>JBBDGP010000394.1:2627500-3187946 GCA_037952835.1 Lithobates septentrionalis
GGAAGGAGGATGAGGAGGAGGATTCTGGCACTTTCATGGGCTTCAAAGAAGAGGAAGACGTGCGTCAATCTGTAAGCGATGGCTTTCCAACCCCAGGACCCTTGGGAGTAGTACGTGGCTGGGAGGAGGAAGTTCCATTTGCTGTCATCCTGAGTGACCCCGAGGAGTCTGCTTCTCAAGCCTCTGCAAATTTGAGGCACATGGACAACCTAATGCTTCAAAGCCTGTGAAAGGACCCAAGAATATATGGCATAAATGAGAAGGATGATTACTCAATGGCAACCCTCCTTGACCACCGTTAAAAAGGGAAGGTCTCAGAACTCATCCCGTCCCCACAGAGAGTGCAGAAGATAAAATCTCTTGAGGACACATTAAAGAGGATTTTATTGAACGTTTTTCCTGACTCCAGTAGGTTACAGTTTGGTGGAAAACATCGTTTTGAGTCTTCTGTTGGTCAAGAGAGGAGCGTTGGAGAAGGCGTCCATCTAAGTGAGGCATTTCGGAATTTTTTCAGTCCTCGCCGCCCAGGGCTGTCAGCTTCCACATCCCATCGGCAGTGCCTGCATCACATGGCGGACAATTACCTTGGGGCCAAAACAGAGATAGAGAGCTTTCCAGCTGATGATCCACTGACTTACTGGGTCATGAGACTAGACCACTGGCCAGAACTTGCCCAGTATGCTATTGAGTTGTTGGGCTGCTCTGCATCCAGTGTACTTTTAGAATGGGCATTCAGTGTCTGCAGGAGGTTTCATTACTGATCATAGAACGCACCTGTCCACAGACTCTGTGGACCATTTGACTTTTATAAAAATTAATCAGTCCTGGATTACCAGCTATTAAGCCCCTGATGCCGATGTCACTGATTAAGTCTTTTTTGGGATGTGGAATCTCTGCAGGACTTCGAGGCTGCCTAGCTATGAGGGTGTTTAATCATTTCATCTGGAAGAATTTTTTTGGTATAGGTTTCATGGGCACAATTAACACACAAAGACCAATTTTTCAGCACCTGTTTGACAGGTGCACATCATTGCAATTTTTTACAGCAAGGCCAATTCTTGCTTTCATCAAGAGTACCTCTATAGGGTTACGGTGAGAAGGCGCCACTGACACCCAAAGACCAATTTTTACGCACTCGTTACTTCTATCCAAAGTCAAAGTGACACCAGAATGTATCCAAAAAATCTCAAATCTTGTTCCCAGTGCACTACATTGTGGCCTTATCATACGCACTGGCTCCCCAGCTGTTGCTGAGCAAAATAAAGGCAGCTTTCAGGGAAAGTGTCATTTTCTTGGCTTTATAAATGCAATTATTGCTGCAGCAGATTCTAGACATGGTACAGATCTGCCACTTTACAGTTAGAGTAAGGGGACTCCCCAGGCACTATATTGGAAGGCATTTTTCATTTTTATGCTTTCACTTTAAAAATAAAAAAATTCACTGCTCATTTAAAAATTACGTTTTTCACAAACTTTTTTTTATTGATATGTCTCCCAGGGAAGGACCCGGACCCCTATATCCATTGTATACCCAATTACTTGCATATAAACCTTCAAAATGGGCACTCTTGATATTTGACATTCGGGTCCCATTGACTTTAATAGGGTTCATTATTCGGGTCCGAACTTTCGCATTGTTTGAAAGTTCTGGTGCGAATCGAAAATGGTCAAATTATGTGCATCTGCACATAATTATCAAATTATGTGCAGATGCACATAATTTGATAATTACAGTGAATATGCACACAATTTTATTAAATAATTTCTCTACTCCTTTAGTAAATCAGCCTTTATGCCAATATCCTTTCAATTCCTTTTAAAACAGACATACATACATACATATACATATTTTTAAACATATAGAAACAAGAATGGAAGAGTTTGCAAGAAATCATAATGGGGTAATAGATTCACATGATTAGACAGGAGAATAAATCTGATGGATAAAAATAAACTTTCTGACTCTTATCTTTTCCAGAAGGCACCTTAGAACCTCTGTAAGTGGTATTGAAAATTGCATTGTTAAATGTTGAAGGATTCAGCAGCTTAGCTTTAAAAATAATCTCTAGAAAGTGATATAATAAGTATAATATATTATTCATCTAAGTGATTCAATTTTATTCCATCAAGAATCCTCCCCTAACAATTTCCATATATATATTCCAAATAAAAAAGAGAAATATTGATTGCAATTAAACATACTATTTATTTTTCAATGGACAACAAATTCTCTGGTTATCTGGCATGCAATAACGCCACCTACACAATTGTCAACCTGCCTGAACTCTGCACTTAACTGATAAATCAAGTAATTAAAAGCAGTCCAAAAATGTATTTCCTTGTGGTGATTTTACCATTACTAGTGCCAGACTGGACTTCCCTGCTTTACATAACAGGTCTTCCCAAACTACTGTATATAATGATCTGCCAACAAAAGATTGAATGAGTTGATTGAGCTGATTCACTTTACCCTTTCTCTGACAGAAATTTTTTCATTTTTTGGAGGGTGTGGTTTGAATATTGATATGTAAGGAGCTCTGCTGGTAGGCCTTGGGCTTCGCCTGCCATTGAATGCTATTTTCCCTCTAAAACTACAATCCTTGATGACCTGGCTCAGCACCCTGGGCTGCAGTGTGAGGGGTGCCGACTCCACGTATGTCTGAGCACGCTTCTTTCACTGCACCAGTTCTGCTGCACAGTCAAAGCGATCCTGCCGTGGGAAACCCACAGCCTGTCCCAGCCCCCATCTCGGCCACATCACAGGATCCCCCTAGGACAACCACCATCTCTGCAAGGCAACCTGAACTCCACACAGTGCACCCACTGCAGCAACAGGTACCACTGTCTTCATAGGCTAGCCTACATTTCCTGCCAGGCAGCCAGCCAGAGCAGTTAGATTGTACTCCTACCCACACTGCACAGTGGGATACCTCCGAGTTACCACTATCTCTCTGTTCAAGCAATCCACTCTTACAAGAGTTCCCAGTGTCAGGACCTGGATCACCTGCTGGTGGCACTGTGTTTGCCTGGGTTGAATGTTGTACTTCCAGTGTCCATCAGTAGGTGTCTCTCAGCATTCAACAGTTTCTAGTAATCAGTCTCCTCCTAATGCTGGTTGCTGGGAGGGTATTCAGCCCTCCCTTTTGGTGCCTCTTGCTTCATTGTTTTGCTGCTGCCAGATCTTGTTGCCAGTAATCCTGATCTTGCTCCTATCCTGTGCCTTTTTATCCAGTACCCTGCTGCCTTGCTCCTGGTCTCCCTTGTTTCTTTTCCCGGTTTTGGTTCCCCCCCTTCATATTTCCCTTCTGCACCCCTTTTCCTGCCTTTTTGTGTTCCCCATTTTGTTTATATTGTGTATAGTTAGTTCTTGTTAGGCTTATAACTCAAATATTCTGTCACTGTTTTTTGGTTCACTTATATTTTTCTGTTTGCCATGTGCTGGTGTTTGTATGGATTTTGTATCACTGTAAATAAATCTCACTTAAAGCATTTTTTGGCAAATAATATATATGTTTGGGACTTGATGGGTACCAATTAAGAGACAATATTTGATTAAAAATTTAACAATTTATTCTCTATGTAAAAGAGGACAAAAACAGCAACAATAAAATACTGTGGCACGGTAGTGGTCCTTGTGATTTTGTTCAGCTTCAGGGAGTTACTTTGATGTGTTTCACCTGTGCGACTTCTTCAGGAAGATTTACTAGCAACATGAAGCCAGAGTGGTTAATTTACTAAAGACAAATATACTGTGCACTAGAAGTACAATTGCAGTGCATTTCAAGTTTACTACAAGTGCAGTTGCTCTAGATCTGAAGGGAAACTCTGCTGATTTCTATCATCCAATCATGTGCAAGCAAAACTGCAGTTTTATTTTCCTTGCATGTTCCCTTCAGAATTAGAGAAAGTGCACTGCAACTTGCAGTGCACACACTATTTACCTTTAGTAAATCAACCTCATACTGTATTGAATACAGTGCTCTCCCTTTGGGGAAGACGGGAGGACAGTCTTTTTAGGGGATCTCCATGTGGGAGGCTTTGTTCTTTTTCTGCTGGACACACATTATTGGGTAACTATACTGCATTCATGCACCATATGGTGAATGTAATTATTGTTATATTAATGCAACCTATATATGTGTATCAACTCTACTTATGTATATTTTCCAGCAGACTGATCCTCTGAAGAAGACCCCAAGTATAGGGGTTGAAACGTGTCAGGTTTAAATATTCATGTTACCAAGCGTTGTTATCAATATGTGTCTGCCAATGTATGTTCAGCTTATTTTATTTTTATTTTAAGTACCCCCCACTGGAGCTCATTGTTTTAGCTTTCATGGTATACTATTCAATACATTTGTTATATTTTTTGATATCCAATTTGACTCCTTTTTATCATTGTGCTGCCTAAAAACCCCACCCTGGGGAAACTTTTTCTTCTGTTTACAGTCTCTAAGGGGTGAGCAGCAATTCTTTTCCTCCTCTCTAGTGTCTCCTCCTTTTTTGTAATATAATAAGTAAACTTTACTATACTTTACTTATTATATTACATACTCTGACATACTGATATCTACATGTAGTCATATCTACTCTCGTTAATCCCCCCCCCTTTTTTACCATCACCACTATGGGAATATCTCCACATCGCTGACCCCAATAAGTACAGACAACATTAAACAAATTATAAACAGAGTTATCTTCTAAAAAAGTGATAATGATACATATACTTCTATCCGTGCTAAATATAATGCACTGATGGTACTGTTGTCTGTTATTTGATGCTTTGACTGCAGGTCTCGCTCGCTTGCCCCCATGCCCCTCCCTGGTCTTGGGAAATATCCACTTGGTGTGACTCCTTGTAAGACACGCACGAACGATTAGCCCCCCTTCTTCCCCCTGTTGACATGGTGGACGACCGGGGACCCCTGCCGGGACCCGGTGGGGGAGACTTCAGATAATTTTAGGCTCAGGAGAAACTGTTCAAACACAATGTGATTGGTAATTATACTGTTAAACATATATATATTATATTACATTTTTATTTTTATGGTTACATCCATGAACTTTAATACGTAAATCTTGTTACAGCGCCTGAATCCTCTGAAGATGACCCAACGGGGTCGAAACGCGTCAGTTTTATTATTATCCTATTATAGCGCTTGAACATTGTATAAATTTGTGCCAGCTTCATTTATGTTATCTCCTGTAGCACAGCTCTTATTTTAACCATCATGGTCAAGTCCTACAAAATAAAAACCTTTTCAAGTTACAGCTTATCATTTTCATAATTTCTTGCTGCCTAAAAACCCCACGGGGGATATCTTCTTTTTCTTTTTGACATTAATCGGGGTGTGCAGCACTCTATATCTTCTCAGCATGTGTCCCTCCCCTTTTATCAGTTCAGAGTGAACCACGAATGGTGACCCCAGAATATTGCTTTCCCCAATCCCCATACAAAATTTCAATCTTAAACCCTAACACCTAAGAGCAGATAGACACTAATAGTGATTCACAACTACATACCAAATCAATAAATAAATAAAGTGCAGCAGATCACAGTAGGCTCATCATTAGTATCACATGCACTAGTTCAATAGCTGTAATTTTGTAATACAAAGAACCCAAGCACTGTATAGCCTTTTGTTCTGTATAGAGTGCCTGTGAAAAAAAAAAAATAGTAATTTTACTATTAATAAACACAGATCTCATTTTAACTTGACCTATAGATCCATCCTTAGAATTTGAATCATTAAAAAAAAAAACATTTTAATATACAGTATACATATCAAGTCTCCTAAATCTCATGGGTTAATATTCTAGGAAGATCAAAATGTTCTCATCCAAAATAAACAGATTGCCAGAACACTAAAAGTAAAACTTTATTTAGAGAAGCATATCATCAACATTTATATGCCTTAAAGGGCTTATTTTTCAGGTTTCAAACAATACTTAAAATCAGCATCAACATAGCTTCTGGAATAACTACTGACAATCCGTATGTCTGCTGGCTTGACAGTAATATGAAATGAACTGGCTTGCTCACATCACAAATATGGGATTCTTTTCAGCCTTTTCAACTCATACTTATAAACAGCTTACAATTGCCTTTATAGCCTATACATGGCTTGCATCCTATAGCATTTTGAACATTTTCTAAATATTGGAGTTTGTGTACATGTTCTATTGATTCATTTGGCAAGAACTCCAGGAAGTAAGGAAAAATCTGCAAGAGGAAACAGCAATAAAAAAGTGGACTGTGTTTCCAGTTTTCCCTAGCTATACTAAAAATGCATTTTTTTTCGTGTATGTGTTGCTGTTGAAGATTTTACCTTACTTCCTATCTGGTGAAACCATTGTCACTGGGATATATGGGGAAATCCGGGACAGCAGTGAAACCCAGACATGGGTCCTAATCTTTCCCCACTTTAGAGAAAAAAAAAAATGGTTGCACTGCAATTTTGTTCTGGAACAAACCTTTCCCTAATTAGTCCATCAAAATGTTAGTATTTTTTATCCTATCATAATTGTCGACCAAAGGTTGGTGGTGTGTTACCTTATTTACTCCAAGATAAATCCTTTCCTATCAAATTGTACTGTAGGTTTGAAAAAACTAGTTTACCAGTGGTGCAAAAGCTCACAAATATGCAATGGTAACAGAAAACCCAATAATAAACATGTTCGATTTATAGTATATGTGGAAGCTAGCATAATTGTTCCAGTGGCACAATGTTGCTTGCCAAACATTTGTAAAACTCTTACTTTTACTGGGCATCTACCAACTTAGGGCAATGTTCTGGATTCAGAAAGAAAACGCTCTCGACTTAACTGTTGAGTCTGGTTGAGAACAGGTCTCGGCAAATGGCACCCCCATATCTTTGTTATCTGGTTGAAAATCTCTATGTTAAGAAACCATTCTCCTGCATTCAGCTGATGGTGGCAGAGGCAGTCTTCCACCATGTATAGATTTCCATTGAGGTGAGTCACCTCTAAGAAAATAAAATTCTTCTGTGCTCATTTGAATATTGAGAAGAAATGTGCAACACTTAAGGACATTTGGTGCCATCCTGAAGATTAATATGTGCAACAGCTATAGCATTATCATTCTTTTTTTTTTTCACGTCTGTTTTTTACCTGATATAGTGCCTTCTAAATAGTCTTCAGCTCTTGTGAAAGTGGGCCCAGCTAACAGCAGGAATAGGAACTGATATGAGGCCTAGTAAAGACCTGTCTTGTAGTTTTAATTAAAAAAGTAGAAAGACTTTGTACAGAATTTCCATACAGTAAGGCAAGTGATATAGTAAACAGCAACACTGAACAAGCAAAATAGTCAATATAGACAGCTCAGAAAAAAAGTAAAGGTATATGATAGGACAACAGGAAAAACCTGATAGCTACTCTATACATAGATGGAAAGCAGCACATAATCTGACAATAGTCTGTACATAGGTACATAGTAGGTGAGGTCAAAAAAAAGACACAAGTCCATCAAGTCCAACCTATGTGTGTGATTATATGTCAGTATTACTTTGTATATCCCTGTATTTTGAGGTCGTTCAGGTGCTTATCTAATAGTTTATTGAAACTTTCGATGCTCCCCACTGAGACCACCTCCTGTGGAAGGGAATTCCTCATCCTTGCCACTCTTACAGTAAAGAACCCTCTACATAGTTTATGGTTAAACCTCTTTTCTTCTAATTTTAATGAGTGGCCACCAGTCTTGTTAAACTCCATTCCACGAAAAAGTTTTATCCCTATTGTGGGGTCACCAGTATGGTATTGGTAAATTGAAATCATATTCCTTCTTTAAGCGTCTCTTCTCCAGAGAGAATAAGTTCAGTGCTCGCTACCTTTCCTCATAACTAATATCCTCCAGACCCTTCATTACCTTTGTTGCCCTTCTGTGTACTCGCTCAATTTCCAGCACATCCTTCCTGAGGACTGGTGCCCAGAACTGGACAGCATACTCTAGGTGCAGCCGGACCAGAGTCTTGTAGAGCGGGAGAATTATCGTTTTATCTCTGGAATGAATCCCCTTTTTAATGCATGCCAATATTCTGTTTGCTTTGTTAGCAGCAGCTTAGCATTGCATGCCATTGCTGAGCCTATCATCTACTAGGACCCCCAGGTCCTTTTCCATCCTAGATTCCCCAAGAGGTTATCCTCTCAGTGTATAGATTGCATTCATATTTTTGCCACCCAAATACATGTAGTTGCCCACCCCATTAATTTGTTCAGATCTTTTTGCAAAGTTTCCACATCCTGCGGAGAAGTTATTGCACTGCTTAGCTTAGTATCATCAGCAAATACAGAGATTGAACTGTTTACCCCATCCTCCAGGTCATTTATGAACAAATTAAACAGGATTGGCCCCAGCACAGAACCATGGGGGACCCCACTACCCACCCCTGACCATTCCGAGTACTCCCCATTTATCACCACCCTCTGAACTTGCCCTTGTAGCCAGTTTTCAATCTATGTACTCACTCTATGGTCCATGCCAACTGATCTTATTTTGTACAGTAAACATTTATGCGGAACTGTGTCAAATGCTTTTGCAAAATCCAGATACACCACATCTATGGGTGGTATAGACGTGGTGTATCTGGAAGATCTGTATCTGTACTGCAAGTCTCAAAGGAATGAGATAGAAAGCAGTAGCCTGTGAATTACAGCTATTGACCATAGACCAGGGGCTGTAATTTCACTATATATACCAACCACAAAAGAGTATCAAAAAATGCAAACAGTAATAAAAGGGAAAGAGAAAAAAAAAAAGGAAAAGTAATAAGGAAGTAAAAGGGCGAATAAGGGGTAGGAAGAAAGAGAGCACTGGGGCAAATGTTGTAGCAAGCACCAGTTAGTTCAGGAAGGGCCTTCAAAACAGTAGCAAGGGTCCCAAACCTATTTGTAAATAGGGAGCATGTTATTAATTCTGACTTTGAGGGCCACTATGAGTTTAATCTTTTAAATATGGTAATGGAACTCTAGGCTTTGAGGCTATTGCAAAGGGAAATCAGACATCTTGTAGCAGCAACAACATGCAGAGTAATGCCGCGTACACACGGTCGGACTTTTCACCTGCAAAAGTCCGACGGACGCCGCCGGACCAAGTCCGGCGGACAATCCGACCGTGTGTGGTCTCCATCAGACTTCCGACGGACCGTTTCGGTCGGAAATCCGACGTACTTTAGATTTGAAGCCTGCTTCAAATCTTTACGTCGTAACTCCGCCGGACTCAGTTCCTGACGGAAAGCCCGTTCGTCTGTATGCTGGTCCGACGGACCAGATACGACGGAGGAGCAGGTTACTGCATCTCGCGCTCGCTGCAATAGGAAAAACAAATTTTCCCATTGCGGCGAGCGCGGGGGGCATCCCAGGCCCTTAGGTCTGGTATGGAACTTTAAGGGGAACCCCCTACGCCGAAAAACCGGCGTGGAGGTCCCCCCAAAATCCATACCAGACCCCGATCCGAGCACGCAGCCCGGCCGGTCAGGAAAGGGGGTGGGGACGAGCGAGCGCCCCCCCCTCCTGAACCATACCAGGCCGCATGCCCTCAACATGGGGGGGTGCTTTGGGGGAGGGGGCGCCTTACGGTGCCCCCCCACCACAAAGCACCTTGTCCCCATGTTGATGAGGACAAGGGCCTCTTCCCGACAACCCTGGCCGTTGGTTGTCGGGGTCTGTGGGCGGGGGGCTTATCGGAATCCGGGAGCCCCCTATAATAAGAGGGCCCCCAGATCCCGGCCCCCCCACCCTATGTGAATGAGTATGGGGTACATGGTACCCCTACCCATTCACCTAGGTAAAAAGTGTCAATAATAAAACACAACACAGGTTTTTAAAATAATTTATTAAACAGCTCCGGGGGGGGGTCTTCTTCCGTCTTCGGGGGTCCCTCCGGTTCATCTTCTCCCGGCGTCCGGTTGGTTCTTCTCCGCTCTCCGGCCTCTTCTCCCGGTGTCCCAGGTCTTCGGCCGGTCCCTCCGCTGTCTTCATGTAGCTCTATTGCCAGCGGAGGTCCGGACTTCTGGGCTTCTTGTCTTCTCTTCTCTTCTCTTCCCCCAGATGTTGACACGACGCTCTCTCTGGCTGGACTGGTCTCTGAGGGCTGCGTTGTGACTTATATAGGCGGAGACCCTGCCCCCATATGATGTCACAGTCCCTGGGCATGCTGGGACTGTGACGTTTTAGGGGGCGTGGTCGAATTCACATTCACATAGGGTGGGGGGGCCGGGATCTGGGGGCCCTCTTATTATAGGGGGCTCCTGGATTCCGATAAGCCCCCCGCCCGCAGACCCCGACAACCAACGGCCAGGGTTGTCGGGAAGAGGCCCTTGTCCTCATCAACATGGGGACAAGGTGCTTTGTGGTGGGGGGGCACCGTAAGGCGCCCCCTCCCCCAAAGCACCCCCCCATGTTGAGGGCATGCGGCCTGGTACGGTTCAGGAGGGGGGGGGGGGCGCTCGCTCGTCCCCACCCCCTTTCCTGACCGGCCGGGCTGCGTGCTCAGATCGGGGTCTGGTATGGGTTTTGGGGGGACCTCCACGCCGGTTTTTCGGCATAGGGGGTTCCCCTTAAAGTTCCATACCAGACCTAAGGGCCTGCGACGGGGCTCGCAAGGTTTCAATCTCGCCAAAAAAAGCGGCGAGATTGAATTCCTTTTCTAGTCCCGTCGTACCCGAGTCACGTTCAAAATGAACGGACTTGTCCGTGTGTGGGAAAGTCCGTTCATTCTGAAAGTCCGGCGGAAGTCCATTGGGAAGACCGGATTCCGGAAAGTCCGGCCGTGTGTAGGCAAGTCCGGCCGTTCAGAAAGTCCGGCGGTAGTCCGCCGGAAGTCTGGCGGCAAGTACGTTGGACCTAGCTTTCTAGAAAGTCCGACCGTGTGTACGCCCCATAAGTCTTTTGTAATACTGGGTGGCAGAAGACAAAGCAAGAACATGGACGGGACAAGCTGAACAGTTTTTTGAAGAAAAACATAAAAAGGCTTGCACTTCCAGTCAAAAGGGCTGAATCAAGGGACAAGTCAAATATATATGAAAAAAAGTTCCTTATAAGTCTTACAGATGGCAGATCTACTTATGTTATCTTAAATGTTGCCTTATTCGTCTGGTGTAAACTCTCTATTCAAAATCCCATTTCACCATGTACTGTATGTGTGCTTACTGAAGGTATCAGAGCCAGGCATCATTAAAATGTTATATATATTTCAGGAACCAGACTTCTGCGAGTTGAACCTGTAAGGCAAAGCTTTTCAAGGGGGGTGGATGAAGAATAAGTTAAAGTAGGAGAAATGTATTATGTGAAATGTTTAATTTGGAGGTAGCTAAACAGAGTTTTAGAGGGCAAGTTGTATCTGTCTATTAAAGTAGCAAAAGAAAGGAATGTTTGTGTGTGGTCATGAGGTTGCCAACATAGAACAAGCATTTAGGTTTACAGGTGAAAATCATGCAGTGTGTAAGGATTCAGGCAAGGAGGAGTTGTAAAGGAAGGATGTTAGGGGCAAAGCTGAAGAAGCTAGTTGAAACTTGGACCTTAAGGCAATCATAACCCCTTTAGTATGTAGGAGGTCCAAGTCCTGTAGTGCAACTTAAGGTCCCCATATCAGAGAATTATAGTGTATTATGGTTAGCCATAGATTTTTGATCTCTCTCCAGTTTTGTATGAGTATGTATGGCTTCAACTCCTGCTACGAGTCATTAGAGGTTCTAGAGGCCTTTGTTCATTGAGACATTTTTCTATTCTTTTATCTGGACTCTTTATCTAATTTGCCAGTCATGCCAACGTATACGTCTTGAGCACACCGTGCCATTTACATTTGCCCACTGGAATTGTTTTTTTGGGCTAAGCTGTGTTGACTAATCCCATATTATTGCTCCAGATTTATTTCACTTGTTGGTTCTCAGTCTCTTTTTGTTGCCTACAATGACTTACCTATGTGTAGTATTTTAGTTGATTTGGCCTAATATGATCTGTTATTACTAAAGGAAACTTTATGGTGACAGAGCAATCCCATTTTCCTTTTGATAGATGAGGATAATAGATTGTTCTCATATTTGAGGCATAGTTCTTACACTTTCCCAATGGAGCAAAAATATCTACATGCTCTGATACATACATTTCTACGTTAGTATAATCTGGAATATTACATGACCATTAATGCTTAACACACTCTGATTATGATGCTGGGCGTACTTAGACGTACCGTACCTAAATTCCTACTTTGATAATATGTTTGACATATCTTTGCTTGAAAGCATTTACTGTATCTCTCTAATAACCAATTATTTGAGTATATTTTGCAAAGTCCCTAAATCTGAACTGTGGAGGGATATTTCCTATTATCGATTACCATATCGATGCCGCTCAGCATCTGATTATCAATATAAAAATTGAATGTATATATGAATGTATTTATCCAAATGAACTATGTACTTTTTGAGAGAGGGAAGAGACACATTCCATTTTCTTATATTTTACGTTTTTTTTTCTATTATATGGGGAACCTGGGTTTGACTGTGCTAGCTTTAACTGTAAGCATATATGCTATCTTTAGTGTCTTTAATGTCATCAGGGGTTATTTAAATATGTTTTAGTTTGTTGTATACAGTACATTCTTATACATTATTTTGTACTTCCAATTTTTTTGACTGTAAACCTGTGCAAGTCATTAATAAAACTTTTTGTCTTCTTAAAAAAAATGAGATATATACATTTCACTTGTGTTGCAGTTAAGTTTTCAGATATCTATCATTTTTAATTAATCATATTTGTTTCTGCAATGACCTTCCATATTTACTTACACTTCTTGGGTGGGCTGTGTTTGGTTTTCCACAGACTGCTGATGTACATCAACATGGAAAGAGGAGCAATAACTATATTCGCTATGAACCCAGTTATTGACATAAACTTCTCTTGAAGCATTGACCTTATGTCCTACCTATACCACTGTGTTTTCTATATTGTTAACAAACTATGTTTCATGATGTGAATCTGGGTTTTCTCTGCCTCCCCTTTTTGTTTTAATATGTAGTTTATTGTTCCTCATTCCATGTGGATGGATATTTCTTCTTTTAACCACTTCAATACCGGCATATAGTCATATGACGTCCACAGATGGGATCTCTCATCCTGGGTGGGCGTCATATGACGTCCTGGGATTTCCGGCCGCCTAGGGGGCGCGGGGGCGCGCACCCGCCGCGTTCCTCGGGACCCGGTGCGTGTGCCCGGCGGCCGCGATGTCTGCCGGGCACCCGCGATTGCCGGTTAACCGGGGCGGACCGTGGATCTGTGTGTGTAAACACACAGATCCACAGCCTGTCAGCTCTGAGGAGAGCCATCTGTGTTCCCAGAACATAGGAACACCGATCGGTCTCCTCCCCTTGTACGTCCCCTCCCCCTACAGTTAGAAGCATTCCCTAGGAAACATATTAACCTCTCCCCGCCCCCTAGTGGTTAACCCCTTCACTGCCTGTCACATTTACACAGTAATCAATGCAATTTTATAGCATTGATCGCTGTATTAATGTGAATGGTCCCAAAAATGTGTCAAAAGTGTCCGATGTGTCCGCCATAATGTCGCAGTCACGAAAAAAAAAAATCGCGATCGCCGCTAAAAAAATAAATAAATATATATTTTTTAAAAACGCCATAAATCTATCCCGTATTTTGTAGACGCTACAACTTTTGCGCAAACCAATCAATATATGCTTATTGTGATTTTTTTACCAAAAATATGTAGAAGAATACGTATCGGCCAAAACTGAGGAAAAAAATTAGTTTTTTAAAAAGAAAATTGGGATATTTATTATAGCAAAAAGTAAAAAATATTGTGTTTTTTTCAAAATTGTCGCTCTTCTTTTGTTTATAGCGCAAAAAATAAAAACCGCAGAGGCGATCAAATACCACCAAAAGAAAGCTCTATTTGTGGGGAAAAAAGGACGTCAATTTTTTTTGGGTACAACGTTGCACGACCGCGCAATTGACGTTTAAAGTGCGACAGCGCTGAAAACTAAAAATTGGCCTGGGAAGGAAGGGGGTGAAATTGCCCTGTGTTGAACCGGTTAACATTTTACAACCCCCTGACCGTGGACTGTAACTTGTCAATTTCGATTTTCTACAGGATAATAGGACTGGTGTTTATCCTGCATTTAACCTTTCTTGATACAGTTATTATCTGCAGTAGGGATGGGAGAACGGTTCGGCCCGAGCATAAGTTCGCTCCGAACTTTGGTGGTTTGGATGTTCTGCGAACATATGCGGTGTTCGGGGCAAATTCTAAAGCTGCCGAAACACTGTTAAAGTCTATGGGACATTAACATGAAAAATAAAAAGAGTTCATTTTAAAGGCTTATATGCAAGTTATTTTCATAAAAAGTGTTTGGGGACCTGGGTCCTGCCCCAGGGGACATGTATCAATGCAAAAAAAAAGTTTTAAAAACTGACTTTTCAGGAGCAGTGATATTAATAATGATAGACTCACTAAGCCTGGGTTAACAGAAGACGAGGTATCATTTCAATTTAAATTGGTGGACTAATCATTATGACTTGAGGTGGATTTTACTTTGATCACATAATTATATTCTTTATATATCAGGAATTTTATTAGTATTCACTGGTAGAAGGTTTTGGAAGTGTGCAATAAGGGAATTTCACAAATAGGTTCGGAACACAATATCTCCTGAATATATCTTTTTATATGTGTCTATTTAATTCAGTTGTTACGGTTTATTTTTTAACAAAAAGTCACTATTTAACAAATAGTTCTTATACAATGTTTCACTTACTTTAGAAGTATAAAATAGGCACAAGAGGCAGTATTACACCAAATAGGCAATACGAGCGCATCACTTTATTTATTTATTTTCATATAAAACTGTGGGGTGTCACTAATTGATTGCAGCTGTATTACCTTTTCACAATTCATACAAAATTTTATTCCACTTCAGCGCTTTAGTAATTTTACAATTGATATTAATAATGCTTAAAGTGAAACAATAAAAGTGAAATTTTCCTTTAAATTTCATACCTAGATAGTGTCTATAGTATGCCTGTAAAGTGGCGCATTTTTCCCGTGTTTAGATCAGTCCCTGCACAAAATGACATTTCTAAAGAAAAAAAAAAAGTTGTTTAAAAGTACTCACGGCTATAATGAATTGTCGGTCCCGGCAATACAGATTTAAGAGAAGTCCGGCTAACAGACGCGCACCTGCACACAAGTACTGGCACACCAGAGTAAAGAAGGACTTTAGGACTTTAAGGACTATGTATTGGCACATGTGCGGGCAGGCACAGGCGTGTGCATGCCCAGATGCACGCTAATGCGCGCGAGCACACGTTTGGGCGCCAAGTAGCCTATTTAAACTGAGCACTGACACATGAACTTTGCTGAGTGGTCTTTCAGCTAGTGCCTGCTTACCTGATCTATTCCAGTTACCTGTGTTTTGACCTGGCTATACCTGAACCTTCTCCTTGACTTGCGCCTGCCTACCTGATCCTGGCTTGTGTTTGACACGGCTTCTGCCTGATGTTCCTGTACCTTGCTGCCCGTCTGTGTACCGAACCCAGCTTGTATCCCATCTCTGCCTCTGCCTCCTGTCTCGGTACCTGCTCTGTCCGGCTGTTGATGACCTCCTGGCTTTCGTCCTGGCTACGCCTCCATCTGCTGACCCAGCGATTCGGAGCTCCAGTTCTCAGAGCCTGCCTAGCGCTCTTCCTGCCAAGGCCCAGCCAGCGCCAACAGCTACATCAGCACTCTGTGTCCTTCACTTCCTGTCATCACTACCAGGGGTGTAGGACAGGAGGTGCAAGAGAAGCCCCCTCTCCAGTTTGATCTCCACCAGGTATGTGACACAGATAAAAGTCATTGAAAATAACGGCATAGGGTTCCCCCCAGTCCATTACCAGGCCCTTTGTGTCTGTTAGAAATTTAAGGAGAACCCCGAACCAAAATTATTTAAAAAATTGCATTGGGGTCGCCCCAAATTTCATACCAGGCACCCCAAAGCACCCTCCCCATGTTGAGGGCCAGGTTGCGTGCTCGGATAAGGGTCTGGTATGGATTTTTGGGGGGACCCCCACACCAATTTTTTTTTTAATTTTGGTGCGGTGTTCCCCTTAAAATCCATACCAGACTTAAAGGGTCTGGTATGGATTTTGAGGGGGACCCCTTTGCCATTAAAAAAAAATGCACAGGGTTCCCCGTAATATCCATACCAGACATGAAGGGCCTGGTATGGAATTTGGAGGGACCCCACACTTTTTTTTTCAATTTTGGTTTGGGGTTCCCCCTAATATTCATACCAGACCCAAAGGGTCTGGTAATGGACTGAGGGGGAAACCCATGCCATTTCTTTCAATGACTTTTATCTGTATTGCCGGGACCAACAATTTATTATAGCCGTGATTACTTTTAAATTACTTTTTTCCTTTAGAAATGTCATTTTGTACAGGGACTGTTCACGGGACAAATTTGACACTTTACAGGCATATTATAGACACCTCCCAGGTACAAAATTTAAAGGAATATTTCACTTTTATTGTTTCACTTTAAGCATTATTAAAATCACTGCTCCTGAAAAAACTGCCGTTTTTAAAACTTTTTTTTGCATTGATACATGTCCCCTGGGGCAGGACCCGGGTCCCCAAACACTTTTTATGACAATAACTTGCATATAAGCCTTTAAAATGAGCACTTTTGATTATTCATATTGGTGTCCCAAAGACTTGTTAATGGTGTTCATGTGTTCTGCAGAATTTTTTGCCTGTTCGGTATGTTCTGGTAAAGAGTAGCAGGGAGCATACACAGGCATATGAAGAGCTGTTGACTGCAGATTAGGGATGGGCCAAACACCCCCCAGTTCAGGGGGAAACTGGGGGGTGTCTTCGGCCCATCCCTAATCTGCAGTCAACAGCTCTTCATATGCCTGTGTATGCGCCCTGCTACTTTAAAATCTCCTTAGGCAACATTTAAACAATTTAAAAGGTTACATGTTTAGAGTTACAGAGGCAGTCTAGTGCTAGAATTATTGCTCTTGCTCTAATGTTCGTGGTGATACCTCACATGTGTGGTGCGAACACCGTTTACGTATTCGTGCGAGACTTGTGTATGCATTCACTTCTGCTCGTGAGCATGGAGGGATGGGGGAGATTTAATTTTTGTTTTCTTATTTATTTTATTTATTTTTTTTACACTGTCCCCTTATTTATTATTTTTTTTATCACTTTTATTCTTTTACAAGGAATGTGAACATCCCTTGTAACAGAAAACAGGGATGACGGGTCCTCTTTATGGAGAGATCCGGGGTCTATTAGACCCCAAATCTCTCTTCTACCTTTAAAAGATCAAAAAGAAAAAAAAAATTTGATTTTTTGCTATAAAAAACAACAACAAAAAACCCAACAATTGTTTATCTCCGCCCTAGATCAGAAGTGACGTCATGATGTCCTCCAAGATCATAGAGGCGATCGGAGACGATCTGGTCTCTGTTCACCTCTATGACCAGCTGCATGAACCGTTGGATCATTTCCCAGGCTTGCTGGTAAAAGAGGTAAGCCGGGGGGGGGGGGAGGTGGTTTGGCTGCAGTCGGTGATAGCCACCTAGTTCCTCTGCTCTCCTCCTGATTGGGGCACAGCAGCAACATCTAAAGCTGGTATCAGCTGCCTCGACCTCTGATTCAGAGGCCATTGCTTCTGGGACAACCCTGGACATGTTCCTAAAGTGGAACAACATTCAGGGTTTGCGCCGCCTGCACACATTTTTTATGAAGCCAGCTCACCCCCCTGCACAAGGAGCAGAGCGGGAACACTGCTTGGCTTCACCCCCAGCTAAGCAGTCTCACAAAGAGCCGGAAAATCACTGCGACATGGAGGACACTGAGCAGACAGATGCCACTGCTTTTTCTCAACCCCTGGACAGAGGTAAGAGGGCTGCAGTATCTCCTGCTGGTTCCCCAATCAAATCTTCTGCTCTAAAAAAGCAGAACTGTGCTGACACTGCACACGCAGATACAGGTGACTGCTCTCTAACTCCCTATCAGCCTTCCCAGCATTAGACAACCCAGCCTCAGAGAGCACCCAGAAGTCAATGCAGCTGTCACTTCAGGCTGACCTGCAAAGAGATCTGAAGATTTCCCTTAACCATTTGCAGAACAGAGTAGAAAGCTTACAAGACTGCACTGACACCATTTAACAGCAGATGCATGCAGTGGCTCAGGCACACAATTCAGTTGTAGACACCCAGGATGACCATGCGGCAGCTGTCAGACAAGTGCAGCTTAAACTCGCAGACCTTGAAGACCGCTCAAGGTGGAACAATTTAAAATTCAAAGGCATAACGGAGTCAATTAAACCTGGGGAATTAGTCTCCTATCTCCAACAGCTCTTCTGCACTCTCATTCCTAACCTGTCTACACATCATATGATCATTGATAGTGTGCACAGAATCTAGAAACCTAAACATCTCCCTAACAATGTCCCTAGGGACACTTTAACTCAGATTAATTTTTTCCATACCAAAGAGTGATTGTTATGGGTGACAAGATCTATGTGCATGCTTCCAGCCCCTCATGCTGTGATCTCCATATTTAGCGACATCTCAGCTGCCACAGCCCAAGCACGCACAGTTTGCTCCAATTACCTCAGTTCTACAGGAAAAGCATGTGACATATCGCTGGGGCTTCCCTACAAAGCTCCCTGTCATTTACCATAACCAACTGGTTTCAATCCTGACACCTATAGATGGCCTCAAACTACACAAACGTCTGAAACTCCACCCAGCACACCTCAACCTAAACAACCTCCTAAAGTTCATAATCCCTGGTTACAGGCAGGCAGTCCCTGATGGGGCATCTCGTAGCCCTCTGCTCCAAATACTCTAACATCCTTGTGGTTCATATTTTCAGAGCTATTCAATGCCTGCTAAAGGAGAAAGGGGGCTCGCTAGAGTTGATCTGACCTCCCCCCCATACTTCTAGTGTGCCAAGCACACATATACATATCTGTTATTTTATTTATTTACAAAAATGTATGTCTCATACTTGTTAGAAGCAGTTCTAGTAATTTGGATTGCAGTGATTTAGGGCATTCACCCACCTGTGTTACATTGTCCATTTGTTTCCTGTTGTTACTGCACTGCTTAGTGTTTCTCATTTTCTTGCCTAGCGACATACCTTGGTTTGACAGAGCAAGGGGTGCTGATCCCCTTTAGTACCAATACATGTACCACGTCCTTAAGTTGAATGAAAAATTTAAAAACCCCACTGAATCCACTGCACTAATAATTCAATTAATGAACCATGGCTAATGCGTCTAGTAGACGGGATTCCTCCTGTAATACCAATAGTTATGTGGAACTACAAAATATTAAGACAAAGAGATGTCTCAAGAATGGTAAATAATCGGGGCGTGGCCTGACACAGCATGGAGTAGGATGTGTATACCCTGAGCTCCATCCATTACTCCTGCTGACATTAATCCTGGACTGTTTAAACTGCCTCACCTGCTGGATCACCTTCCCTGGGACACCTATAACCCGCAGAACTAGCACTTGAAGCGACCGGATACACGACGGCCCGAGCGGAGCAGCGATCTCCCACATGGCGGCAGAATTCAGGCAAGTCCACGGCTTCGGCCTACACCCGGAGGTCTGCGGCCATCTTGGTCCTCCCTAACCTCAGGCCTAATCCAGGATAGCTGTGCCCTGCCGCTGATTAGGTGCTGGAAACCTCCCAGGGGAGCTGGATCACACCAATCCTCATATGTGGGGACCTCCCTAGCCCTCAGTACCCCAGAGGATACGGCAATAGTATTTGGGCTGGGTTGCGGCCTAGGACTACACGTGGAGACCGGCGGCCATCTTAACACACCTGCTCATCCAGTCTGTACTGCATTTGCAGCCTGAGACCTCCTCATTCCCCTGAAAACAGCTTCTATTGGGGTCCTTTCACATCTACTACAGCCCCAGATTGCTAGCACCCCAAGCGGGGAAATAACGTGTTGAACACTCGCCATATAAGAACAGTCCTTGTCCCCGGGCATACGGGTGGCCTTGAGTTCCTTGCCAGCACTCCCCCCTGACTCACAGGCAATTAATTTTGCTAACACAAGCTTGGAGACTGGTTGGGTACTGCCCGCACCCTCATAGCATGTCACCAACCAAAGCACAGAAGGCTGCGGCGGCAAAACTTGATCAAGAGAATTTTCTCTTTGTTTTCCATGGAGGAAGATGGAACCTCTGAGAAAGCTGGGGGGAGAACGAACAGCGAGTGACACTGACAAACTTCTTGAAGCAATCACCTTTTGCAGAACTTCTCTCACAGCACAAATTGAGGAAGTTAAGATTGACATTTCCCTTATCAGGCAAGACTTTCAAAAGCTCGGAGACAGGGTGAAGGAAGCTGAGACCAGATTGACCACGGTGGAGGATGCCATTCCACCCTTACAAACATTCTCAGATCGCACACAGCGGCAAATACAACAACTCCTTACAAAACAGGATGATATGGAGAATAGGCTGAGAAGATGTAACATACGCCTGATAGGCCTGCTGGAGGGATCTGAGGGCAGGGACACTACCACGTTTTTGGAACAACTTTTGATCAACGCCTATGGGAGAGATGCCTTCTCCCCTATGTTGGTGGAGCGGGCACATCACATGCCAGCAAGAACCCCCCCCGCAGGGAGCTCCTACTCGCACGTTTATAGCTAAACTCGTTAACTACAAAGATCGAGACACAGCTCTAAGAATGACGAGGGAGAAGGGCAATATCCCAGTAGGAAATGCTAAAGTAGCTATTTTCCCAGATTTCTCGGCAGTGGTACAGCGCCTTCTAATAAGCACATATCCATGCTATCACGTCCCTCTGCTGTTCTCTCCCTCCCCCCTCTCTCCACACACTTGTTCACCTCCCTTGCTATTTCCTCCTCGTCTCCTCCACTCTCCACCCCCTATTCTGTCATCATGTTCCTCAACACTGTCCACCCCTCCCACGGTTCCCTTAAGCCTAATACGAGGTAGGCGGAGCCAATGATGCAATTGGCCCGCCCGCCCTTCTTATACCTCTTCCGAAATTAATGGACGCTATGCCTGATGAAGGAGCACGCATGCTCCGAACGCGTGCACGCCCCCAGCGTCACTGATACCCGGGAAATACAACTTAACAGACGATCCACGCTGTGCCTGTCTCAACCCAGCCTGTGACACTGGTTACCACCTGCGCCGTCAGACGGGACAAGGAGACAAGTGTGACACACTCCAGCATTCAGTATCGCCTCCTGTGGAGCCCTGCTGCCCACCACACAGCTTCCCGGACGGATTTTTTAATTGATGTGCCTGTATCTACCCTACTCTGAGTGAGTGCATTTTAACCTGTAATAAAGGTTTATGCTACAGTACTGCACTTAGGTCGGCGCTGCTTTTCTTCCTTTTTATCTCCCGACAATAGTCCTCATCCCCAAACCCGGTAAGGACCTGAGATACCCAGAATCCTATCGTCCAATATCCCTTTTACAAGTTGATATTAAAATATTAGCCAAAGTACTAACTATTAGGCTTAATCAGGTAATTTTATCATTAATACATGCAGATCAGGCTGGTTTCATGCCTGGTCACAACACCTCGTTTAACCTCCAGGAATTATATATTAATTTACAGGCTACACACGAGGAGGTTGGTTCACGGGTGGTCATGACCTTAGACACAGCAAAACCCTTCGATTCGGTGGAGTGGAGGTATCTCTGAAGGTGCTTGGAGGGCTATGGATTTGGCCCGAAATGTATTAAATGGGTTCAATTACTATACCAGGCACCTAGGGCAAGAGTGGTGGCTAACGGATGGTCATCTCAGATGTTTGACCTCAGTAGAGGCACGAGACAGGGCTGCCCCTTATCCCCATTGTTGTATGCCCTTGCGGCAGAACCCCTGGCGATATCCATCCGAGCGAACCCGGAGATTAAAGGACTTAGAATGGGCTCTTTAATTGAAAAAATTTGCATGTATGCAGATGACACGCTATTATACTTTGCAGATTCAGGCCCATCATTATGCACTGCACTCCACACGATCGAACAATTTGGAATATTTTCAGGACTGAAAATCAATTGGGACAAGTCCCAAACTCTACCAATTGACAGCTTCCCACCCTCAGAATCCCAAGCCAGGCTTCCACTTCAGAGAGTTGATGTTATTAAATACTTAGGGATCCACATAACTAGATCCCCTGCGGAATATGTATCCCTTAATATAGATCCTCTCATTTCCACGGTTAAAAATAAAAATACGGGTTTTGTCCAAATTACCACTGGGAATATGGGGTCGCATAAATTTAATCAAAATGATTTTACTCCCTAAAATACTCTATGTTCTCTGGCATACCCCAGTTTACTTACCCTTGAAACACTTCAAATCCTTAGAGTCCCTCCTAAAGTCATTTGTGTGGGGTCCCAACAGACACAAATTAGCATGGCAAACCCTCAAAAACCCGACTGATCTTGGTGGCACAGCTCTCCCCGACTTTAATTTATATTACATTGCAGCACAGTTGTCCCAGCTCTTCCACTTAGATAAAACGGACAGCGAGAGATTTCTCACGCTCCTATGTCCAAGGTGGGTGCAACACACCAAGGACTCGATATATGCAATAGCAGCGGGCTCGGGAGAGATGGAACTAGGAGAAAATAGACATACCATGATATATCACTACAGGAAAATATGGAATTTAGCTGCCTCTAGACTTGAAATTCCACAGTTCAACGACTACACACCGATATGGCATAACAAGAATCTTCCTGAGTTTAATAAAATTCATGATACATTTATATGGTCCATACAGAGAGTATTTTACCTACACCACTTATTAGAAGACGGACAGCTTAAAACCTTTGATTCACTTAAAGAAGAATTTACAATTCAGAACCAGATGCTTTTCAGATTTTTACAAGTCCGTCATGCGTTACAATCCCAATTTCCTGACTCCCTCCCAAGCCCCACACCTAATGTACTTATGGCAGTAATTAAGAGCACAGACTAAATTGTTCTCAGCTTTTAATAACATGCTCTCAACCCCTGTATGTACTAAAATAGCATATGATCTCAAACCAAGATGGGAAAGAGGTGAGACCAATGGAGGATGAGGAGTGGGAGGAGGCATTGGAGTCCTGCAAAGCTGTTTCTCCCAAACTATCAGATCAGCTGACGCAGCTTTACATTCTTCAAAGGGCATATCTTACACCCCTTAGAGTGGCAAGATATAAACGTACACAACCCACCACATGTCAGATGTGCGGGAGGGAGACGGGCACTTTTTTTCACTTGATCTGGACATGCCCTAAGATTCAAGGCTTGTGGGAACAAATTGTGACATTTCTACACGACACAATGGGCTCACCCCTAGCTCTAGACCCAAAACAATGCCTTTTGTGTATAATCCCGGACACAATTGACAAATACACTAAAACATTTTTACATGAAACACTCTTTGCAGCAAGAAAGGTTATAGCCAAAAAATGGATGAGGCAAGAGCCTCCAAAAATAGGGGAATGGAAGGTGGAGGTGAATACATTACCGTATAAGAAATGCATATATATTAATAGAGGTTGCCCTGCCAAGTACAATAAGATATGGGATCGCTGGCTTCAAGAATCTACTACTTGCGTCTAACGCAATTATATGGGCACAGAGTGAATTAATGGATGTGGGTCTAGATGTGTAGTATATATAAACCAAATATATACACCCTGAATATCCTCACATGACAAGTATTTTGTACTCAACATTATATGTATTACAGTTACAATAATCATTGTATTGTTACCATGTTCATGTGATAAAGCAATCATATTATGTATGCACCAGTTACTCAATAAAACTTTTTTTGATTTAAAAAAAAGAATGGTAAATAATCGAAGGGTCAGCTACAGTCTATGGTACAAATATATAAGACTTTATTGATGAAAAAGGAAGATTAAAAGCTTGAGGTTCAGCAGAGCCATGAGTTGGCCACTAATATCTTGTGCACGGATCGTGATAGAATTATTTTACTCCCTGCATTGATCAATACAGATCATATATTTGAATGGAATAACAGCCCCACAGTCCATCCCAGTATTTCTGGGCGTGCTCCAACTTGCAGCTGAAAAGGAATTTAACCCTGTATCTTGTTATGTAGCTACGTGATATCATAAAAGACAAGTCTTATAGGGAAATAAGATTCCAGTTGTTTCCTTTTACCCTGGCACAAAGAGGCTGACTGTCTTCTCAAAGTGTAGGCAATGATGAATCAGCAGGCGGGGTGTAGCAGTAGTGATTCATTGAATGAAAAGCAGAGCAGTATCCAGCCTAATCTCTGAATATCACTATAATTAGTATAGAAGTATAAAAAGTTCACCTTGCGAAGGTGCTTACTCCTCTTTGGGTCATGTAGTTTGTTGCAGGGATTTCACAGAAAAAAGGCTCTTTATGGTCGCTCTGTGCGATTTCCCTTTCACAGCTGTTGTTAGAACGTTGGTGTGTAGATAGGACATGTGTTTTCCTCATGTCCGCAAGATGAATGGAGCATTCACTAAAGCAATATAGCACAAACAATATAGCAAAGCTGTATATGGACAATGTCTCTCAATAGGCAAATATTCTTCCTCCGCCTCAATCAATTTTTTGATATGACAGGTGGGGTGTAGCAGTAGGGATTCATTGGATGAAAAGCAGAGCAGTATCCAGCCTAATCTTTGAATATCGCTTTAATTAGTATGGAAGTACAGTATGAAAAGTTCACCTTGCAAAGGTGCTTACCCCTCCTTGGGTCATGCAGTTTGTTGCAGCGACTTCACAGGAAAAAGGCTCTGTATGGTCGCTCTGTGTGATTTCCCTTTCACAGCTGTTAGAACGTTGGTGTGTAGATAGGATATCTGTTTTCCTCATGTCCGCAAGATAAATGGAGCATTCACTATTCAGTTGTAGGGAGATTGGCTGTGATTGGCTGTATAGCTGACAAGAGCCATTCCTTATAGTAATCAGTCTCTATAAGGCTAGGTGCAGGGGCAAAGTGTCACCATATCCCACAATGAAAAACACCAGGAGTCACCCTGGTGACTCACTCAAGAGAGGGCAGGGGTGAGCCGGCGTCAGCCACGTCGACGCTTGCGTTTTGTGCAGTTCACCTGCGCTTCATCTGGACTGACTGTGGGGCTGTCATTCCATTCAAATATATCATCTGTATTGATCAATGCAGGGAGTAAAATAATTCTATCAGGATCCGTGCACAAGATATTAGTGGCCAACTCATGGCTATATGGGAATACTAGCTATGTATGATGTGTTCATCAAGTATTTATTTTGAAACCACATTACTGGACAGCAATGAGTTATCCTGAATGAATATTTTTCAAACACATAACATCTATTGAGTATCCCACATCTGTGAGAGGGAGAATCTGGTATGTGTGGGGAGGTGATTCGAGCACAGTGGTTTTTACTGATTTTATCAGAGGAGAAACAAAAGGGGGGGTTTTCCGGCGCTCCGCAACATGTGATGTCTAAGGTAAATAGTACAATGGTAGCTATAATAGCACATTAAAATAAGGCAGGTAAATTCTAGAATGAGGAGGCAGCCATCCTCAGAGGGTGTCCATTACCTCTGTTGATAATCAATGTTGAAAAAAGGAGGGGTGTGGAGGCGCCAACTGTGGTAGCTTGTTTATGCAAATATAAAAGTTAGTGTAACAATTACACTTACTGGTTCGCAGGGTGGAGGTGTTTCTTTGAGATTTAAAAGTGTCCTGGGATGTGCTGTGATCTTGTTTCCGGCTCGGATTTCATTCCTTCAGGCGTCTGGGTGTGGAGTCTGTACACAGGCTGAACCACTGCATCCAGTGCATGGAAAGCTCCACGCTGACCACTCTGGAGTGCAGAAAAGGAAATGACATCACTGATGCACGGCAAACGTCCAGGCTGGTGTTGGGGATAATGCAGGGATAGTACAGGCTACGCACTCGGTGCTCACCGCTCCTTCTACTGGCCTTTTTGCTCCCTGGAGGAGAGCAGCTTGAATATATAGTGGAGGCAATTAGGTTAATTAGGTTAATTGGGTTAAGGTGTATGGGCTGGAGGTCTGTGGCTGTGGAACCACAACAGCCAGCAGACCCACAATCTTCCAAAAAGCACAAAAAAGTTGAAAGTAAAGTATGAAGAATTAAAAATATGATGAATTGGGGGTAAGTTTAATAAATATAAGGATAATAATAGTAAGTGGAATTAGAGTTAAAACATTTATTTAGAAGATGAAAAAATGTGGAAAAAAAAAATGAAATAAAAATAAATATAAACTAAAAAATAAAATAAAAAATAAAAATGGGAAAAAAACAATGAAAAATAGAAATAAAATAAATAAATAAATAAAATAAATAAAAAAATAAAATAAAAATAAGTATAAAAATAAAAATAAATGTAAAATTAAAATAAAAAATGAGATTAAAAAGCACTGGGATACACATTATGAGGATGAGCTCAGGGGGACATGAGGGAAGGGGGGGGGGGAAAGGGGGTGAAGTTGTTATATAGAACGATGGAGTTGCTATCTGGGTCCATGAGGGGACAGCGGTCCCTCAGGTGACTGGATGATACGACAGCAAAGGACCATGGGGGTATTTTCATGTTGTAAGAAACATCTACGTGGTTTGTATAGTGATGGGCAAGGTGTATATATATATATATATATATATATATATATAATAAGAAAGTGAAGAATGAATGTATGATTGGAGAGGGGAGGGGGGGGAGTAAACTACAACAAAGAATGTGTTTCTAATTCTTCATTGAGTCCCCCTGGCGAGAGAGTACCCAATGAATATATCCAGTAGGCCTCCTGCTGACACAGGCGTTTAAAACGTTCTGCAGCAGGAAGACCTCTGGGCATGGCCTCGATGACCCAGACTCTGAGGCCCATGGTAGATTTTTGGTGTTCCTTCAAAAAATGAAGAGGGACACTGTGTTTGACCCAGCCCTTTTCTATGAAACAAAAAATAAAAAAGTGTAGCGCTGGACTAATAAAACGCATATATTACTATATGCGAGTGGACTAATAAAACGCATATATTACTATATGCGAGTGAACAGGACCCATAAGTGTATAAACAAAGTGAATAATAAATAAAGACCATATAACATTTGATCTAAAATAGTCCAGTGTCCATGTGCATGTATAATAACACTAGAGATTATTCAAGTGCACCTGCATATACTTGAAAACGAAAAATTGATATGAAGATAAATATAAAAAATAGTGAACTACAAGTGAATAAAAGTGAACCAATGTGACAACAACAAAAAATAGGTGAAAATTGATGACATCAACATCAAACTTATAATCACTAATGGTGTTGATTAATCCTGATGCTTAGTGATCCCAATGAAAAGGAAACTGAAATAAATCAATAAACAGTCCCAAAAAAACGAATTATGGAAAACAGGTCCCAAAGCGTAGTGACACTCCAGCACAGAATCTGGTTCCACCGCAGTTGTTGCCCACCACCAAGGGATAAAAGTTGGAGGCTTACCAGACAGCCTGCGACCACCCTTATTCAGGGGGGTCAAAACAGGCTCAGTAGAAATGTGTGAATCCAGAAGATGTCCTCGCCAGTGGTCTCCAGGTGTTCTCCAGGTGTCTTTATGGCAAGCCAAGAGGGGCTTCCAAATGGGGTGCAGCTAGGACAATGGTCTCCAAGTGTTCTCCAGGTATCTTTATGGCAAGCCAAGAGGGGCTTCCAAATGGGGTGCAGCTAGGTCTTGACCACAGAATGCAGCAAATAATTGGCCACAAGTGCCCCCAAAAAGAAAAAAGATACTCCAATAGTGCAGAACGATCTGGCCACTTTATTAAAAGTTCATGCAAACAACTAATTTAAAAGACAGAAGCTTCTGACGGGGAGAAGAAAAAAACAAACTCCACCGCCGTTTAAAATTCAATCGCGCATGCGCGATACGTGCTCACGTTACCCCTGATGACGTCAGTTGTGACGAAACGGCCGTAGGGTCACAACGTGAGCACGTATCGCGCATGCGCGATTGAATTTTAAACGGCGGTGCTTGGTTTTCGGGGTCCCGTGCGCGGCTAGGCTCCCAAAAAGTCCCACACATGTGGTATCCCCATACTCAGGAGAAGCAACAGAATGTATTTTGGGGTGTAATTTCACATATTCCCATGGCATGTTTGAGCAATATATCATTTAGTAACAACTTTGTGCAAAAAAAAAAAAATTGTCTCTTTCTCGCATCTTGTGTCACAATATAAAATATTCCATGGACTCGACATGCCTCTCTGCAAATAGCTTGGGGTGTCTACTTTCCAAAATGGGGTCATTTGGGGGGTTTTGAACTGTCCTGGCATTTTATGCACAACATTTAGAAGCTTATGTCACACATCACCCACTCTTTTAACCACTTGAAGACAAAGACCTTTCTGACACTTTTTGATTACATGAAAAATTAATTTTTTTTTGCAAGAAAATTACCTTGAACCCCCAAACATTATATATTTTTTTAAAGCAAATGCCCTACAGATTAAAATGGTGGGTGTTTCATATTTTTTTTTCACACAGTATTTGCGCAGCGATTTTTCAAACGCATTTTTTGGGGAAAAAACACACTTTTTTAAATTTTAATGCACTAAAACACACTATATTGCCCAAATGTTTGATGAAATAAAAAAGATGATCTTAGGCCGAGTACATGGATACCAAACATGACATGCTTTAAAATTGCGTACAAACGTGCAGTGGCAACAAAATTAATACATTTTTAAAAGCCTTTAAAAGCCTTTACAGGTTACCACTTTAGATTTACAGAGGAGGTCTACTGCTAAAATTACTGCCCTCGATCTGACCTTCGCGGTGATATCTCACATGCATGGTGCAATTACTGTTTACATTTGACACCAGACCTAGGCTTGCGTTCGCCTTAGCGCGAGAGCAGGGGGGACAGGGGTGCTTTTTTTTTTTTTTTTTCTTTATTATTTTTTTGCTTTTTTATCTTATTTATTAACTGTTCCTTTCATATTTTTTTTTTAAATCATTTTTATTGTTATCTCAGGGAATGTAAATATCCCGTATGATAGGTAGGTAGTGACAGGTACTCTTTGGGGTCTATTAGACCCTAGATTTCTCCTCTGCTGTCAGGAAATGTTCCATCCGCTGGTAATACCTGTTATTTGGCATGCAGTACTGCGGCCCACCAGCAGGTGTCTCCTGGCAGTTTGGAACTGTCAGGAGAGCTTTTCCCTGTTAATAGTATATCATCTTTGGGCCGCAGTACTGGCGTCCACCAGCGGATGGATCCTGGCAGTGTGGAGCAGACAGTACCTCCTGCAATCAGGTGTCACTTGAGGCCAATTACAAGCCTATAAATACCCGGCAAATATTCACATGTTGGCCTTGATCTCTTCATTGCCTCCTGACCTGCTAGCGATCTGATCCTGTGCCCTGAACCTGTCTCCCTGTCTCGGACCCCATCCTATCCCACCTGTTACCTTGCATCCCTGCCTGCAGTCTGACCCATCCATCCTCTCCCTGTCCTGTGTTCCTTACCCCATCTGCTGATCTCCCTGTGTATGACCTTGGCCTGGCTTACGTTTATGTCTCTGGAACATCCCCTGTCCATCTGCTGATCTGCTGTGTATGACCTTGGCCTGGCTTTTACGTTTATGTCTCTGGAACATCCCCTGTCCATCTGCTGATCTGCTGTGTATGACCCTGACCTGGCTATTGTTTATGAACCTGGTATTTCCCATTTATTGCACTTATCTGTCTATTGTTATTTGTGGGTCTCTGTCTGTGGTTGGTTATTGCACTGTGTCATATTGGAGTTGGTTGTATTATATTACTCACTTTCCTTAATAAATTAATATATTTTCACTTATATACATTTTGGTGTTCTCTGTCGCAGACCACACGGTTCTGGTCACACCTGCTCATGACAGTAGATCAAGGCCATCCCTGACCAGAAGTGGCTGCACAGGGGAACCATTTTGATTCAGTTGGTTGCAAACATGAATGCCGATGAGGTTATTTATTTTTCTCTGCTGGCATCTGAAAGTGGTGATTATTGCCGCCAGGCTTTGAAAGGATGGTCTAGTGACCAGTTGTTTGCCACTATACGTTTGGCTCATTCCCTGGTCGATCAGGGTTATATATTGTTTGGGGAGGTACAGCCTTTGATGTACTGAGCTGGCCCTGCCCTGTATTCCAAAGGGCCGTGATGATTTCACTCCTCCTTTTGATATGAATCAGGTTGTCTCCCTAGTTTGGCTTTTTGAAGATGATCCAGACGATTTTTGTGAGCACTACTCAGCCTGTTCCCCACAGGTGATTGCTGAGTGCATTGTGTCTGCTCAGTCTTTTGTTAGACAGGGAGGTTTAAAAGCACAGTTTGTACAACCTATACTTTCAGCATGGTCTGACATGACGCAAGCAGCTTTAGCCAAACAAACCACCTCTGCCACCAAACACCAGCCTACCCAAATGTATGTTTCCCCATCACCCATGTCAACCGCAGTTGCAGATCAGTATACGCTGCTGCCAACCAAATACTCATATCCAGTCTCTGCTCCCTGTACCTATCCTGCATTCAACCCACCTGTCTCTTCCCTGCTGCCTGCAAACCCACACGAACTTCCTCCAGCTACTGTTACCTCTTCTCTGCCATATCCCAATCTTCCTCTCCAGTCTGCTGCACCCCTCACCTACAGATCTTCAGTGGCTAAGCCAAAGAAAAAACGAAAGTTTTTTCCAACTAAAACGATCCTGCCAGTAACCCAACCTGCCTCCGCACCAGCTAATCCAACCCATACCATCATGCCAGTGTCCAGTCCTGCCTCCCCGCCAGCTGATCTGTTCCAGCCTGATGTCCGGGTGTCTGCCCTCCAGCCTGATGTCTGGGTGTCTGCCCTCCAGCCTGATGTCCGGGTGCCTGCTGCCCTCCAGCCTGATGTCCGGGTGCCTGCTGCCCTCCAGCCTGATGTCCGGGTGCCTGCTGCCCTCCAGCCTGATGTCCGGGTGCCTGCTGCCCTCCAGCCTGATGTCCGGGTGCCTGCTGCCCTCCAGCCTGATGTCCGGATGCCTGCTGCCCTCCAGCCTGATGTCCGGATGCCTGCTGCCCTCCAGCCTGAAGTGCCCATGCCTGCTGCCCTCCAGCCTGAAGTGCCCATGCCTGCTGCCCTCCAGCCTGAAGTGCCCATGCCTGCTGCCCTCCAGCCTGAAGTGCCCATGCCTGCTGCCCTCCAGCCTGAAGTGCCCATGCCTGCTGCCCTCCAGCCTGAAGTGCCCATGCCTGCTGCCCTCCAGCCTGAAGTGCCCATGCCTGCTGCCCTCCAGCCTGAAGTGCCCATGCCTGCTGCCCTCCAGCCTGAAGTGCCCATGCCTGCTGCCCTCCAGCCTGAAGTGCCCATGCCTGCTGCCCTCCAGCCTGAAGTGCCCATGCCTGCTGCCCTCCAGCCTGAAGTGCCCATGCCTGCTGCCCTCCAGCCTGAAGTGCCCATGCCTGCTGCCCTCCAGCCTGAAGTGCCCATGCCTGCTGCCCTCCAGCCTGAAGTGCCCATGCCTGCTGCCCTCCAGCCTGAAGTGCCCATGCCTGCTGCCCTCCAGCCTGAAGTGCCCATGCCTGCTGCCCTCCAGCCTGAAGTGCCCATGCCTGCTGCCCTCCAGCCTGAAGTGCCCATGCCTGCTGCCCTCCAGCCTGAAGTGCCCATGCCTGCTGCCCTCCAGCCTGAAGTGCCCATGCCTGCTGCCCTCCAGCCTGAAGTGCCCATGCCTGCTGCCCTCCAGCCTGAAGTGCCCATGCCTGCTGCCCTCCAGCCTGAAGTGCCCATGCCTGCTGCCCTCCAGCCTGAAGTGCCCATGCCTGCTGCCCTCCAGCCTGAAGTGCCCATGCCTGCTGCCCTCCAGCCTGAAGTGCCCATGCCTGCTGCCCTCCAGCCTGAAGTGCCCATGCCTGCTGCCCTCCAGCCTGAAGTGCCCATGCCTGCTGCCCTCCAGCCTGAAGTGCCCATGCCTGCTGCCCTCCAGCCTGAAGTGCCCATGCCTGCTGCCCTCCAGCCTGAAGTGCCCATGCCTGCTGCCCTCCAGCCTGAAGTGCCCATGCCTGCTGCCCTCCAGCCTGAAGTGCCCATGCCTGCTGCCCTCCAGCCTGAAGTGCCCATGCCTGCTGCCCTCCAGCCTGAAGTGCCCATGCCTGCTGCCCTCCAGCCTGAAGTGCCCATGCCTGCTGCCCTCCAGCCTGAAGTGCCCATGCCTGCTGCCCTCCAGCCTGAAGTGCCCATGCCTGCTGCCCTCCAGCCTGAAGTGCCCATGCCTGCTGCCCTCCAGCCTGAAGTGCCCATGCCTGCTGCCCTCCAGCCTGAAGTGCCCATGCCTGCTGCCCTCCAGCCTGAAGTGCCCATGCCTGCTGCCCTCCAGCCTGAAGTGCCCATGCCTGCTGCCCTCCAGCCTGAAGTGCCCATGCCTGCTGCCCTCCAGCTTGAAGTGCCCATGCCTGCTGCCCTCCAGCTTGAAGTGCCCAGTGTTGTTTTGCCTGCTGTGCCATCACCTGTTGTTTTGCCTGCTGTGCCATCACCTGTTGTTTTGCCTGCTGTGCCATCACCTGTTGTTTTGCCTGCTGTGCCATCACCTGTTGTTTTGCCTGCTGTGCCATCACCTGTTGTTTTGCCTGCTGTGCCATCACCTGTTGTTTTGCCTGCTGTGCCATCACCTGTTGTTTTGCCTGCTGTGCCATCACCTGTTGTTTTGCCTGCTGTGCCATCACCTGTTGTTTTGCCTGCTGTGCCATCACCTGTTGTTTTGCCTGCTGTGCCATCACCTGTTGTTTTGCCTGCTGTGCCATCACCTGTTGTTCTGCTTAAAACCATAGACTATGGACAATTACAACCAATTGGAGTGTCCGGAGGCCGCTCCTTTGAGGGGGGGTACTGTCAGGAAATGTTCCATCCACTGGTAATACCTGTTATTTGGCATGCAGTACTGAGGCCCACCAGCAGGTGTCGCCTGGCAGTTTGGAACTGTCAGGAGAGCTTTTGAGACAGGAGAGCCAGAGAAAAACACGGAAGATGGTGGGAGGGGGCATTTCCTCCCACTGCTTGTAAAAGCAATCTAGAGGCTAATTAGCTGCTAGGATTGCTTTTACATGAAAGCCGACCGCTGGCTGAAAAGAATGATACCAAGATGATACCTAAACCTGCAGGCATCATTCTGGTATAACCACTCAAAGTCATGAATGGCGTACCTGAAGACAAAAAAATGGTTAACAATAAAGCACAGTAAACGGTAAAGTATAAAAAATTGCATACCTGAAAAGCAAACGTGATAAAACATAATAACAATAAAACATTGCAGAATAGAATACAGTAAAAAAAGAGCAGAACAATAGAGAGAGAATAGAGAGAGAGAGAGAACAATAAAACGACAACTATTTTTTTTTATTTTATATTTTTGTTTGTGGTTTTTTTTTTTTTACACTTTTGTTTGTAACTGTAACTTTTATAACTGTAACCGGTTCCAGGTTCGGGTCTCTCAAAATGCGATGGCATCTTGGGAGACCCTGTGAAAGTGTGCCTAGTCTGTGCAATGCTGTACCCTACGCTAATACGCAACTAGTGAATGGTAGTGTTCAAAACATTCACCAATGCAAAGACCAGGATTGTCAGGACAGGAGGGACAATAATAGCGGGTGTCACGCCTAAATCCGCGCTTGCTGCAGACACAACATCTTTTTTGGGGGAGTTCGCTGGGTAGGGGTACTCGGGAGGACATAAAGAAAATGCCTCTCATGCAGCCTACTGCATTTGGTTGGGGATGTGAATGGGGGAAGTACGGGCGCTGCAGAAGTGGTGGGTTCCCAATTAGGATTGGCGAATGCAGCAGGAAGGGCATTATGGGCACAACGGGCCTGTGTTTGTCTTTTTGGTGGCAGCGGGACACTACTTGTGCTTGCCACCTCACCAGCTTGAACTGCACTTATGGGACTCGCCACGTCACCAAGTGTTACTGCAGTGCTGGTTTGGCTATGATCGGGGTGTACTAGGCCGCTGGTGCTTGCCAGTTCACCAAAACGCTACCAAAAAAACTGTTAGCGATCGCAGGGATCAGGCCTGACTCTGCGAACGCTGCAGTTATGCGTTTAGTGTTTTGTAAGTGACAGTGATCGATCGATACTGCACTTGGGTGGGCTGGGCTGGGCGGAGGGGCAAAACGCAGGTGCTAGCAGGTATCTGGGCTGATCCCGCTAACACTGTGTTTTTGGGAACCCTAAACTACTGGGGACGCTAGTATAGATCTGATCGGATCAGATATTGATCCGATCAGATACTATACCACTAAGGGAGGCGTATGCTGCATGCGTGGGTGTTAGCGGTACTGGCGCTAACCTGATGCTGCTTGGGGCTGGTGCTTGCCAGTTCACCAAAAAGCTACCAAAAAAACTGTTAGAGATCTCAGGGATCAGGCCTGACTCTGCGAACGCTGCAGTTATGCGTTTAGTGTTTTGTAAGTGACAGTGATCGATCGATACTGCACTTGGGTGGGCTGGGCTGGGCTGGGCAGAGGGGCAAAACACAGGTGCTAGCAGGTATCTGGGCTGATCCCGCTAACACTGTGTTTTTGGGAACCCTAAACTGCTGGGGACGCTAGTATAGATCTGATCGGATCAGATATTGATGCGTTCAGATACTATACCACTAAGAGAGGCGTATGCTGTGTGCGTGGGTGTTAGCGGTACTGGCGCTAATCTGACGCTGCCTGGGGTGACGCATATCACCGGCGGGCGATCAGGGGGCTAAACCTTTATTCGGTAATAAATGGCAGGTGCCCTGACACTATAAAAAATAAACAAACTAACCAGCGTCACCCGTAGCGGTTATACGGTGATCAGTGGGGAAAGGGTTAACTAGGGGGCAATCAAAGGGTTAAAACCTTTATTAGGTAGTATATGGGGGTCCCTGTCGCTATAAAACGCTGATGGCGAACCTAAATATTTACCTCCCTAACTAGCATCACCAGTGACACTAATACAGCGATCAGAAAAATGATCGCTTAGCGACACTGGTGACGGGGGGTGATCAAGGGGTTAAAACTTTATTAGGGGGGTTAGGGGGGTATCCTAGACCTAAAGGGGGCTAACAATAACTGCCCCACCACACTAACTGTCACAAACTGACACCAATGCAGTAATCAGAAAAAAAAAAAAAACTGCTTGGTGTCAGTGTGACAGTGGGGGGTGATTGGGGAGTGATCGGGGGGGGGGATCGGGGGTGTAAAGTGTGCCTGGCATGTTCTACTGTGAGGTGTAGTGTTGTGCAACTCACTCAGATGTCTTCTCTCCTCGGCGCCGGAACGGAAACTGCCGAGCCGAGGAGAGATGACATCACATCCCCTGCCTCTGTGTACTACACAGAGGCAGGGGACGATTCTCATTGGCTGGGAGCGATCGCGAGGGGGGGGCCACGAATGGATGGCCTCCCCCTCATCTCTGAATGCTCCCAGACCAAAGCCGACCGCCTCGGGCACCGGGGGGGGTCCGATTGGATCCCCCGTTCGCGGGAAGGCAATCACGTAGCAGGTACGTTATTTTTCCTGCCCGTGCCATTGTGCAGACGTATATCTGTGTTAGGCGGTCGGCAAGTGGTTAAAATCGCTGCTCCCAAAAAAACAGCCGTTTTTAAAACTTTTTTTTGCATTGATACATGTCCCCTGGGGCAGGACCCAGGTCCCCAAACACTTTTTATGACAATAACTTGCATATAATCCTTTAAAATTAGCACTTTTGATTATTCATGTTCGTGTCCCATAGACTTTAACGGTGTTCGCGTGTTCGAACGAATTTCTTGCCTGTTTGCATGTTCTGCTGCAAACTGAACCGGGGGGGGGGGTGTTTGGCTCATCCCTATTCCAGACTAAGCATATACCCCTCCCAGATCATGATAAGATCATCAATATATCTTCTGTAACAGGTGAGCTCAGGGGGACAGTCTTTAAAGACAACCTTTTCCTCTCAGTGGGCCATGAAAACATTGGTCATACCAGAAATAATTCCTTGACTTGGTTATAGTGCCATATTCATAAGCATTTTTCTTAATAAAAGTTTTAAGCAACAGAGAGCACTATATTCTTTATGATTTTCTTGCATGTCCGATGTTTTTGGAGCCCCGGATTGTGGCACTCAAGTAGTCACTGGAGCATGAGCATATCCATCTCAGCCTGCTCTGTTAAAACATCATTAGGAGATCTCTCCAGGCACCATCGCTTCATATGATTACCCTGTATTGGAATGCGTGAATGACCTGTCTGATTACTCAGGGGTCCACTCAGTGAGGTGAGCTGCTAGTATTGCTTCTGGTGGAGGTTCTTCACCTACAGGACACTTAGATGCACATCTTGTCATCATATTGGATCTTATGTGTTCCACTCTTTATGAACTTTTACATTTGAAACAATTATATATTGTGCTTAGTTTTTTAAGTTTTTTTTAGCGCTGCACCATTGTATAATATGTTTACTTGCTAGGATTTGGTTTTTTGGCCTTGAGTGTTCAGCTGCTTAAGTGGAGCATATTAATGGAGTACTTGTCCGCCAAAGCACATCTACTGATATCCAGTTTCTTTAGTCAGTGGGAGCTATGGCTTACAGATATAAGAAGTATCCCCTTTCCTTAATTAGGCATCACCATGCCTTGTCCTTGACCCCCTGGTTCTCTTTGTTATTTCCCTTTATCCCCATGTGGCGTTGTCCTATCCGCAGCTGAGCCATATGTAGCATTACCCTAAAGTGACTGGCAGGAACACTAGGGATTTCAAACAATGGAAGCAATAGAAAGAGAACAGGATACTTTTTTATATACATACATGGTGCAGCAGGCACATATCAGGAATAGGAAATGTTGGGTTAACAAATGCTCACCTATTTCACAAGAGAGAATAAATTCAGTTCAGTTTGTTTTATCTCATAGCTGAGCTCCTCCATGCCTCTTATCAGTTTTGTTGCCCTTCTCTACACGTTCTCTCCTATATCCTTTTTGTGAGCTGGTGCCCAAAACTGAACTGCTTATTGCACATGAGGTCTTGCTAATCATTTGTAAAAAATGTGCATTTATTATTTTAGTCTACAGGAGCCTCCAAAGTATTCTACTCCATGATAAGTGGATCACGATTGCAATGTCATGCTCTTGCATACTCTCCCTCCAGCTTTCTGCCCATGCATGTGTATAGGCTTTCAGTTTGAAAGCTGGGGGAAGTATGAATGGACTATAAGTATGCTGATTAGCCACAGTGGCAGAAAGGAATTGTAGTTTATTCATTCAGAGATGTCTGTGAATGAATGAATGATGCGGTTGTACCCCTGCACAGTCACGCTAATTTTAAAATGTGACAGTGGCTGCGGACTAGAGGAACCCCCGCCCACTATCACATTGAAGTGGAAGTGCTGAACATGTTACTTGTTACACCCTAAATATGGATGCAACATTTAACATGCTCAGAAGGTGAACTTATTTAAAACAAGAACATTTTTTTGGTAGCTTTAGAAACTGTAGCTTGGCATTGCATGCTATTATTAAGCCTATAATCTACCAGAACACCCATATCCTCCTCAGCCAATAACTCCCCCAGCTATTCTACTCATAGAATGTATGATGTATGTATGTGTTTAGGTCCCAAGTGCATAACTTTACATTTATAAACAATTATCAACAATTAACCTCATTTGTCACATAGTTGCCCAATTAAACAGTGCATTGTGGTCAGCTTGTAAGTTGGAGACATCCTGTAAGGAATTTATTTCACTGCATAGATTGGTGTCATCTACAAAACACTGAAATTGTACTTTTATTCCCAAGCTCAATATAATTTATAAATAGGTTAAAAAGTAAGGATCCCAACACTGAACATTGGGTATACCACAGTAGCACACCCCATAATGGGTCGCAGATGAACTGGGATCCCCCACCCTGCACAGTCAGGCACACCAAATTTTCACAGTCACTCAGAGCCAGAGAACAGTCCATGACTTTTTTGTTTTTTCTTTTTTTATTGAGGGTAATAAACTTGGATGGGGAGAAGGGGTATTATGGGATGCCCACTTGACTTCAGAACTTCAGGGACACTTCCCCTATATACAGCTCCAACCTCTTCCTCCAGCACACACTTGCTTGGTTCCCAGCTGTGCTAACATATTTCCAGCACTTTCTCCCATGGTCACTGAGCCCAGCACCAACTCTTCAAGCACCACCAGCCCGTCTGGCTGCAGCTGCCCCTTTCCACTAGCCCTCCTAGCTAACTTCTCCACAGTCCTTCCAGACTGACATTCTCTTCATAGTCCTCCCAAACTGAACACTCACCAGCCCACTCGGCTGACTTTTCAGAAGATCTCCCGGATGTAATGACCTGCTCCTGCTGTCCTCTCACTTGCTCCCATGCTATTAGGGCCACCGACAGCCTTCTCAGAACTCCATCTCCATTTTCCACCGACTTCACCTGTTAGTATGACTCATGCCTATTTTGAGGTGCCTATCCCCTCCAGCCCCTTTCTGCTGGGTATTGGTTGAGGACCTCATAAATATGCCAAACAGCTCCTCCTAACCTCTGTCCACTACATCTGGAAGCTTCTCCAAGGTTCCAGAAAACTGGGGGAAGCACCAGAGAAGTTGCTTGCTGAGTCACCCAGCCTCCCCGAGTCACTCAACCCTGACCCAGATTCAACCCAGGCCTGGCTTTTAGCCAAACCAATTTTCCTACACTTTTATTTTATTTTTTTTATTTATTTCAGGTACTTATATAGCGCCGTCAATTTACGCAGCACTTTACATATACATTGTACATTCACATCAGTCCCTACCCTCAAGGAGCTTACAATCTAAGGTCCCTAACTCACATTGATATACTAGGGCCAATTTAGACAGTACCCAATTAACCTACCAGCATGTCTTTGGAGTGTGGGAGGAAACCAGAGTACCCAGAGGAAACCCACGCAGGCACAGGGAGAACATGCAAACTCCAGGCAGGTAGTGTCGTGGTTGGGATTCAAACCAGCGACCCTTCCTACTGCTAGGAGAGAGTGCTACCCACTACGCCACTGTGCCACTAAAAAACCTATTTACATCTAGCACACTAGCTAGAGGGTACTACACAACTAATAACCTTAGACCACTCTGAATATGTGTTATTGATGGCTACTCTCTGAATATGGCCCTAAAAGTGTCCCTGATCACCACCACACCAGTCCCAATGCCACCAGATCAGTATAGGTCAACAACAGTGTTTCTGATTGCTGCCAAACTAGTCCCAAATTTCACCAGACCAGTGTAAACGGTCTTCCTGATTACTGCTACACAAGTCCTAGTGTTACCAGACCAATGCAAGGCAGCAAAAGTGTTCCCAATTGCTGTTACATCAATCCTAGTTTTGCCAGACCAGTGTAAGCTATCAGCACTGTTTCTGATCACTGTTACCCCAGTCCCAGTGTTAATAGACCAGTCTAAGTTAGCAGCTAGGGATGAGCTTCGAGTTCGAGTCGAACTCATGTTCGACTCGAACATTGGCTGTTCGCAAGTTCGCCGAACAGCGAACAATTTGGGGTGTTCGCGGCAAATTCGAATGCCACGGAACACCCTTTAAAAGTCTATGGGAGAAATCAAAAGTGCTAATTTTAAAGGCTAATATGCAAGTTATTGTCATAAAAAGTGTTTGGGGACCTGGGTCCTGCCCCAGGGGACATGGATCAATGCAAAAAAAAGTTTTAAAAACTGCTGTTTTTTCAGGGGCAGTGATTTTAATAATGCTTAAAGTCAAACAATAAAAGTGTAATATCCCTTCAAATTTTGTACCTGGGGGGTGTCTATAGTATGCCTGTAAAGGGGCGCATGTTTCCCGTGTTTAGAACAGTCTGACAGCAAAATGACATTTTGAAGGAAAAAACCCATTTAAAACTACCCGCGGCTATTGCATTGCCGACAATACACATAGAAGTTCATTGATAAAAACGGCATGGGAATTCCCCAAAGGGGAACCCCGCGCCAAAAAAAAAAAACCCGGCGTGGGGTCCCCCCAAAAATCCATACCAGACCCTTATCTGAGCACGCAACCTGGCAGGCCACAGGAAAAGAGGGGGGGCGAGAGTGCGCCCCCCCCTCCTGAACTGTACCAGGCCACATGCCCTCAACATTGGGAGGGTGCTTTGTGGTAGCCCCCCAAAACACCTTGTCCCCATGTTGATGAGGACAAGGGCCTCATCCCCACAACCCTGGCCGGTGGTTGTGGGGGTCTGCCGGCGAGGGGCTTATCGGAATCGGGAAGCCCCCTTTAACAAGGGGACCCCCAGATCCCGCCCCCCCCCCCTGTGTGAAATGGTAAGGGGGTACTTACCCCTGCCATTTCACTAAAAAACTGTCAAAAATGTTAAAAATGACAAGAGACAGTTTTTGACAATTCCTTTATTTAAATGCTTCTTCTTTCTTCTTTCATCTTCTGGTTCTTCTGGTTCTTCCTCCGGCGTTCTCATCCAGCATCTCCTCCGCGGCGTCTTCTATCTTCTTCTCCTCGGGCCGCTCCGCACCCATGGCATGGGGGAAGGCTCCCGCTCTTCTCTTCTTCTTTTCTTCTCTTCTTCTCTTCTTCATTTTCTTCTCCGGGCCGCTCTGCACTCATGCTGGCATGGAGGGAGGCTCCCACTGTGTGATGGCGCTCCTCGTCTGACAGTTCTTAAATAATGGGGGGTGGGGCCACCCAGTGACCCCGCCCCCTTCTGACGCACGGGACATGACGGGACTTCCCTGTGGCATTCCCCGTGACGTCACAGGGAAGTCCCGTCAAGTCACCGTGCGTCAGAGGGGGGCGGGGTCACCGGGTGGCCCCGCCCCCCGTTATTTAAGAACTGTCAGACGAGGAGACGCCATCACACAGCGGGAGCCTCCCTCCATGCCAGCATGGGTGCAGAGCGGCCCGGAGAAGAAAATGAAGAAGAGAAGAAAAGAAGAAGAGAAGAGCGGGAGCCTCCCCCCATGCCATGGGTGCGGAGCGGCCCGAGGAGAAGAAGATAGAAGACGCTGCGGAGGAGATGCTGGACGAGAACGCCGGAGGAAGAACCAGAAGAGCCAGAAGAACCAGAAGAACCAGAAGATGAAGGAAGATAGAAGAAAGAAGAAGCATTTAAATAAAGGAATTGTCAAAAACTGTCTCTTGTCATTAACATTTTTGACAGTTTTTTAGTGAAATGGTAGGGGTAAGTACCCCCTTACCATTTCACACAGGGGGGGGCCGGGATCTGGGGGTCCCCTTGTTAAAGGGGGCTTCCAGATTCCGATAAGCCCCCCACCCGCAGAACCCCACAACCACCGGCCAGGGTTGTGGGGATGAGGCCCTTGTCCTCATCAACATGGGGACAAGGTGTTTTGGGGGGCTACCCCAAAGCACCCTCCCAATGTTGAGGGCATGTGGCCTGGTACAGTTCAGGAGGGGGGGGGGCGCACTCTCATCCCCCCCTCTTTTCCTGCGGCCTGCCAGGTTGCGTGCTCGGATAAGGGTCTGGTATGGATTTTTGGGGGGACCCCACGCCGTTTTTTTTGTTTTGTTTTTTTTGGCGCTGGGTTTTCGCCTTAAAATCCATACCAGACCTGAAGGGTCTGGTATGGAATTTAGGGGGAACCCGACGTCATTTTTTTTTAAATTTTGGCCGGTGTTCCCCTTTGGGGAATTCCCATGCCGTTTTATTCAATGAACTTCTATGTGTATTGTCGGCAATGCAATAGCCGCGGGTAGTTTTAAATGGGTTTTTTCCTTCAAAATGTAATTTTGCTGTCAGACTGTTCTAAACACAGGAAACATGCACCCCTTTACAGGCATACTATAGACACCCCCCAGGTACGAAATTTAAAGGGATATTACACTTTTATTGTTTGACTTTAAGCATTATTAAAATCACTGCTCCTGAAAAAATGGCCGTTTTTAAAACTTTTTTTTGCATTGATCCATGTCCCCTGGGGCAGGACCCAGGTCTCCAAACACTTTTTATGACAATAACTTGCATATTAGCCTTTAAAATTAGCACTTTTGATTATTCATGTTCGTGTCCCATAGACTTTAACGGTGTTTGCGTGTTCGAACAAACTTTTTTCCTGTTCGCATGTTCTGGTGCGAACCGAACAGGGGGGTGTTCGGCTCATCCCTATTAGCAGCAATGTTCTTGATAGCTAGCCACACCAATCCCAGAGTCATCCAGCAGCAGTGCTATTGTTACCAGACCGGTGCAGCCATCAACAGTATTCCTGGTCGCCACTAGAACAGCCTCAGTATTGTTACCAGATCAGTGTAAGCCATAAACAGTATTCCTGATCGCTGCCACACCAGTGACAATGTGCAGCCAGCAACAATGTCCCTGAACACTAGCCACACCAGTGTCGCCAAAGCCAGTGCAACCATAAACAGTGAACCTGATCACCACCACATCACTACAGTGTCACCAGAACCAAAATTCACTAACAGTGTTCTGATAGAATTGATTGATTTTTTGTGATGCACAAGATACAATGTCAATATAATCAGTCCAAACATTGAAAAGGTCTCACATATGTAGTAACACTATACTTGGGAGGAGTAGCAGAATATATTTAGTGGTGTAATAATAAGTATGCCTATACTGTGTGCTAGAAATATTGTAATTAATTGACAACTTTGTGTAAAAAAAAAAATACATTTACATTTTACATCTTCCAAAAACATGGGGCAAAAGACTCACCATGCCTCTTAGAAGATACTTTGGGGTGTTTGCTTTTCAAAATGTGGTCATTTTATGGGTGTTTTCACTGTCCTGGTGCTCCAGGGCCACCAAAATTTTGATAGATAGTCAAGAAAATGAGATGTGTAATTTATGGATTTTGAGCCTCTCTATGTGCCTAGGCTGTGAAAAAGTCTCACACATGCAGTATTGCCATACTCAGAATTACACAAAAAAAATACATTCTAGTACTCTTACTGAGTATGTCAATGCTGTGTGTTATATATCTTCAACTTTGTGAAAAAATAAAACATTTTTTCTTTCCTCAAAAAACTTGTGGCAAAAAAACATCTTCAAAAGACTCACCATGCTCTTCAAAAAATAATTTGGGGTCTTTACTTACCAAAATGTGGCCATTTTGTTAATGTTTCTTCTGTCCTGATACTTCAGGGACTCATGAAATATGATAGGTAGTCAGAATTTAGACACATAATTTAGGCTCCTTGAAAGCCCAAGGGTGCTCCTTGGACTTTAGGACCCTCTAGACTGTGAAAAAGTCTCACACATGGCGTATACACACACTTGGGAGTAGTAGAAGGATGTGTTTTGGTGCACAACTGTAAGCATGCCTATTCTGTGTGTGAGAAATAACTTGTTAAAACACATTTTATTTAATTTCTTAATTTTCCAAAAAATAGTGACTAAAAATTACAACTTCAAAAAATTCACCAAATTTCCCCTGACTAAGATAAAGTCAATTTTGAACATTGTGAGTAGCATGTGTGCACCTTAGTTAGCCCTGGTTCACACAGGGGTGGCACGACTTGCAGGTCGCCTCACCGAGGCGACCTGCACACGACATCCACGGCGACTTGCAAAACGACTTCTGTATAGAAGTCTATTCAAGTCGCCTCAAGTCGCCCCCAAAGTAGTACAGGAACCTTTTTCTAAGTCGGAGCGACTTGCGTCGCTCCTGTTAGAGCGGTTCCATTGTACAGAACGGGAGGCGACTTGTCAGGCAACTAGGTCGCCTGATAAGTCGCCCCTGTGTGAACCGGCACTAAGAAGTAATTTGGCAAATGAAAAAAATGTTAAATGTTAGCTAAATCACATTAGTCTCTTTTCTGTGGAGGTTTCATGGGCCACAAATTGCAATGTAGGTTTGTTCATATACTGACACTAACGAAAAAATATACCGGTAAGTGAAATAGCTTAATTAAGAAAGAATCCTTGGTTTAGTTATAGTTTGCTTTGTTTAGTGATAATTATGTTACTTAGCTTGCTAATCTAAGCCATTCACCAATCTTTAAAAAAATGATCTAATCATCATGATGGCTGAATGGAAAAGCACATGCAGTAAGTACTGTGTCATGCCCCGTACACACGGTTGGATTTTCCGATGGACAATGTCCGATCGGAGCGTGTTGTCGGAAATTCCGACCATGTGTGGGCGCCATCGGACATTTTCCATTGGATTTTCCGACACACAAAGTTGGACAGCAGGAGATAAAATTTTCCGACAACAAAATCCGTTGTCGGAAATTCCGATCGTGTGTGGCCTGTTCCGACGCACAAAGTGCCACGCATGCTCAGAAGAAATTCCGACACGGGACAGCTCGTTCTGGTAAACTTAGCGTTCGCAATGGATACAACACTTTCGTCACGCTGCAATGTTAAAAATGGTTTAATACAGCGCACTCTCTTCTTTATAATGTGACAAGAATGAAGTAGTTTTGCTGCTCATATTCACACACACTTCTCACAAACTTTTCTTTGTGTTTTTTTTATTGGGATTCCCTCAATATATTGTTATTAGTTGTCACATCTGACAGTTTTTTTTTTTTTTTTTTTGGATTTTCAGCCTTTTTTTTCTTTAATGTTTGGATTTTTTCCAAGGCTGATCTTTGTTCAATGTTATTTTTATTTTTACTCCAGAATATTTTTGTGTGTGTTTTGTGTGTCAAGTTACCCCAACACCATTGATATCTTTTATTATTTAATGTCCAGGAGATTGTTTGTTGTTGGTGTCCCTTGTTCATTTCACATTGTATATTAGAAATGTACCTGAATCCTCACAAACAAACCATCATTTTTGAAGTAAAACACATAGGAGAGTATAATTCAAAACAAAAATCCTTTATTAAGGGATCAGAACCAAACAAAGAGGAAGGCAACACTGGATCAACAGGAGAAATTAGTGAAGCCTGGGACCCCCACGGCAGACATCAATTCTTCAACATCAAAATTGGTGGCCTGAGGAGTCCATATATAAGGGAGGGCAGTCTGGTCCGGGATTCGCAGAGATCTGGAAAGCAGCAGATGACATCGGTGTCCCCAGGCTGTGGTACCACAAGAGGCTGCATCTTTTGGCCGACCAGACTGAACCCAGGGCAATCACTGTCTGGTCTTCCTTACACGCTTCCTTCCCAGCTGTGGCTGTGCAGTTGGAGATGTGGCAGGAGGAGGAGTAGGACCTGGAGGAGGAGGAGGACTGGGAGGACCTGGAGGAGAGGGAGGAGGAGGAGGAGGACCTGCAGGAGGAGGAGGAGGACCATCGCGAAGGTGTGTCTCAGGTGTAATTTGGCCCCTCATACCTTTCTCAAGAGCCTCCAATATGAGGGCCTCACACATGACTTTTTGGCCCTTCTCCATCCTCTGCATTTTTTATGCTATGAAGGCAGAAATGTTCTCCTGCATGGTGTGGGGTGCTCCCAGGACCTCTGTAGCCCTCCAAAAGAATCCTATAGCCGCCTCCTCTAGGGTACTCCTCCTACTGCCACTTTCTGTTTTCAGGGGGGGTGGAGGGACCTTGATATCAGCCAGCCGGCTGGGCCCGGCCACCTCCTGGCTGAGACTTCCCTGTGTATGAAAAAGGGACATGGTTTTAGTTTTTGCATCATCAATCACAATCCTAAATTAGTACTCCCAACTAACATCTAGTTAACATCATTGATTGGACAAGCAGAAATATTTAGAAGAATGCTATACCTGGCTCAATCTGGGCTCCTCCACATGTGGCCTGGAAGGCCCAGGTTGGGCGTCAGAAGCCTCAGCCGGGGGGGAAGGAAGCGTGAAAGGAAGACTGGAGAGGGATGGCCTGGGTTCAGTCTGGCCTGCCAGAAAATGCAGCCTGTCGTAGGACAACATCCTGGGGACATAGATGTCATCTGCTGCTCCGGATCTCTATGAATCCAGGACTTTCTTGCGCTCCCTTAGATATGTACTCCTCAGGCAACCAATTAATTTATTTAAATAGTTGATGTCTGCCGTGGGAATCACCTGCTTCACAATTTCCAACAATTGCTCCAGTGCTCCCTTCCTCTTTGCTTGGTTCTTGAAATGGGGGTGGGTAATCTCCCACAGACAGGGCAGCTCCCTTAGCATCTCGAGGAATAATGACATGAAGTCAGTATCTTTTAATAAGATATCCATGTTCACTGCAAGACACAACACAAGACAAAGCCTAATGTCAGACAAAACTCTCCTAATCTTGTTACAATATAGGCCTCAATCTAGAAGCAGTATAGGCACAATTTTGTCTCTTACCTTCGTACTTACGATCGGCGCGTCCAATGCTCCTTCCTCCGCTCACAGATCGTACGTAATACGCACGCGTGTTACGCTTTATACACACTGCGCATGCGTGTAACTCCGCCCGCCCCTGACATTCTTTCTAGTCTATTCCCCGCCCCTTTTCGTTCAGCGCAGTGGGGGAAGAGCATGAGTTACAGCAGGTGCATGCTAATTCTAGCAACGAGGAGGAGGAGGAGGAAAGCCCGGATCCAGGCATGTCCCGATCCAGAAGGAGACGTTTTAAGGCCACAAATATGTCCTTTGGGGAGATGTTGGAGATGGTCGACATCATGAGGAAGTCCGACTATGATGGAAAATATGGGCCTTACCCCAAAGCTCAGGAAACGGTGGTCGGACCTGAAGTTGAGAGAGCCAGAGCAGTACCGAAAGATCCGGAGAGTGCTGCAAAAAAGTAAGTAGTTGTGCTGTGTTCCTATTCTTTCTGTCTTTTTTCCTTTCGTTCTGCTCCATATGCTTTTATTAATTGTAACGTTTAAAAGGGCAACTTTAATGTTCATGGGCCCATTATTCATTCGTATCAAACATTTTTCTTTCGGCCTCTAGAACACCATTGTTTAAGCCATATGCATTTGCACACATTTTTTGGGGCCTACTTGGATGCCAAATATTTGTTTGTGTAGATGGGTTTGTTACTAGAATGAAATGCAAACTAGATTGTGTGTAAGGAGAGGACACTCAGCAGCTGTTTTCACATCTGGACGCTGGAGCACTAGTGTGGGACACAAGAACACCATTTTTATTAGGGGGGGCACACAGGTGCTCCAGTGTATACTATAGGGGGGGCTACATCTGTGAAGTTTGTACCAAACAGGTAAAGTATTGCAGCTTGACAAAGGGCAAGAAAAAATATACATCTTGGAACTCGGCTAAAATAGACAATTGTACCCCACTTCCAAGCAATGTTTCCTAGTTCTAGTTCTGCCATCAAATATCTGTGTGCTAAGTATACCATTTTTGTTTTACATAGGGGAGAAAAGACTCGGAGGACACCCCTCATCCGAGGAGACCAGAGACCCCCCCCACCTCTGGAAGAAGGGGAAATAACACCAACCCAAGAAGAAGAGCAGGAGGAAGAAGAAGATGTGGTGGAGATTGGCACCACAACAGGTGAGTGTCTGCGACCACAGGCTCAGGTAAGAGATGGATGGTGGCAGATTTTTGAGACCTTTTTTTTTGTTCTTTATCTCTTTTTAGGTGATCATGATGTGAGGGAGAGAGAACATTTCACATCTGAAAGTGCCCAGATACTGATCGGGGAGATCATGGGGTGTAATCTCGAATTGCACAACATACAGCAACAAATCAGTGATGTTGTTAAAAAAAATAATAACATCATTGATGTTTTGGGGCGAATTTAAACCCCACAAAATCACCTGTTTTATTGTGGTCCAATCTTCGAAAATTTTTTACAATGTTTAGAAAAGCCAAATTTGCAGGATGCACACAGTGTGCCAACATGTGCTATCTGCCATCACGGGAGATCAATGGACGCGTTTTGGGGGTGCAACCCCTTCCTCAATTATAAAGTCGCATTGAGGAAGGGCTTGCTCCCCCAAAACATGTCCCTTGATCCCCCCTGATGGCAGATAGCACATGTTGACATTCGTAAATTGGTGTGCATCTTCCAAATTTGGCTTTTCCAGGGGTGATTTCCCCCCATCTGAACGCTATATCAAACCCAGTTCCTAAATACTGATGTCTGATATAGCCTTCAGGTTTTACCATATGTGAACTTTGTAAGTTCAAGTTTTTTGGCTTTTTTTTTTTTTCCATAATAATGTTTATTAACAAAAGTAATTGTACAGCAACTTACACTGAAATAGTGGTATTTTACATTCCTTTTGTACATGTTGATCTCGGTTACATATGTATTACATTTATATAGTTTGGTGCAGACATATACAAATTTACACTCTTTAGTTATTGCAATCGTTTGGTACTGCTCGTAACCACATCTAATCTGCTCAGACGGGGGTTGTAGGAAGCCCCCTGTGGTGGCAGGGAATGTATTTCGTGGGAAAGGTAAAGAAAGGAAAGAAAAGGAAAAAAAAAAAAGGAAAAAAGGAAAGAAGAGATACAAAGAGAAAGGTAGCGAAAAGTCCGGTCCGTCCAATCTCCCGACGCGGGACTCCCCCCCCCCCCCTCCAGGTTTCTCAAATTGTAATGATTCTGGGTTATGCAGTTATATAATTGTTTGACCTCTTGATTAGGCCATCATAATTGTCAATGTTGAAGTGTTCTGTATCGCTGGGTTGTTTTGAAGTAAATCCAGCAAGACCACGTGGTCGTGAACTTTTGAATCCTTTCCTGAGAGATGTGTACTAACTCCTCCATCTCCTCTATCCTGGAGACCCTCCGGAACCATTCCCCTATTGTGGGGATGGAGTTGGATCGCCAATGTGTTGGTATACAGAGCCTAGCCGCATTCACCAAATGCATAGCCAAAGATTTGAAATATTCACTCTTAGTCAGGTGGGTGTGGTGGAGAAGATATTGAGCAGGCGAGTAGGTCAAAGTGTATGTTGTGATATGTGAGATAAGGTCGTGTACATCCTTCCAAAAGGGTTGTAATAGTTCACAGTCCCACCATATGTGTAACATAGTCCCTTTAGCTTTCCCACACCTCCAGCAGGTGTCCGGGACAGAAGGGCAGAACTTATGTAGAAGTGATGGAGTCCTATACCAGCGTGTTTGGATTTTATATCCGTTCTCCTGAATGGCTACATTAGGGGAGCCCTTATGTATGTATTCATTGATCCGTGTCCAGTCCTCTTCTGTCAAGGTCATCTGAAGGTCTGTTTCCCAAGCTTTATGTGCTGTGTCAAGAGAGCATGTGGCGCCTTCTGAGAGTGTGTTGTGTATGTGGGAGATGAGATGTCTCTGTGGAACGGTGCGGGTGCAAATGTCCTCGAATAGAGTTAGTTGTCTGGTCCAAGCTGGGATTGTTCCTTGAGTAGAAAGGAAATGTTGAATCTGTCTGTACGTCCAAAAAGGGAAGGATTTGAGCAGAGAAAGGTCGACTAGGTTCTCGTATGAGTATAACAAAGTAGGGAATGGCGCTGTGAAAAAAGGGTATATTGGTATATGATATATCTAATGGTGGTGGTAGGTGCACCAATGTGACATGCTGTAGGGGACACCAATAGGTAGTACCCTCAAAATGCAGCACTATTAATTCCACATATAAATGGGAAAAATAAATTAATAAATAATAATAGTAAAGTGCTAATTAATAGATAATAAGTCAGTGAGTAACAAGAATTATGAAAAATTACAACTGTGATCTCATGTATAAAATTATTAATATTGATATAGGTGACCACTAATAATGTGAAAAAGTGTCAAGTGCAATACAATATTCCAGCCCCCGCTGGATGGTAGAAATGAACTGCAAATATTAAATTAGAATAAAAAGTAACCACAGTCCTCTATAGTGAGAAACAAAAAATGCCAAACAGTATGTGTAAAAAATATATATACATCATACACAAACATGAAGTCTATACACAACTATATATATAAAAAGTGTGTAAGGTAGAGGGTATCCACAGTCCTCTGTAATGAAGTGCTAGGAATACAAAACAATATATAATAAAAATAGATGCGTGGAAAAAGTAGAATAAAAAATGTGCAGATATTAAGACCCAAAATGGTAAATAGTTAATATATATATATAAAGGTATGTCTCTAATACCCTGATGGTAAACCAATTGTTAACAATATAGAGTCTCATATAAAAGTGGCAAAAAAGTTCATGTGATGTCTTCCACAGAATTTCCTCCAAATATTTAAACAAACTCCCCCCGATGTGATCCCACTCACCGGAACGCTGTACCCCTGCAGGGGTATAAGCATAGGAAGTATGTACGCCAGATGCCGATCAAATCCAGGTGTCAATCAGATCTTTGTATGTTGGTATCCTCTCAACCCGGATCAGCCACTCTGAAGGAGATGGGGGAAGATGACAATCCCCTGTTGTAATCCTATTTCCGGCCGGACATCCGCTCCTGTAGTCTGTTTAGTGTTCTGCAGAAGTCTGTTGTATATTTTCGCTTTGTGCATTCACTGAAGTGCTGAGCGGAAGTGTACTACTTAATCCAATATGAATACTTTATCCAAGATGATAGTTGCCAATGCAATCCCAGCCTGTGCCTGGCACAGGCTGGGATTGCATTGGCAACTATCATCTTGGATAAAGTATTCATATTGGATTAAGTAGTACACTTCCGCTCAGCACTTCAGTGAATGCACAAAGCGAAAATATACAACAGACTTCTGCAGAACACTAAACAGACTACAGGAGCGGATGTCCGGCCGGAAATAGGATTACAACAGGGGATTGTCATCTTCCCCCATCTCCTTCAGAGTGGCTGATCCGGGTTGAGAGGATACCAACATACAAAGATCTGATTGACACCTGGATTTGATCGGCATCTGGCGTACATACTTTCTATGCTTATACCCATGCAGGGGTACAGTGTTCCGGTGAGTGGGATCACATCGGGGGGAGTTTGTTTAAATATTTGGAGGAAATTCTGTGGAAGACATCACATGAACTTTTTTGCCACTTTTATATGAGACTCTATATTGTTAACAATTGGTTTACCATCAGGGTATTAGAGACATACCTTTATATATATATATTAACTATTTACCATTTTGGGTCTTAATATCTGCACATTTTTTATTCTACTTTTTCCACGCATCTATTTTTATTATATATTGTTTTGTATTCCTAGCACTTCATTACAGAGGACTGTGGATACCCTCTACCTTACACACTTTTTATATATATAGTTGTGTATAGACTTCATGTTTGTGTATGATGTATATATATTTTTTACACATACTGTTTGGCATTTTTTGTTTCTCACTATAGAGGACTGTGGTTACTTTTTATTCTAATTTAATATTTGCAGTTCATTTCTACCATCCAGCGGGGGCTGGAATATTGTATTGCACTTGACACTTTTTCACATTATTAGTGGTCACCTATATCAATATTAATAATTTTATACATGAGATCACAGTTGTAATTTTTCATAATTCTTGTTACTCACTGACTTATTATCTATTAATTAGCACTTTACTATTATTATTTATTAATTTATTTTTCCCATTTATATGTGGAATTAATAGTGCTGCATTTTGAGGGTACTACCTATTGGTGTCCCCTACAGCATGTCACATTGGTGCACCTACCACCACCATTAGATATATCATATACCAATATACCCTTTTTGCACAGCGCCATTCCCTACTTTGTTATACTTATCCGTTTTAGGGTGCACGTCAGTGTCCCTTGTTTACATAGGGGGGCTGCAGTTGCAAATACACCCTGTAGTGCGGATCCACTGACAAAATTATTAGGTTCTCGTATGATCTAGGTGTTTTGTCAGCAAAAAACTGATGCGCTAGTATTTTATCGTACGGCCAAAGTTGTTTAAGGAAGGAGTGTGATAGCCCAGGAGCGAAATCAGGGTTCCCCCTCAGGGGAGTTAAGGGGCCTGGTATAGAAGATATGTGAAAGAGTTTGGTTGCTCTTCTAAACGAATTTAGTGAGGCCGATATCAAAGGGTGTGTTGATGCCTGCTGTGGAACCTGTCCAGGTAGAATCCAGGGTAGAGATTCTAGTGGGAGGTTATAAAATGATTTCTCCAGAGTGACCCATGTTTTGCCCGGTTCGTGGACATTCCAGTCCACCACCCGAGCCAAATGGCTTGCCAGGAAATATTTATGGAGATCCGGTAGGCCTATGCCTCCCTCAAGTTTTGGTCGCGTGAGTCGAGTGAATTTTATGCGTGGGGGTGAACCTCGCCACAAAAATTGATTGCACACCTTCCTGTATGTAGCAAAGAAGGCAGCCGGTAGATTGATAGGTATGCATTGGATGAAATATAGAAATCTTGGTAAAATTATCATTTTTAAGAGGGCTGAGCGACCGAACCATGAAATGTTGAGGGGTCCCCATTCTGTTAAGTCATATTGGGCTTTTTTCAAGGCCTGGAGGAAATTGATCTTGTATAGCTCATCTAATTTGGTGGGGATTTGAATGCCTAGATACGTTATTGAGCTTTGGCTCCACTGAAAAGGGAAGAAAGATTGACACCGTTCAAGTTCCTGTGATGTAAGCGTGATATTTAGGGATTGCGATTTTGCGTAGTTGATTTTAAAGTGTGATAGAGTCCCAAAATGTTCAATGTCCTTGAGCAGGTTGGGTATAGAGGTGATTGGGGAAGACAGGGAGAGCAAAATGTCATCCGCAAATGCTGAGACTTTGTAGTTTCGTCCTTTGACTGTAATGCCTGCAATGTCGGAATTGGCCCTTAATCTGTTAAGGAAGGGTTCCAGAGATAACACAAAAATTAAAGGTGATAGGGGGCAGCCTTGGCGTGTGCCATTACTGATGGGGAAGGCGTTCGACAGGTGGCCATTAACCCTTACAGCTGCACTCGGGTTAGAGTACAGCGCCGAGATGTGGGACAGCATGCGCGGGTGGAGGCCGATCCTCTTTAGGACCTCACGCATATAGTCCCAGGCCACTCTGTCGAACGCCTTCTCAGCATCTAGAGACAGGAAAAAGCCATGTGTTTTTGTGGTCGTGAGCCAGTGGTGTAGGTTTAACGCTCTGATAGTGTTGTCCCTAGCTTCTCGGCCAGGGACAAAACCCACTTGGTCTAATGAAATAAGTCCTGGCAGAAGGGTAGACAATCTGTTAGCTAAATTTTTTGCGTAGATCTTAATATCTACATTTAATAATGAAATTGGCCTGTAATTTTGTATCTGTGTGGTATCCTTTCCTTCCTTAGGGATTAGTGTGACATGTGCCTCCAGCATGCGTGCCATATGCATTGTAGGTTCTGCTAACGAGTTAAAAGCGGTTAACATTTTAGGGGCTAATATCTGGGTAAAGCACTTATAGTATTGTAAGGTAAACCCGTCTGGGCCCGGGCTTTTACCTGTTTTCATCTGTCTCAGAGCCAATTGTAATTCCTCTGTGGAGAGGGGTTCTTCTAGTTCTTCTGCTTGTGTTTGTGTGAGTGGTTGTGGGCTGTACTGGGACAGAAAGTTTCGTATGTCATCCTCTCTGCCTAGGGCTTGAGCCGGATTCGTATTTGGGGGGGTTAGGTTATATAATTTCTTGTAGTATTGTTCAAAAGCATGGGCTATATCTTCATTTTTAGACAACAGAGTGCCTTGCCGGGTTCTAATATGGTGAATTGTGTTGGATGGTTTAGAGGCTCTTACTGCTCTGGCTAGCAACCTACCACTTTTGTTGCCTTGTTCATAAAAGACTCGTTGATGGAGGACATATCTACGTCTAACTCGTTTACCTAGTTCTTCTAAAAGCGTTGTGCGCATATGTGTCAAGTCCTGTAAAGTCTGTTGTGATTGGGACTTTTTGTGTGTGGCTTCCAGTCTTTTAATATTGGTGATCAGGTCGTCTATAATCGTCTGGTGGGCTCTTTTGACTTTCGCTGCTTGGGTCATCAGCTCGCCTCTGATCACGCATTTGTGAGCTTCCCACAGAGTGGTGGGGGATATGTCGGGAGTGGAGTTCTCCTTGAAGTAGGTATTGATGGTGGCTGTCAGATGAGTAGTGAAAATGTCATCTTTTAATAGGGAGGAATTAAGTCTCCAGGTCTTTGTCTTTGAGGTCAAGTCTGGGAAAGTCAATGTGACTGATATAGGATGGTGGTCGGATAGGAACATGGGTTCAATTGTGGCTTGCGTAAGGTAAGTCAAGTCAGGTTGGGAGAGGAAGAGATAGTCTAGTCTTGAGTATTTTTGAAAGGTGGTAGAATAAAAAGTGTAGTGTTTGACGGATGGGTATCATGTGCGCCATGTGTCGTGCAGCTCCAGGGCTTGGAGTTGTAGTTTAATTTGTTTCAGGGCTCGGAAGGGTAAAGCTGAGGTGCCTGAGGAAGTGTCTAGGTCTGGGTTGAGGGGAACATTGAAGTCGCCTCCCGCAATAACTATCCCTTCCTTGAAGGATAGCAAAAGATTGCTCACTTTCCTAAAAAATGACACCTGATGTTCGTTTGGGGCATATATGTTAGCTAATGTCAGGGGTCTAGAGGCATAAGTACCCTTAATGAATGCAAATCTCCCTTCTGGGTCTAGCAAGGAGTCTATGTGCTTAAATGGGGCGTGTTTAGAAATGAGTATAGACACTCCTTTAGTTTTTGCAATAGGGTTTGTAGCGTGAAAGACAGTTTGGAATACGTTGTTGGTCATTTTTGGTATAGAGTCAGATCTAAAGTGGGTTTCCTGAAGAAAAATGAAATGAGCCTTTTGTTTAGTGAGGGAGGATAGGACCTGCGAACGCTTCTCAGGCACATTGAGGCCTTTTGCGTTTAAGGAGACACATTTCAATGATAGAGGAGTTTGAGAAGGCATTTCGCTACTTAATCGGGTAAGTAGTTTCTGGTATGAAGTTTAAAGCCCAGGAGTTTGTCTGTCCTCTTTTATGAAAACCGGCTCACAACGGGGCGTACCGGACAGTAGCAATAAAGAGGTAGTGATGGAGTGGGTCTTATGTAGAATTTGGGGGGTAAATATTAATCAGTGAGGGGGGAGAGTCCCGCACCAAGAGCAACAGACCAACCCAGAAAAAAGGAATCAGAGAGAGCAAGAGAAGTATAAAAAAGAGAAAAGTACCAGAGGTGAAAAATGGAGATGCCAAGTCACCTATTGGAGTGAAGCCGGATGGTCAGCAGACTAAAATCTAGTGCCGCTGCTGGGGGTTGGCAAGAGTGTCTGGAATCCTACTCCGTGTCCACATGGAGGATTTAGTGAAAATAGCAGTGTGATGGGGAATATAGAGCAGCGGGGAAAGGAGCATTATTAATGGTAGTACATTTGGTTTGTGCTGTCGGATACCTAAGGTTACACATCCTGCATATCTGTCAGTAGTGAGTATGTACATTTAATACCATAAACATCCAGAGATAACTAAAAATTCAAAAACTTGTGATAAACAATAAAGTAAACATTAATATAGGTACGAGGCCAATTGTCGTAACTCTTGCTTCCATACGATAGCCTAAACGTTTCGTGGGTGTATGGCAGCTGCCTCACCACAAATGAACGTAATCTAAACCTTTCACATAGAAGTGTAGAATGGTATGGTTCTAAAATTTTAGCTTTTGCTTATATCCCATGTGTTATATAGAAGCCTTTCTGTAAGGGAATGTAAGAGCAAGCCTCTGAACCAGCGAATCTCGCCAGTTTTGATATAACGATGGTCCTAGGAGTCCTCAAGGCAGTTTAAATGATGTGTCGAATACGATTGGGAGAATAGTGGACTTTAATAATAGGCATTAGTAAGGGGTGCTATTCCCCAATCTGTTTAGGTGTCATTGACCTCTATTGTGCAAACCATGAATAAGCGTCTGCGTCAAAGAAAAAATGGGGGGGGGGGGGTCCGCTTATGGCTGCCTTGGTGACTCCAGGTCCCTCATGAGTCCTCCTACTATTCATGGGTTATATCATTTAGGGCAGATGACTCCATTAACAGATTAATGGGGTAGCGGAAAAATGAGGGGGGGGGAAAGGAAAGGAAAGGCTGGGGGGGGCGGAATGAGGAAGAGGGAAGTGGAATGGGTGGGGGACGGTAGGAGAGGGGGGGAAGGGGGGGGTAGGAAGGGGAGAGGTGACGAGGAGGGAAAGGAGCAGGGTATAGGGAAGGTGGGAGGTGAGGAGTGAGAGTGGAAGGGCATAAGAGCAAATCAAGGGAGAATGGGTTAGGGGAAGGTCCAGTGAAGTTGAATGATGACCCAGTTACTACAGTGACATTACTATGGTTATTGTCCTTAAATTAAGAACAGTGTGTCTGTTCATCACCTGAAGTGGTCATCATCGGTAGCTTCAGTAAAAAGAGAGTGTTCTGAAAATCATCTGTGTGGGTTGCTTCATCGGTGTTGGTTCTGTAGCCTATTGAACAGTTCCTGTTACCCATAATGACCAGGCGATGATCTCGTCTCAAGGTCCTTTGGCTGCTGCGTTCGGTTCCTTGCTTTGGCTGTCTCCTCCTATTCTGTGTCTCCTTGTCATTCTTGGGTATATGAGATGTATACCATTCCTCTTAGCGTAGTGGGTTTCTATGTTCGTTTGAGTGAGGCTATTATGTGGCTGGTTAGCAGGTTGTTTTCTGCTACTTATATGACAAGTTGTTAGACTTCCTTGTGAGTAAGCTGCAAACGGTGCACGGGATGGGCTGGGAAGCAGAGAACGAATCTGGCAAAATAAAAAGTCAATAACAGTAGTGTGAGTCTCTCTGGAGAAACCGGCCTACTCAGGTCGAATCAGGTATTGTGTGTATCAAGCTTCATGGTTGTTCCTCCGGGGGGTTACAGGTTGTCCCACCTCACGGTATGTCGAATCCCGGCGGGATGTGTGAGCACCGGGAGAGGGGGGACCCGATCTTCTTCGTCTGGAGCGATGCCTCTGTGCTTTAGGCGAAGGGTTGTGTGAGAGTGGTCTCCATGGTTCCGACGGAAAGTGGAACGAACACCAGTCCAGAAGCTCCGTCAGCGGAAGATCAAGCTGATCACAGAAGGCTGCTAGATCGTCTGGAGATCTCAGGAGTGCAGTGCGGCCCCTAGCGGTGGCGGATAAACAGAAGGGAAACTTCCAGCTGTATGGTATGTTCCGCGCTCTGAGTTGATCCAACAGAGGGCGCAGTGCCCGTCTATTCTGCAGAGTGGTTGGAGAGAGATCTTGGAAAAGCTTAATCTCAGTGCCATTGTGGTGTATTTGGCCCCTCTCCCTAGCTTTTCTCAAGATTTCCTCTTTCAGCGGAAAGTTCACCACACAACATATAACATCTCTCGGGGGCTCATTGTCTCGGGGGGGAGGTCTGAGGGCTCGATGCAGTCTCTCCATCTCAATCGGGGAATCTGGAGGACGATCCAATAGATCGTTAAAAATGGCACAGACTACTTGGGGCAGTGAGCCCGCTTCCAAGCTCTGACACGAACGTTATGCCTCCGTCCTCGGTTGTCGAGGTCTTCGACTTGGCGGTGTAAATCATATAGATATGATAATTGGGCATCATATGTATGTTGCACTTGCCTGATAGCTGCCGTGTGGAGCTGCGTGGTTTGCTCCACGTCTGTGATCCGGGCCGCTACTGCTTGGATGTCCATCTTGAGATCTAATATGGCCGCTTTAAGGGTGCCTGTAATATTATTGGTGATGTCCACCGCAAAATGTTGTAGGTCCGAGAGATTGACCGCTTGGCTGTGTCGGTGGGGTCGCGTGTCTCCGTCAGTCAGCTGCGAGTCCGAGTCATGGCTGGGCGAAATAGAGCCTGAGGCCTGTGGTATCTGCAGGGCCTCGTGGTCGCCGGACCGGAGTGTTCGGAAAATCTCCGGGATATTGCGGCTGAGCTGGGTTATCGGCTCCTTCGGTGTCCGGGAGGCTGAGGCACTTCGGTTAGGTTTTCCCATGGTGGAATATTGTGACGTTCCCCAATAAAAGGCTGGTTTTAATCCTCGAGTGGCCGGAGCTCCGTATTCAGGCAGCCATTTCGGACTCCAGGCAAACCACGCCCCCAATCGCAAAAAGGAGTTTTTTGGCTTTCTTGTTGGTTTTACACAGGCCTGTTTTATCTGAAATGGATATTTCGATTTTTGATAATGCTACTGCAAAAATTGTTATACAACAAACATGTTGGTTTGTTTTAAAAACCTTTGGTAAATGCACATGTGAATGTGCAGCTATAAAAAAGTGGCTTACTCAAGAATGTGTGAATTATTGTCTCAACACTACAACACTTTTGGGGTGATGTAATTGCTGTTTTATGCAAAAATGGGGGTTATTTCCTAAGGGCAAATACACTTTGCACTACAAGTGCAGGTTCAGTGCAGTTGCAAGTGCACTTGTAGTGAAATGTGTTTTTGCATTTAGGAAGGACCAGCCAACACTGTTTTTTATAAGGTTACCCAATCACGACATTTTCTGCACTCAACACATTTCTGTCAGGGTCAGCTAAAACAAACACAAGCAGTAAATGTCCACAAAGAATTTCTTTTGGTTGGTTTTTATTTTAAAAAGTTTTCACAGATTGTCTGGCATATTGATAGCCCCCCTACCCGCAAAGAACTCCAGGTAGCGTAACCGGACATCACGGGCACTCAGGGTGGGCAAGCCAGGACGGCCACTTTCAAGCGCCGTCAGTGTTGATGGATTTGGATTTCCGGCCTCAGGCCCAACTGAGCCAGCATAGTTTGCTGAATGTTTTCTTAAAAAATTATGGAGAACACAGCAGGCAAGTATTATATGATTCAGTTTATACTCCGCCATATGGATGGGTGTCAGAAATAATCGGAACCGGCTGGCCAGGATTCCAAATGTGTTCTCCACCACTCTTCGGGCTCTGGCCAGCCGGTAATTAAAAACCCTCTGTTCCAGGGTGAGGGTCCTCATCGGGAATGGCCGCATCAGGTGGTCCCCCAGCGCAAATGCTTCATCAGCAACGAACACAAATGGGAGACCTTCAACATTGTCCTCTGGAGGTGGCAAGTCCAAGCTGCCATTCTGGAGATGCCTGTAGAACTCCGTCTGGGCGATCACTCCACCATCGGACATCCGGCCATTCTTCCCCACGTCCACATACAGGAACTCGTAATTAGCCGACACCACCGCCAACATCACTATACTATTAAACCCCTTGTAATTATAATAGTACGACCCCGAGTTGGGTGGTGGGACGATGTGGACGTGTTTCCCATCAATTGCCCCTCCGCAGTTAGGAAAGTCCCACCGCTGGGCAAAGTGGGAGGCCACAGTCTGCCATTCCTGTGGCGTTGAAGGAAACTGTTGAGGAAAAAACAATAAACATTACTATTTTTTCACAGAAACATGGCAAGCAGATTACACACAAACATTCTGGGTCAACCTCCAGAAAGCATCTACTACAGGGAATTTATCAAGGCCTGTCAGAGAACCATTACAAACGCTCGTTCCCGGGCGCCAGTCAGACGTGCGGCACGAATGTGTGAGCCCCGGACCAGGCACGCACGTTAATACTCTCATACGAACAAGTGCACGTCGACGTGGGCATGTCTGCAAGCCAACGAATCACAGCACAGGGCGCCCTATTTAAAGGATCAGCATACTAGTATCAGTGCTGGATTGTCTCAGCTAGTTCCTGTATCCTTGATTGCTGTTTGTTTGAACCTTGATCCTGAAACCTTGGCCTTCCTGACTTCTCTTTTGCATTATCCCTGCAACTCTGTTTACTTCTGCTTCCTGTACTGAACCCGGCTTGAACTTCTGACCACGGCTTTGTCTCTTGATCTTGTACCTCTCTGCCAGCCCATTGCCAACCTCCGCTAGCCCCTGACTACGAACCTGCCTATCGATTGTGTACCTTCCTGCCAGCACGTTGCCGACTCCTGCTTGTTCCAGACCTTGCAAGTTCTCCTGTTGGACTTTCCTGAACCTATCCAGGATCAACATCCCACCAGCATCTCTAGGCTACGGTGTTCCTGATCCTGCCAACAGGCACCTGCACCCTTTCGTCGCCCTAGCAGCCCTGTCTCAACCTCCAGGGGTGTTAGGACCGGAACCGTGCAAGAGGCCACCCTCGTCATTTCAGACTCCGCTGTAAGGTACGTGACAGTACAATCCAGCCAAAATGGAGTCTGAAAGGGGGGCCTCAGCTATGGATGCTCTGTGCCAGCAGATTGCAAACCTCACTCAAGCAGTCCAGGGCCTGCAGGATGGCTATCAGCGACTTGAGCAACGAGTGGAGTCTCTCTCTCCAAGCACCTCGGCACGCCAGACAGCCGCAGCACCTGCACCGTCGATCTCAACTTCTACTCCCACCGTAGTGGTGCCACCCCCAGAGCCACGAGTTCCTGCTCCAGAAAGATTCATGGGAGACCGCAGTAAATTCCGCTCTTTCAGAAACGCTTGCCATCTGTATTTCCTACTTCAGCCTCGCACCTTCTCCTTGGAAAGTACCAAGGTGGGATTCATCATCTCGTTGCTACAGGGAGAACCCCAGACCTGGGCTCACCATCTATTAGAACAAGCTAGTCCCTTGCTAGGCACCATGGACTCTTTTTTTGATGAAATGGCTAAGCTTTATGATGACCCTCAGCGCACCACTACAGCTGAGGCTAGTCTCCACTCCCTCCAGCAAGGCCGTAGGCCTGTGGAGGACTATGTCACAGACTTTCGACGGTGGAGTGCTGACACACAGTGGAACGACGCCGCTTTTCGTTTTCAGTTCCGCTCAGGACTGTCAGAGGCATTGAAAGATGAACTAGCTCGGGTGGGGGTCCCCAATTCTCTTGAAGAACTGATTCAGCTATCTATTCAGATCGATCGCCGGCTGAGGGAGCGAAGATCTGAAAGAACCAGCCAATACCGGCCCATGTGGATGTTACCTAGGGTACCCAACCACCCACCTATTCCTGCAACCCCACTATCTGCTCCAGTCACTGAAGCTCCTGAGCCAATGCAATTAGGCCTGCTTCGTGCCCCATTGACACCAGAAGAGAAGCAGCGCCACCGTATGAATAATCTATGCCTGTACTGTGGAGGAGCCGGTCATTACGCCAACATGTGTCCTAACAAGACTCGTAAGTGTGTCTCTCCTTCTCTTGATCCTTGTGCTTTGGCTCTATCAAGATCAACTCATACTGCTGTTCCTGTCTCCCTACAGCTTCCGGAAGGGGCACTCCAGGTCCAGGCCATCGTTGACTCAGGCGCCTGTAGTTGCTTCATCGACCATGCCTTCGCCCTGCAACACAAGATTCCTCTACGTCCCAAGCAACACAAATTGTCCATACGACTAGCTGATGGGTCCAACATCAAATCTGGGCCCATCATTCAAGAAACTCAACCTCTGCCCGCTGATATCTCACCCAACCACCAAGAACTGCTGTGCTTAGACGTGATATCCTCACCACTCTTCCCAATCATCCTGGGAATACCATGGTTGCAAGCACACAACCCACAGATCGATTGGACAACCGGCAAGGTGATCTTTCAGTCTGCCTATTGCCTCCATAACTGCCTCCAAACCCTCCACCACTCAGTACCAGTTGTTGGCTGTCTCAAACCCACATCCGAATCCCAAGATCTTGTTCCACCCGTATACCATGATTTCCTGGATGTCTTTGATAAACAGAAAGCAGACACCCTTCCTCCCCACCGGGCCTACGATTGCCCAATTGAACTTTTACCAGGGGCAGAAATCCCCTTTGGCCGAATTTTCCCCCTCTCTGAACCTGAACTCTTGGTCCTGAAAGACTACGTCAACGAGAACCTCAAAAAGGGGTTCATCCGACACTCTACTTCTCCAGCCGGAGCAGGAATATTCTTTGTTGAAAAGAAGGACCACTCACTCAGGCCGTGTGTGGATTATAGGGAACTAAATCGGATTACCGTTAAAAACCGCTACCCCCTGCCGCTGATTCCAGAATTACTCCAGAGATTCCGCTCTGCAACAATTTTCACCAAGTTGGATCTACGGGGTGCTTACAACTTGATCAGGATCAGAAAGGGTGATGAGTGGAAAACGGCCTTCCGGACGCGGTTTGGCCATTTCGAGTACCTCGTTATCCCCCTTGGGTTATGTAACGCACCAGCAACTTTCCAGCATTTTGTAAATAATATTTTCAGAGACTTCCTAGACTTATTCATGATCGTTTATCTAGACGACATTCTGATTTTCTCGGTTTCCCTGGAACTACATCGTGACCATGTGAAACAGGTCCTTCTTAGGTTAAGACAAAATGGACTCTATGCCAAGGCCGAGAAATGTGAATTCGAACGGCAGTCCATTCACTTTCTCGGACTAGTAATCTCTACAGGAGGGAAGGCAATGGATCCTCAAAAGGTCGCAGCCATAATGTCCTGGCCGCCTCCCGTTGACAAGAAAGGGGTACAACGGTTTATTGGTTTCTCCAATTTTTACAGGAAATTTATTAAAAACTTTTCGGGTATCATCATGCCCATCACTCAGCTCACCAAAAAACAGAACCGATTTCAGTGGACAGAGGTAGCTCAAGCTGCTTTTGACAAATTAAAGAGACTATTCACCTCTGCCCCGGTATTGAAGCACCCTGATCCTGCCCTTCCCTACATACTGGAAGTAGATGCTTCAGAGAGCGCTGTAGGGGCCATCCTGTCTCAGCGCCAAGGACCTAAAGCTTTAATGCACCCTGTGGCCTTTTTCTCGAAGAAATTAGGGCCTTCAGAAAGGAACTACGATGTGGGGGACCGGGAACTGTTGGCAATCACATCGGCTCTGGAAGAGTGGCGGTACCTCTTGGAAGGAGCAACACACCCAATACTGATCTTCACAGATCACAAGAATTTAGAGTATCTCAGGACTGCTAAACGTCTCAGACCCAGACAAGCAAGATGGGCTCTTTTTTTTTCTCGCTTCAGTTTTCACATAACCTACCGGCCCGGATCCAAGAATGTGAAACCAGACGCGTTGTCGCGTATGTTCACGGAAATCGAGGTTCCACCTCAAACGGATACCATATTACAGGCTGGGAACTTTCTGCTCACACAAAATGATTTAATGACACAGATACGTCAAGCATCCAGGGGAATCTCTCTGCCTCCAGATAGGAACCTTCAAGAAGACGATGGGCTCTATTGGCAGGGGAATAAAATTTTCGTACCACAGGCGCATGCGCGGCAGCGGCTAAGATGGCCACCGGCTGCTAGAGCTCCGCTCCACCGCTACCCCTCGATCGCCACCATAGCGTCCTGAGCGAACCCCCAGGCACCAAATAAGGATATACAGGTGGGGGAAGCCCCCGAGCACATAACCCCTAAAAACGGCGCTTGTCAGGAGAAACCTGACGGTCCAGATGACGGCGGCAGCAGCTCCGGTCAGTTATGCCAAGATGGCGGCGGCCCCACGAGGCTCTCCCCTCAGCACAGGAGTTCTGGAGGAATCCATTGCAGATCAGGACAATTAGTCCCCATCCTCCCCAGGTATGGACTTTCCCCCACTGCCTCAGACCACTTCTCCCTCATCGACCGAATCTTTGCTGGGGCGGATGGGAGCTGGCTATCCATCTACCCCTATGACTGACCCACATACAGGGATGCTACTAACAGTAACGGAAGCTTCTGCAAACATCCCTGCGCCCACAGACTTCCCCTCCATGATGGAGGCTTTTACTCATTTACTCTCCAAAAGCCTGGCCCAGAACGCTGCTCAAATTACTTCCTCCATACATGCGGACTTACAGCAATTGGGGCAGAGGATCGATCACATTGAGCAGAAAGCTGACCAGGCAGCTTCCCGCATCAACCAAAACTCAGACAGAATACAGGACCTGCAGGACTAACTTGAATCTGCCTTCTCCAAAATCGACGACCTCGAGAATAGATCAAGAAGGTACAATTTCCGTATTAGGGGTCTTCCAGAGACCGAAAAGGACACTCACGCTGCTGTCAAACGACTGCTAAAAAACCTTATCCCTGACATCTCAGATCACCGTTTGGAGATTGACAGAGCGCACAGAGCACTACAGCCCCCACGTTCAGATGGTCTACCTCGCGATATAATCGTGAAGCCTCATTTTTACTCAGTTAAGGAGGAGGTCATGAAGAAAGCCAGGGCCTCAGACGACCTCAAGCTGCTAGGCCACAGGATTCAAATTTTTGCGGACTTATCCCCTTACACGGTCCAGAAAAGGCGCTCCCTTAAACCGTTGATCCAATGCTTAATAGAGAAAGAAATTTCCTACCGTTGGTCCTTCCCTCTGCGCCTCAATTTTACTTATAAAAACAAGAGCTTTGGCTTCTCTACCCTCCCTGAAGGAGAACGCCTGTTCCTCCAACTGGGTCTCATCTCTCACGACCCGACACCCCATACGCAGAGCAGAAACACACCCGCTTCCATGAAACGTCCTCCTCCAGCAAGCCCACTACAACCCTCCTGGCTGAAGCAAGGGTATAAACGATCCAAAGAAAACTTTCCAACTTGATGTCGCTTACATAGCAGGATCTGGGCCCTGGTCCGGACTCTCTCCTTTGGCCACACCGGCCTGATTCGAACTCTCAGACCCTCCTTATCCCTACTCCCATCAAGGGTCCTAATTTGGAGGACCTCTCTAACACAGAAACACTGTTGTGTCCCACTCCCCCCGAAGATACACCTCCCTTCTTTGTCCGCGAACATCAGCACTTAGGTACAGCGGATGACTCCAGGATCACCATAGCGTAGCTGGACTCTGGTCCTCAGGACCAGCTTCGGTCGACACGACCCAACCGGGACTTTTACTTTTCTTTTTTTATATTTCAATCTCAATTTACAGTTGGTTGGGGGGGGAGAGGTTCGGCCCCGGCTCTCAGGGGGATAGGGGTCCACCCCCCTGGCTCTCTGGGACTCGGGGTTCCGACTTTTTGGGGCTATTGCCTTTGCATGGGGTTGGGGGGGAGGGGCACGGTTCTTGGGATGGAGGTATAGTCTGTCGCTAAATAGGTTGCTATTAGCTGCTATTGGAGGGGTCCCCCCCTAACTCTCCAGACCCCTGGAAATTGCATTACTGAGAGTTTTTGTTTCACTGCCTCCATATCCTTCTCAGAGGTCTGTATTTTTACTTTTTGTCTTAGCTTATCTTTTTTTTTTGCCATAGCACTTTCACTGGTTCGCTCTAACAGTTGAAGCGAGGAGGAAATCCAGTTCTCTTCCCCCTCCATTATGGTTTATTTTTCAAGGTGGCGGGGTAGAGGTGGCAACATTGCGCCTCCCCTTGGACCCAAAGGCAATTGTTTTTTTTTTTTGCCTTTGGCTCTCTTACTGGTGCTTCCAGGAATGGTACACTGGTCTTCTCAGGATTTAGGGGTAAGGGGGAGTTTCCCGTCTTACCCTGGGATAAGGGGGAACCCTAGAGCCCCCCCAAGTTATATGCATTGTCTCTTGCACGTTCAATCATTTAGAATATTGAAGGTTAAACTAACGCTGGTGTCTTCTTTTCTTCTAATGCTCATCTTTTTCCTACTCTTTTCCCTCTTCCTGTTCCCCCATATTTACAGACGCAGAGTCCAGTCTCGGTCGCTCCTCCCAGGACCTAACAAGATAGCCTGGCGCATACTCTATTACTTGGATCCCCTGGGCACTCGTCAGTCCGGTAAGTCCTTTATCTGCAGAGTACACCACATAACCCCACTGGATGGCTAACTCTACCCTAGGGTCGGATTCCCTTAAGATCATCTCTCACAACACACAGGGCCTCAACTCCCCCACAAAACGTAGAAAGCTTTTTCAGCTCTACAAGTCCATGCACGCAGATATCCTCTTTCTTCAAGAGACTCACTTCCCTTCCTCTTACAAACCCTCTTTCATACATCATCAATTCCCTCAATTTTTCCTTGCCTCCGCCAAAAACAAAACGAAGGGGGTTGCAATATGTTTTGCAAAACACATTAACTTAGCGGACTCGGAGGTTGTGTTGGACCCCCTGGGTCGTTAAATCTTGGTCTCCGGGACTATAGATGGGGTGTTATACACCTTGGTCTCATATTATGCACCTAACAAGGGCCAGAAGACCTTTTTGGTCGCCCTGTTGGATAAGATACAACCACTGCTGAAGGGCACAGTATTTATTGGTGGGGACTCCAACACAGCATTTGACTTCGCACTGGACAAGTCAAGTTCCGGTATACCTAGACCCAAACGCCCGACCAAACAAAGTTCTAAAATAGCTAAAATCCTGCATGATAAGGGTTTAATAGACATTTGGAGGGAACTGAACCCACGTTCTAAAGATTACACCCACTTTTCAGCCCCCCATAGCTCCTATGCCAGGATAGACCACATATTTACCAGCCCACACACAATCCCGCTGATTTTAAAATCCAAGATCGTGGACACCTCCCTGTCAGACCACTCTATGGTCACCCTAATCACTAAAAGAGCCTCGGAACGCTCAAACCCCCCAAGATGGAGACTGCAGGAATCCATCTTAAGTGACCCCGTTCAATGCACCATCATAGAGGGAGCCATTAAGGATTATTTTACCATAAATGCCACAGACGAGGTCTCCCCCGAAACCGTATGGGCGGCACACAAAACAGTGCTTAGGGGGAAAATAATTCAAATCACGTCCCAGTTGAGGTCAGCACATAAAGCAGACGCACGTAAACTCACAGCAGAATTCCAGGCTCTCTCAAAAGCCCACAAATTAAACCCGTCCCCTGATCTTTTAGACAAATTAGATAAGGCCCGAGCTCGGTTGAATATGATACTAACTACGTCAGCAGAGGAACAACTTAGATGGTCGGGAGCCAAATTATACTCCCAAAAAGACAAAATAGGCTCCAAACTGGCGATAAAGCTTAGCCCCAAACCCAGATCTCTAGCATTCCCTAAAATAAAGGTTCGGTCCGGGGACCTTTCTCAGAACCCCGTTAAAGTAATGGAGGCCTTTCTCCATTACTATGCGGACTTATATCAACCGCACCAGCCTCATATCTCCAAATCACAACAGGATTTCCTGAATTCCATAGACCTACCCTCCATCTTGAAAGAGCATAGCGACCTGATGGAGAGCCCCTTCTCCGAGACAGAAATCGTAGACACAATCAAAGCTTTGAAACTAGGCTCAGCCCCGGGCCCGGATGGATTTTCCACGGGATACTATAAAAAATTTGCTCCAACTCTAGCCCCGCACCTTGCAAAATTCTTTAATTCACTTAGGAAAGGTACCCCTTTAAGTACAGATCTAAACTCAGCCTATATCTCAATGATCCCCAAACCAGAAAAAGACCCCAGTGAGGTGGGTAATTATCGCCCAATATCATTAATCAATAATGACATTAAGATTCTTACAAAAATAATGGCAAACAGGTTGTCAAGCTTTATCCCTTCATACATCCATAGGGACCAGGTGGCGTTTATTCCTAGACGTCAGGGGACGGATCAGATCAGACGTACAATAGACATTATCTCACTGTTAAAGTCACACTGGGATGGAAGTCCTCCCCAATCCGGTTTCCTTTTATCAATAGACCTTCATAAGGCTTTTGATTCCATAGATTGGACTTATCTATTTGATACTTTACATAAATGGGGCTTTGGTCCAAATTGTCAGAATCTGATTCGCTCCCTGTATTCACACCCGTCAGCGCAGGTTCGCCTGATGGGCAGATACTCCACCTCGTTCCCAATAGGCAGGGGCACCAGACAAGGTTGTCCCCTTTCCCCACTCCTCTTTGCGATAGCGATCGAAACCCTAGCTATAGCTATTAGGTCAAACCCAGACATTAAGGGGGTTCAGAGCGGAGAGCAGGAACACAAATGTGCCCTCTACGCTGACGACCTTATGATTTATGTAACCTCCCCGCTAATCTCCGTCCCGGAAATATACAAAACCCTCAATGCATTCAGCGCAGTCTCAGGCTTGAAGGTCAATATGGGTAAGTCCACAGCGTTAAACATTTCGGTCCCGGACAACATTCTACCCCAACTCACGAGCACTTTTGACTTCCCGTGGGCTCCGAATTCCATTCGTTATCTGGGAGTCAACCTCACAGCGGACATCGGGGACCTTTTTAAAACGAACTACATACCTATGTTTAGTAAATGCAGGGCTGAACTAGATAAATGGGCAAAGTGTGGTCTATCCTGGCTGGGAAGGGTACATGCAGTCAAAATGACTCTTCTCCCACGACTCCTGTACTTGTTCCGCTCCCTTCCCATCCCAATCAAGAAAAGTTTTCTCCGGAAATTACAGTCGGGGATGATAGCTTTCGTATGGGGTAGAAGGGGATATAGATGCCCTTCTAGTATCCTACTACGTTTAAAATCCCAGGGCGGATTGGGGCTACCTGATCTCTGGGCATATTATCAAGCGGCACAATTGGCCCAATTCTCCATGTTATTTTCACAAGGCCCAAAACCAGATTGGCTCGCTATAGAGAGAAGAGCGACCCCTCATCACACCTTAGACTACCTCTTGTGGTGTGACCAACTTTATCTCATTCCATCTCTCTAAGTACTAGATTGCTTAAGCAGTCATCTCTGGCCTCGCCTCGCCAATGAAACCCCTCGCGCACATTTTCCACAACGCTGTATTCCCTCCGGGACTAAACATTAAAGCATTCAAATGGTGGACAGATAAAGGACTCTACCGCATAGGACACTTTCTCACGGCAACAGGCCCAATTACCTTAACTTACTGCCAGAACACTCTGGAGATGCCTGAATCCGAGAAATTCAGGTTCACACAAATTTCACATTTCCTTCATTCAATCCGGCACAACAATTCTAACTCTTTATCCATCACCCCTTACGAACATTGGTGTGCTAATATTCAGGATCAGAAAGGGGGCATCTCCCTGATCTATTCGGCATTGATTACAAAATCGGACAAACCAGCCTACACAGGGTCCTGGGAGGAGGAGACCACCCAGACGAGGACTGCGGAAGATTGGCATAAATATTGGATCCGCTCCTTTAAAGGTATATGTAACATATCACTCATTGAAGCAAGCATTAAGGTCATTTCTAGGTGGTATTACGTTCCAGCCAGACTGGCGTCGATGTATCAGGGAACATCCCCCTTATGTTTCAGGGGATGCGAACTGGAGGGATCAATGTTTCATATCTGGTGGTCTTGTCCCCGAATTAGATCGTTCTGGAATAGAATTTTCAAGATGATTAGGTCCTTATTCAAAGTACAGGTCTACCCCAATGTTTACTACGCCCTTCTCAACCAACATATACCAGGGTTATCGAAACAAGCGCAAGGCCTTTCTTACTTTATCTTACTAGGAGCTAAAATTACCTTAGCTAAAAGTTGGAAAAAACCTTCGGTTCCCTTCAGGAGCTGTATTAATAAAATTTCATGGATCATGTCTCAAGAGCATCTTGTAGCTAAGCTTAACGATAAAGTTGGGAGATTTATGTCCACTTGGGAACCGTGGGCGACCCTCCAGAACATCAACCTCATACCAGGTCTGACAGGAGGAGGATCCCTCCCCCCCCTTCCTTCTGGACTTAACTCTCATTAACCCACCTTCCCCCTCTCTTGCTCCCTTTCTCCTCCTACCTCGCTTTCCTTTTTACCCCTCTTTTGGACTCTCTTGTCCCTATCTCTTTGCTTTCAAGCAGGGCGTTGAACTCCCTCGTTTATTTTTTTATTTTATCAAGGCTCACCCCGGTGGACTCCATTAGCCCATCGGGGGCCCATCATCCTTTAATGGATAATTTTCGGTTTATATTTCCTTCCACGGAAAGGTTAAGGTTCATAAGGGCCCCTCCGGTATTGTCTCCAACAATCTACGTCTCACCAGACCCTAGACTCTGGGGTTGTGAAACGGGGAACGCTACGCACACTTCCACAGAAAGTTCCCAGTGGGGTGGGATGTGCGTGGAACCCCAGATAGTTCACATTAGGTGTTTAGAGAGCAGGAGGACGCTACAGGTTGGGCCCTATCACCAGAAGGAATACACCCCTATTGATGTATTCAAATCTCTGTTTCAATTTGCTTTAGCCATTAAATGTTGCATTTACTGTTTATGCTATCTCTAGGTCTAGAAACTTGTTGTGCTCTCCTCAGGATGCCTTTCCTAGGTATTTGTACCTGGTAATACCTTGTCACTGTGTTTGGTTTCAAGGTCTGCTTTTACATGCTTATAAACCTCTTTCTATGCAAAATCAATAAAAATATTTTAAATAAAAATTTTCGTACCACAGAATCTGCGTACCACTATTTTACAAGTGTGCCATGACTACCCGCTGGCCTGCCATTTTGGGGGACATAAGACCATGGATTTGGTCCAGAGACATTTTTGGTGGCCCAGCTTAGCAAGGGACTGCAGGAAATATGTCGGCTCGTGCTCAATTTGTCTCAGAAACAAGAACAGCAAAAGCAAAGCATGGGGATTATTAAGACCACTACCCATTCCTGAAAGACCCTGGGATAAGATTGCGATGGATTTTATTGTAGAGCTCCCTCCATCGGAAGGATTTTCATCCATCTTTGTAGTGGTGGACCGCCTCTCCAGGATGTCACATTTTGTCCCCATGAAAGGGACCCCATCAGCAACAGAAACTGCTGAAGTTTTTATTAAAGAAGTGGTGAGATTGCATGGAATCCCTAGTGACATTGTTTCAGATCGCGGAGTGCAGTTTACTTCAAGATTTTGGAAAACACTGTGCGAAGCACTGGGCATCAAACTAAATTTCTCCTCAGCGTATCATCCCCAGTCCAATGGACAGACTGAGCGTACCAACCAAACGCTAGAACAATACCTGCGATGCTTTACCTCTTTTTCCCAGGAAGATTGGGCCTCACTATTGCCCTTGGCGGAATTCGCATTTAACTACTCTACCTATACAGCTACCAACCAATCTCCCTTCTTCTCTAATTATGGGTTCCATCCCTCTTTCTTGCCAATGCTAATTCCAGACTCTCCCTTACCAGCTGTTCAGGACAGACTAAATTTCCTTGCTACTAACAACCAGGTGCTGAGAGAGACCATTGCCAGGACACAGGAGGTTAAAAAAAGATTCTTTGACAGAAAGAGGAGAGGAGAACTGGATTTGAAAGTGGGTGACCGTGTGTGGCTTTCAACAATCAATCTGAAACTGGCCTGCCCGTCCAGGAAATTGGGACCTTAATATCTGGGACCTTTCCCAGTCAAGAGAAAGATCAATTCAGTGGCGTATGAACTTGAACTTCCCGACACATTCAAGATACATCCTGTGTTTCATACTTCCTTGTTGAAACCTGACGTGGTTAATCCCTTTCCAGGATGCGAAATGGGGCCCCCAGAGGCCATAATGGTGGATGGAGAGGAGGAGTTCGAGATCGAGACCATTGTGGACTGCAGAAAAAGGCAAGGACATAATCACTATTTAATTAAATGGAAAGGTTTTGGCCCAGAAGAAAACTCCTGGGAACCGGAAGCAAACCTTCATGCCCCAAGGCTTATACAAGCTTTTCATCGCTCTCATCCAGAAAGGAGGATCCAGAGGGGCATCCGGAGGCTGCCCGTAAGGAGGGGGCAATGTCAGAGAACTATTACAAACGCTCGTTGCCGGGCGCCAGTCAGACGTGCGGCACGAATGTGTGAGCCCCGGACCAGGCACGCACGTTAGTACTCTCATACGAACGAGTGCACGTCGACGTGGGCATGTCTGCAAGCCAATGAATCACAGCACAGGGCGCCCTATTTAAAGGATCAGCATACTAGTATCAGTGCTGGATTGTCTCAGCTAGTTCCTGTATCCTTGATTGCTGTTTGTTTGAACCTTGATCCTGAAACCTTGGCCTTCCTGACTTCTCTTTTGGATTATCCCTGCAACTCTGTTTACTTCTGCTTCCTGTACTGAACCCGGCTTGAACTTCTGACCACGGCTTTGTCTCTTGATCTTGTACCTCTCTGCCATCCCATTGCCAACCTCCGCTAGCCCCTGACTACGAACCTGCCTATCGATTGTGTACCTTCCTGCCAGCACGTTGCCGACTCCTGCTTGTTCCAGACCTTGCAAGTTCTCCTGTTGGACTTTCCTGAACCTATCCAGGATCAACATCCCACCAGCATCTCTAGGCTACGGTGTTCCTGATCCTGCCAACAGGCACCTGCACCCTTCCGTCGCCCTAGCAGCCCTGTCTCAACCTCCAGGGGTGTTAGGACCGGAACCGTGCAAGAGGCCACCCTCGTCATTTCAGACTCCGCTGTAAGGTACGTGACAAGGCCAAAGTATAAGGTACACCTATCATATTCCCCCTCCCCCCTCATGGGCCATTTCTAACATTATAGGGGGGGGACTCTTGGACAGGTAACCCTCTTCACTTCATTTAGAGATGAATGCCTAAATAATGGGTATTACTTGAAACAGCCCCTCCTTAGTTACACTATTGGCAGACCACTGGACAGGTAAGAATTGTCATAATACAAAGATATAAATACACACTGTACACATTTGAGGACATTTGGACATTCTGCTATTACCTATCAAGATAATAATAGGATACAAGAACTTTAAACAGTACCATTGGAAAGTATACAGGCAGGCCCTTGCACTACATGCTTTGGGGAATTCATCCATAAATCTTACCAGTAAAGAGGTGGGTATAGTGTGTATGGGTTTGGCAAAGTCAGCAAATAGATGATTGAGGATAGAGAATTGGGATCAGCTGACTTAGCAGTTGGGGGAGGGAGGGTTACAAAAAATTTGGGGACACCACAAAAAAAAGCCTCTGGCACTCTGCCTGAATTTAAATCAAAAATAACATGTCCTAACATTTTAGGGGGTGTTTGGGGTAAAGCACTACTATGGAGCTGATAAAATACATTGTTAAGTGACTACATGAGGTGAATATAGGGGCAGGAGACACCATGCTGGAGAGGTTATTGAAGGGCAAATATGTATGAAGGACCGAAAATAATAATTACATAAAAATCCAGCATGCATGAGGACAAAGGGGACATTCACAGCATATTACAATCATGGTAATTAGGGAATGAGGAAAGAAATACAATATATTACCAAACATTCAATACAATAAAATGTGATATTAAAGGATAAAAATCTTACCTTCATATACTCCTTCTGCAGGACCTGGATGATGGCAGAACAGGTCTCTGGGATAATGATCCCCAGAGCCTGGGGGGAGATGCCTGTCGAGAACTTCAAGTCCTGCAGGCTTCTCCCTGTGGCCAAATACCGCAAGGTAGCGACCAACCTCTGCTCCGGAGTGATGGCTTGCCTCATGCAGGTATCCTGCCTGCTAATATAAGGGGTCAGCGAAGCCAACAAACGGTGAAACACAGGGCCCGTCATCCTGAGAAAGTTCCTGAAATCATCAGGATTATACTCACGGATCTCACGGAGCAAAGGCATGTGACAGAACTGGTCACGCTGAAGCAACCAATTCTTGGTCCATGAACTCCGCCCCACCCTGTTCATGGACTGGACTTGTGTCAAGGTCAGGACCCCAACACCAAGCCCCCGCACAGCACGAACTCTACGAGGAGTACGCATACGAAACATGGCTAGAAAACGGTCGGCTGCTCAGAACGAAGTAACAGAATGCACTGAAGAACAGCAAGGCCTGTGAAGAGCGACCTGAAAACCAGTAACGAACGAACAAGAATACAATGACTACTTAAAGTCACGCGAAACTTGCTTGCACGCACTGAAGAGCAGATACAAACCCACAAGCACAAACTGAACGGCAGAAAACGGTCTGAAAGCCACGAGTCTGAAAAAGCGCGAATCGTCTCTCACCAAACTTTTACTAACACGAGATTAGCAAAAGGAGCCCAAAGGGTGCCGCGCTTGGTTCTGAACCGCCTTTTCTAGTCTCGTCGTACGTGGTGTACATGACCGCGTGGTTGTCGATCGGAAATTCCGACAACTTTGTGCGACCGCGTGTAGGCAAAACAAGTTTGAGCCAACATCCGTCGGAAAAAATCCTAGGATTTTGTTGTCGGAATGTCCGAACAAAGTCCGACCGTGTGTACGCCCTATTCGTGTGTTCTCCTCTGAATATTTTCTTTTATTTCATATGTAAATGTTTGTTGTTTTTTATTTTCTTAGAGCATCCACTGAGGGCACCAAGAGCAGTAGGGTTTCTGTATGCAGAGACCCTGCAGGGGAGTAATCTAATGAAAAAAAGTGCTGCGCTGATGACCAACTTATACAATAATACAAAATAATTCACACTAAACAATGGGGGTTTATTTACGAAAGGCAAATCCACTGAAAGTGCACTTGGAAGTGCAGTCACTCTAAATCTAAGGGGTAGATCTGAAATGAGTGGAAGCTCTGCTGATTTTATCATCTAATCATGTGCAAGCTAAAATGCTGTTTTTTATTTTCCTCGCATGTTCCCCTCGGATCTACAGCGACTGTACTTCCAAGTGCACTTTTAGTGCACTTTCAAGTGCACTTGCAGTGCAAAGTGGATTTTCCTTTAGTAAATAACCCCAAATGTGTGTTACCATTGTAACCTGCGAAACACCATTAGATTGACACAACAATATTAAAGTTCAACCTTGTTAATAATACACATGTGTCTATAAATGTGGGTGTGTGACAATAATAAATAAAATTGAACCCTCATCAGTGTAATATTTCTTCAGTGCTCAAAAAGTCCCACACATCACCTTGATATTTGCAGCTGCTTCTAAACAAATCCACACATGCACCTCAGTGCTCACCAAACTCTCACATTCATACATAAATAAATGCACCAAATAGTCATCATCTACCAATTTGTTGCACTAAGATGATTTCCAACCTTCTTGTTCACTTTGAAATTTGCAGATGTCGTCACAGATACTATTAGTATATTTAGGTACAGTGGCAGTAGGACCCTGTGCTACCTGGAAGATTGCTGGTTTATGCCAGATTGTGGAGGGAAAGGTACGCTGATTGCACAGCTGTGTGCTGGGCTATTTTTTTTTTTTTTTCTTTCCACTTCAGAAACCAATAAGCAGAGGGCAAAATCAGCTCGATGTTCATTGACTGCCGCCTTCTCCGGTTTACATCATGGTGGAACATGCATTACCTCTATTCCTTTTGAATGGTCCCTCTGAATACTTTAATGTATCACTTTAGCAGCAAGTCCTCCCTTATTCCCAACACCTAGGCTCAATCTGTAGTAACGCTAAAGCCCAGTGGCAAGTGGGACTTTATCATTTTCTGGGCCAGGTTCGAGGTTAGAGGGACTCGTATAAGGAAGTAAAAATATAGAAAAGATAAAGGAAAAACAGGAAGGGGGATATATAATAGAAGACTTATGGGCTCCCCATGCCCGTTCTTTGCTGAGCTGCCCAGTATTTCACAAAAAGTTTACTTATTCCCAAATCGACCCCCCCCCCAGGTTTAACCTGCAACAATCTAGATTATTTATTTAATCAAAATAAGAAAAACAAGAAAACAAGAAATAAGACACTAAAAAAATAAAAAATAAAATAAAAAGAAGAAAAGAAAATATGCGCGCCAAATTCACTTCGCTATAGCGCTCCTTGTCCTCAAGGATCTCAGTTACCTATATAATTGTGTTAATCCCCTCTCTTGGTCTAATCCTACGCCTTGCCTATTAGGGGCCTCCTGCTTTCTCTAGCCATGGCTTTCACATTCTTTCAAATTCCCGAAGGTTGCCTCTCTTTATGTACTCCACTCTTTCCCTACTCAGAGTATCGTTAATAGTAGAGATCCAGTCTTTCACCGAGGGGGGGTCTTTTGATTGCCATCTTAGTGTTATCATCTTCCTAGCCTGAAACAAGGCCCGCGTGATGGCAAGTGTGGTGCTCAGTCTCTCCCCCAGAACTCTTCTATACCCCAAGATACAGGTTATGGCCTCTTTTACTACTATAGTGCCGAAGATACTTCCCAAGTTACCGGTTACTTCTTCCCAGTATCTAAATAATTTGGGACACCTCCACAGCATGTGAATGAGGTCACCCGACCTCTGACATCTGGGGCAGTTGTCGTTAGGCCTTCTCCCAAATTTAAAAAGTCTCTTAGGTGTATAATAGGCTCTATTCAACAAGAGTAGATGAGAGAGCCGCTGTGGAGGGGTCACCGAGACCTGTACACTCAATTCCAAGATTTTCGCCCATTGTGCCTGGGTCATTCCCCCTATATCCTCTTCCCATTTGGCTTTTAGTCCGTAGAGTATCCCCCTGCTGTTGTCTGGTTTACTTAATTGATCATAAATTCTTGAGATTAGACCCCTAGTAGGATTTACCTGCATTATGCTCTGAAATAGAGGCATTTCTTCCCAGCGCAGAGTCTGAGCTTTAAATTGTGCTTTAAGAGCGTGTTCTAGCTGGAGATATAGGAAGAAAGAACTCCGCGGTAGCTTGAATTCCCCTACTAATTCAGGGAAACTCTTTAGCTTGGTGTCATTATAAAGCTGGCTTAGCCTTCTGATGCCGAGATTCACCCATTCCCCAAAAGTACCTATTTTAAGAACTTCCTGTAAATTACGGTTATTCCAAATAGGAGAATAAACTGTTGGATCTTCATATCCCATCATTTTCTTGACAGTTTTCCAGAGTTTAATTAGCAGCTTGATAGTTGGATAATTGTCATGGAACATATCCGCCTCTAGAGTTTCAACTAGGGTGTTGTGTGGAGTACTTAGCAATAGCAATTTGCCATTGGGGGTGCCGCCTTTCGGTATCCCACATCCTAGCAGCTGCTGTAGCTGAGTTGCTAAGAAGTAGCGCTCGGGGTGTGGGAGGGCAAAGCCCCTCTCCCGCGTGGGGAGCTGAAGCACTCGGAATCGAATCCTGGCTTGCTTCCCCTTCCAAATTAACTCTCTGAAGAGGCTATCAATTCTTTTAAACCACTTCTTGCCTATCCAGACTGGCGAATTGTGCAGGATGTATAGCAATTGTGGCATCCAAACCATTTTTATTAAGCTACATCTTCCTGCGGCGGACAGGGGCAGACGCTTCCAGATTCCTATTTTTTGTTTCAGTTTTGTTAAAAGAGGGACGAGGTTTGTGCTGATATACAGGGTTGGGTCCTTCGTCAGAACTATTCCCAGGTATTTCAGGGCATCCACCATTACCATCTGGGGTATATCGCATGCTGTTAGCTCGCTGATGGGATCTATCGGCATGAACTCGGACTTCTCCCAGTTTATCTCTAAACCAGAGAAGCTACCGAAATCCTTCACTATCCTCATCGCACCCAGTAGTGAATTTCTCGAGTCCCCTGGAATAACAAAATGTCATCCGCATATAGAGCGATTTTTTCTTCGCCCGATTTTTGCAGAAAACCAGTTATCGCTCTGTTTTCCCTTATGGATATGGCCAGGGGTTCCATCGCCAATGCGAACAGCAAAGGAGAAAGAGGACACCCCTGCCTAGTCCCCCTTTCCAACTCAAACCAATCTTAAAGTTCGTTGTTAATTTTTAGTCTTGCCTTAGGGCGGGTATATAACATTCTAATCCACCTTATAAAAGACGTGCCAAATCTGAATTTCTCCAACACGCGCCATATATAGCCCCACTCCACGCTATCAAAAGCCTTAGATACATCGAGGGTCATTAACGCCCTCGAGCCTACATTCTCCGATGGTGACTGTAAATTCAAAAACGCTCTTCTAATGTTCAGGCTCGTAGATCTATTGGCAATAAAGCCCGCCTGGTCCTCGTGGATCAATTTATGAATAACTCCGTTCAGTCTTACTGCTAGTACCTTGGCGAGAATTTTTACGTCGGCGCAAAGTAGAGAGATTGGTCTATAGGCGGCCACATCCAGTGGGTCTTTCCCATCCTTCTGTAATACAGTGATTGTTGTTTCTAACATTGAAGCAGGCAACTGGCCCCCCTCAAGTGACCCCTCCAAAGCTTTTAGTAATTCAGGGATCAGCACTTCACCATACTGCTTATATGTCTCGCTTGGAAGGCCATCGGGCCCGGGTGACTTAAGGCTTGCCATGCCCGCTACTGCTTGTTGCAGTTCTGCTACCGTTATTGGGGAGTCTAATATAGCCCTTTCTTCCTGTGATATAGTAGGGATCGGTAGCCCCTCCAAAAAGTCCTCCATCATAGCCTCCTTACCCTTTTTCTGCAAGGAGTAGAGTTTTTTATAATACACCCTGAAGGCTTGTACAATTTCTGGGGTGTTTGATGTTATATCTCCACTCTGTGATCTAACAGCGAGGACCGTGGATGGAGCTGCATTTGATTTTACAAGCATAGCCAATGTTCTTCCTACTCTTTCACCCTCCACCATAAATTCCTGTCTCTGAAGAAGGCGCCTAGTCTCTGCTTTTTGCATGACCACTAATTTATACTTTTGTTGTTTCTCTTGCCAGATACTTTCCAGCTCCGGGGTTGGGTTTCTGATAAAGTTATTTTCGGCCTTGAGAGCGTCCCTCAGAGTTCCCTCTTCCTCACTCCTAGCCTCTTTATTAAATTTAGCCATCTGCTGTATTAAAACCCCTCTAAGAAACGCCTTGAGGGTGTCCCATAGCACAGGGGGAGCCGTCGAGCCCTGATTGAACTCCACAAACTCCCTTAAGGTGAGGAGAATCCCGTCTGAGTTTTTAATTATTTCGAACCAGTGTGGACTCACGCTCCAACTCTTCCTAGGCTTAGACTCTCCTACCCTTAGTGTAGCCACCATAAGGGAGTGATCTGAGATACCTCTTGGCCAGTATGCTATTTTTTCCAGTGACTGGAGTGCCCTGGCATTTCCCAGGACTAGATCTATCCTTGAGAGCGTGGAGTGTGACATGGAGCAGCAGGTGTATTGCAGCGCGCCTGGATTTCGCACTCTCCATAAATCTACTAGCCCCACTTCCTCCAGGAATAAACTTAAACGGCTCTTCCCTGATTCCTCTGAGAGTTGTCGTATCTGGAATCTTTCCAACTTTCTATCTAGGACCTCATTAAAGTCCCAGACGACTACAATCGGGCAATCCTTTTTGTCCAACAGAAATTTATGCAGTTTAAGCAGTATGTCCAAATTAAATGGGGGAGGGATGTATATGTTTGCCATCACAAACATGACACCATCAATAGAGCAGAATAAGAAAATATATCTACCCAGGTCGTCTATACTGGTCCGTCTGCAGGAAAATTTTACCCCAGCTTTCACAAAGATACTCACCCCCCTACTAAAAGAGGAGTGGAATGCATGGAATTGGAATTGGAATTTTTTCATCTGTAGCTGCTGGCTGGTATCCTTAGTTAAGTGGGTTTCCTGCAGACAGATCAGATCTACCCCACAACTCTCCAGCACAGAGAACACTGCCAGCCTTTTAAGAGGAGAACCCAGGCCCCTAACATTCCAGGATCCTATTTTCAAGGGCTTAGCTAACATCTAGATTCTGAAGAGCCTGTCTTGTCGCATCGAGTATTACCATATATGTCCCGTTGTTTTTATAAAGTGAAATTTATTTACTCAAGAAACAGAGAAAAGAGAAGAGAAAAAAAAAGAAAAAAGAAAAAGGGAAGAAATAAAGACAAAGGGAGATTTCTCCCAGCAAGTGCTGTATTAATTCCAAATATGTGCATATTGTGGATTCTAAAATACACGCTTAATTTAGTCACGTCTACCCTGCTTTATTAAAATTTACTACAAAAAGTGCCTGCATGTGTAAAAATAATCTGTAAGTGGAGGCCTGGATACCTCCAATGTGTTTTCTAGTGATATAGGTGTTCGTAAAAAATGATTTAATCTTCCCGCCCCTTCCCTTCCGCCCCCCTCCCCTCCCCCCCATACCCACCTAACTAGGTATACCCCCTGGGGATTTACCATGACCGTTACCTCTTACACTAACACCACCCTTTTACACCAATTCTTCCACTCACCGCGCCACACCACCCTACACGCAAACAGCTATGTGCGCCCAGTCCCTCCCGTCCCCTTGCAGCAAAGACCATTAACCGAAGGGAGGAGGGGGTAGAAACTTAAGGAACACCCCCCACAAAGGGGGGGGGGGAAACAAAGAAAGCAAAAATACAGCCCCTATACCTCCCAGTACCCTGTCGTGCCTACCTATTGATACGCCGGCCTATTATATCTTCCCCGGTTCTCTACGTGGGGTTCATAATTTTTTCCCTATTATCTTCAAGCCACTTCTCAACTTCAGCAGGGGTGTTGAAAAACAGAGTCTCCCCCAGGGCCGCAACCCGCAACCTTGCCGGGTATAAAAGAGCGTAGGGCAACTTAAATTTTTGTAAATTGCGTTTTACCTGGGTAAACTCTGCTCTACGCCTCTGCAAATCCGGAGAGAAGTCGGAGTAAAACGATATTTTTGTACCTTTGAAAAAAACCTCCCCTAATTCCCTGATCTTCCGTAGCAAAGTCACTTTATCCTGGTAGTTAAGAAATCTCAGGAGGAGGGGTCTCGGGTGACCCCCCTCCTGCGGTGCCCTGAAAGGGATCCTGTGAGCTCTTATGATGGAGAATGAAGCCGAAAATGATTCTTTCCCGATTAGCTCCCCCAACCACTTTTCTAGGAATGCTATTGGATTGGCGCCCTCACTCCTTTCGGGTATACCTCTCAGCCTCACATTATCTCTTCTACTCCTGTTCTCCATCTCATCTATTTTAGAGGCTTGTTTAGATAACTGTTCCTTCAGCCATTTTATTTCTTTGATTATTGGGGAGTGGGAACACATTATCCTCTAGCCCACTGACTCTTTCCTCCAGGGCCGTTTGTTCTCTCTGCCGTTTTCTGTAAGTCTTGTCTGACCAATAACAGATCTGCCTTAACACCTTTCATCTGTTCACAAAGATCTTTAAGCGAGCCGTTACACACCCCTATAGCCATGAACACATCCGTAATGGTTGGTTCTCTGTTCAAGGGTAAATTCGGGTCATTTATTAGCTCCATATTTACGTTTGTGTTTTGATCACTTAGCCCTGGACCTTTATTACCTAAAGATTTGGAAGGCTGGGTAGCCGACGCAGCCCCTAAGGGCTGTGATTGAGGCTGACCCTGGCTTTTCCTATCCGATGCCCCCCCCTGTTGACCCTTCTGCTGCGACCCCTTTTTTGGAGGGGTCAGAGCAGGGGCATGGGCATATTGCTCCAGTTTTGCTGCTGCTGAAGCTTCTGCCGCATGCTGCGAGTTTTTCTCTTTAGAGGAACGTAGATTCTGCATCATTTACTCTTATAGGTACAAATATACTCTAACAGCAACAAATTAGTAACTGACAGTTACCGATAACTTCCACCAGTCAGGAAGGAACTAGGAGGGGAGGAGGAGGAAGGGGAAGCCGCTGCACCTGTCTGCACTTAACTACCCGCTGTACAGAGCATGTACCATAATGTTTAAACAGTAAAATGTATGAAGCGGGGTAGGGCTCTCCACTCCTATGCACCCCGGTAGGGAAAGGGAGAGTGCAAACAGAGGGGGGCCACAGTGCCTTAGGTGGCCGGTGTGGGACAGCTCCCCACACCCATAAACTCCACAGCTACGACAGGAATTAGTGCAGCCCCCCACCACACCGTAGTTTGCACAGTTGGTTAAATGCCACTAAGGCAGTCGCCAACCGAATACGGTTAGTAGGGTATATACACCAAATAACCCGACCCCCTCCTAAACCTCTCTCCTTGGAGTTACTGAGGAGTCCAGGGTTTTTAGCTAATTTATAGTGGCCCCGCCTAAAGGTGGGGATACTAGTATGTTCTTGATAGCACCCCGGGAAACCCCCCACTGCCCCTATTCCCTCGCTCGGCTCAGCAGCACAGAGCCAAAAAGAAAAAAAAATAGAGAATATACTTTGCTTCCTGTATTAGCACACTCTGCTCCCAAACTTTGTATTACCTGGGCAACAAGCATAGCAAAACACTGACCCACATAAATAGCTCTGTTACTGTCATATTACCAGGAGTTGCTTCTAATCCAAGGGTTGTCTAGCGGTTTTAAAACAGCATCTGGTTACCAAATTAGTGACTCCATACTGTACCAGCTCTGGCCGACTTCTGTTCCCTGACTTGCATAGAGATGGAGAAGTGAAAGTAAAAGCTGCTTGTTTCGCGGCAGCGTACAGGGAATGACGTCACACCCGGAGGATTCCTCAGCTCTCAGCCCTCAGCGCTCACCGCCCATTAGAGGATTGAGGGACCTTGGAGGACCTTCAGCAGAGAAAGAGGAGAGGCGGCGCGGCACCGAGCCCGCCGGTTCGGGCAACGGCTAGGGAGCCAGAGCCATCCGGAATGCCGGTATGCCGTTCGTACAGCCGAGGGAGAGAGAGATGGGTACGGAGGTGGGACGGAGCACACAGCGTCCTTGCACACACTCACTCCATGCCGCCTCTCAGCACGCTCCCGCCCATCCGGTCACGCCCCCCCACGTGTGCTGGGCTATTTAGTTGTGACCTGGCTGTGGCTCAGGGTTCCACCCAACAGACAGGAAGTCTGTGCATGGGAGTCAGGTGGACGTCCATTCCTCTGAGAGGAGTCAGAGGTTGCAGGAGGCAGCCAGAGCATGCATGTCTGCAGGAGGCAAATGTACTTGGTGACAGAGCAGCAAGGCGCTGATCAGGAGTAAGCTAGGAGAGAGCTTAACTCTAGGAAACTCTTTTTGGTCTGGGGAGCAGACCTAAGGCCTAGGCTAAAGGCCTGAATCAGCCATATGGCAAGAATGTAAGCCAGGAGGCTAAAGTATTGAGTGTGCAAGATACAGTAATGGTGGAACCCCCCTGCGTGGGTACTGATGTCTTTATGAACTTTTCCGTGCTTTTAAATAAAAGTGGGCTACCAGGCCCCTAAAAATACAGTTTTGTACTGGCTTACTCACTGGAAAACGCACCTACCGTTTGAGCCTGTTAACCCCAATCTTACATGTGGTGGAGAATGCGGGCAGATTTGGAAGAGTTTCAGATCCTCGCATACCAAAAACAGTGAGTAGCAAGAAACTGTGTTTTACAGCAATGCTGTGAGGAGCAGCTAATGTGAACCAGTGGAGTCTGCATGTGAAAGTGACAGTAAGCAAAATGTTCCTGTGTTAAAAGGAACTGTGTTAAAAAGCGTTGTGTGCCTGACTGCAGAGATGGGGCAGTCAAAATGCAAAAAGGAAGCAATGTTTGCTGAGATGAGAGACAGAACCTCATGGCTGGAGGGGTTGTTACCGACAGAACAAGCCCCAGACTGGTGCAAGACGCACTTGGCCGCACTAGAGCAAAGGAAAAAGGAAAGCAAGCCGTCACTTAGTGCAAAGAGTGAGCATATGGGTGCGGTTGCCTGTGGCAACAAAGCAGAAATCCGTACAACTGAATTCATACAGCCTATGCTGCCTTCTGAACATGTTAAAGACTTTTTGGATGATTTTGCGACGATTGCTTCCTACAGAGGATGGCCCAAAAGTCGCTGGGTTGAGTTGGTGCAACCTTTTCTGATGGAGGAGTACCAAGAGGTGTACCGCGGGATGTATCATAACCGAGATGACTACGACAATTTCCTAGGAGCAATCCAATCTAGAGAGTGCTGGAAAAGATCAGCGGGGAGAATGTGGTCTCCATTAACAACCGGAGAAAGTCTGTTTGCAGAAAGGAGGAGCTACAGCAGAGATGTTGCTCAAATTCTGAGTGAAGAGGTTTGTGCAAAAGTGTCTGTTGTCACCTCTGGCAACCGTGAAGGAAATTTTGTTCAGCAGCTCTGAGCAGTACTGCAGGGGGTGATGGAGAGCACAAGACACTAGTGGTTTCAAGTTGTGGCTGTTTGTGTGAAGTGGTCAGCCTAGAGAAGAAGGCACAGTATCCAGCATCCTGCAAGGGGTATGACCATGTGTGTGGGTCTGTTATTACCCCTGGCAACAGAAAATCTGTTTGACTTGCAGGGGATGTTGGAAAATGAAAGAAGGATGCAATGTTGACCCGTGTCCATGTGGGGGCATTAGCTTGTGAGAGCACAGCAAAGAAGGGACAACACCCTCAATTGGAATGGTAAGACTGTTGCAGTTACAAATGTGAGAGAGACTGGTTATGGGACTATTCCCTGTGAAGTGGGAATAAGTCCAGTGAAAAAAATAGCTTTCAGAGACTTGCTGCAAGTGAATACCTTGTGTAGTAGCAAAGCCCAGTTTGAAGCTGAACCTGCAGCAAGTTTGAGGACTGGTAAGGACTTGTCTTCAGGCAGAGTACTGTGTAGCAGGAAGACAAGTGGTAAAAATGAATATAATGTGTTGCTCGCTAATGTGATTAAAAATGTGATATTGCATCCAGAAATGTCAGGGGTGACCACTGAGAAATGTGTGCCGTTGCCCCTGGCAACCATGGCAGGTGTAGCAGAGGTGTCCTTGGAGACCGCCCTGGAGCTCATGGTGTCTGAGCTCAGGGTTTCCCAGGACAACTGTGTCGCTGCCCCAACTGGCAAGTGTGTTTCACATGAGGTGAAAAGCGATGTACTAAGTATTCTACAATCTCAAACTGCTAATGTGCTAACGCAGCCTATACAAGGCAGGAAGGTGGATAATGATGATGTTGAAAAGTGTATTACTGACAATGTTGATGGTTTGGTGTCTCCCATGGTAACCACAGGCAGTGCCGCAGAGTTGTCCCAGGAAATCTTACGAGGACTCCCTGTGTTGGAGTCGGCGGGGGTCCAGGACAGCTCTGATACCTCTCAGGTAGAACACAATGGGAAAACAGCTTTAACCTCCTGGCATCTGCGCTATGGCCAAATGACGGCCACAGCACGGACCTGCATTCCCGGGAGGCCGTCATATGACGGCCTCCCCTGTGCACGCTCCCTGCGCGCGCCCTGCAGGGCGCGCGCCTGGCGCGCTGTGATCACCGAGTCACTGAGACTCGGCTGATCACCGATCCGAGTAAGGGGCCGGTCCCGGCCCCTTACCATGTGATCAGCTGTCAGCCAATGACAGCTGATCACATGATGTAAACAAAAGATCGATAATCTTTTTTTTTTTTTACTCACGCTGACAGCGTGAGTAGAAAAAAAAGCCGATCACCGGCTAGGATGTGAGGGACAATGGTCCCCAAGTGGAAGAGGCACATCTGCCTCATCAGTGCCAAATTAAAAGTGCCAACTAACACTGCCCACAGTGCCACCTAACAGTGCCCACAGTGCCACCTAACAGTGCCATCAAGTGCCACCTATCAATGCCCACCTGTAGTGCCAATCAGTGCCACCCGGCAGTGCCCATCACTGCCACCCATCAGTGCCCATCACTGCCACCCATCAGTGCCTATCACTGCCACCCATCAGTGCCTATCACTGCCACCCATCAGTGCCTATCACTGCCACCCATCAGTGCCCATCACTGCCGCCTATCAGTGCCCATCACTGCCGCCTAATCAGCGTACATCAATAAAGGAGAAAAATTACCCGTTTCAAATTTTTTATAAAAAAAAAAAAAAAAAAAAATTTTTTAAAAATTCAGTTTTTTACATTTTTTTAACAAAAAGTAAAAACTGCAGAGGTGATCAAATACCACCAAAAGAAAAAAAAAAAGAAGAAAAAAGAAAAGCTCTATTTGTGGTGAAAAAATGGTAAAAATTTCATTTGGGTACAGTGTTGTATGACCGCGCAATTGTCATTCAAAGTGCGTCAGCGCTGAAAGCTGAAAATTGGTCTGGATAGGAGGGGGGTTTAAGTGCCCGGTAAGCGAGTGGTTAAATGATGGAGCATGAATTATCACAATCTGATGTGGTTGACAGTGACTGGTGCAGGTTGCCTGCTGCTAAACCACTCTGTCCACCTATGTCTCCATGGGCAGAGGGAGCAGTACTACGGAGTGCTGGTGACTGGAGCACAGACAGGATAGAGTGGGACAGTCTCGCCATAAAGGTGTTAGCGTGGTGGAAAGAAATTTCTGAAGGTAATAGTAAGCTGGACACTATTGCTGCTGTGACAAATTGAGAGGCTGCAAAGCCAGTAGACACTGGTGCATTGGCTGTTGCAGAACTTAACCCCCTCCAGGCGGAAGGATAGGAAAAGGGCGCATACATAGCAGAAGTTTTGTCCACAGCAAAAGAGATAAGTAATGTTGAGTGTCAGGATGGTGGGATAATGGATAAGGACTTGGAAGGGCTCAGTGTTGCTGAAAATGAGAGGATGAGTGTGACACACGCGATTTGCAGTGCTCTTGGGGAGAGGCAAGTTTTGTCAGTTGCCTCTGAGGTGGAGGTCTTTTTGAGTGTCTCGGCCTCTCAAGCCTTAGCAAATGAGCCCCTCCACATAGTTGGTAAAGGAAAAGTCCCTAGAGTTCTGTGTTCAGATGCGGCGTGTCTAGAAATAACTGAGATGTTGGAATTGGTGAAAATCTTTCCAATGTACACCTGCATGTATCCACAGCAGAGGGGCAACCTGGTACTGTGTAGTACCAATCGGGGGAGACAGGTGGTACAGGTGATGTTAAGCAATGTTGATAAAAATTAGTTACTGCACTGTTGGTTACTTTTGTGGAAAGTTGTCTCACAGTTCTCTGCGAGAGTGCTTCCAGCAGCAGTTATGTGCAGAAGGTGCTCAGGGGAACTGCTAGAGGAAACAGAAATAATAGACATAGTGGAAGTCTCTCCGTATGCTGGTGTGATGGGGGGCATTCCTGCTGGTGCGGTCCGAGGTGCAGCTGAGCAGTGGTCGGTACATGGCGCGTGTACTGTCTCACCCGCTAGTCCTCATGTAAAGAAAGGGCCCGGAACAGACGTGGCAGTAGTGGGAATTCGGTCCATCATTCGCATGGAGGTGCAGTTTGAGGGACCCGGAGACACTCTGACATGAAATAACAGTGTTGGTAACTGTAATGAAAAAGTGTATGAAAAGCACTGTAGAGCACTGTCAGACAGCTCAGAGGTATTGGTTGAGGTACTAAGGGACACAGAAATGGTTAAAGAGATTGGTGTCGAAAAATGTGGCGAAAAATGTGCGTTGGTAGGACAGTTGGAGTTTTGGATAACAGGGGGCGATGTGAAACTGCGGGAATGTCCCATAGGGAGTAACTGCTTGCCTGTAGATTGTCCCTCCCTAGACACTGTCCTAGCAAACAAGTTGACAAGAGGTCCTGATGATAATATTGAGTTGAATAACCCCTTGTGGAACATTGCTATTGAGGTTAAACAGAAGCATGTGGTGTTGATCTCAGATGATTTGATTGCCAAGGGTAACCACACAGGGGTTAGTGAACCTGACAAAAGGATGTTGTTGGTTAGTGTTGCGTCAGGTAGTGAGAGGGGTCAGTCCCTGACAGGTTTCATGGCAGTGGGTCCCCAACAATCCCGGGAAAGTAGGTCTATGGGAGAAAATAAGAAAGGGAGGATCCTGTGGCCAGAAGGGATAGAGAGGTTAGTGGGAGCCCACGGTTTAGGAAGAAGTGCTGGTGGAAGCACACCCGTAAGAAGATGTGGGTGGAGTGCCCCTTTAGAAAAAAGGTTGGGCAGATTAGGACTCTGCCCTGATAGTTGGCACAGAGGTGCCAAGGTGAAGTGCTGGTGGAAACATACCTGAAAAAAGAAATGGGCCTATGCAGCTAATGGCTAGCACAGAGGTGTCCCATTCATAGTGATGGGTTTATGTGTTCCTCCCTCCGGTTCGAAAGAAAGGGGGGAGAATATGTGGCAGTAGGACCCTGTGCTACCTGGAAGATTGCTGGTTTACTCCAGATTGTGGAGGGAGAGGCACGTTGATTGCACAGCCCCGCAGCATGCCCCAGGACTGTGACATCATAAGGGAGGGGGTCACCGGGTGACATCACCCGGTGACCACGCCCCATGCCTATATAAGTCATTGCTCACCGTGCACACAGCATTAAAGAAGAGAGCGTTGTGTCAACATTGGAAGAAAAGAAGAGGGAACAAGACGATGGAGAAGACCGGGCCAACGCTAGCAAGAGAGCGGCAAAAGAGCAGAAGATAGCAGAGGAGCCTGGCAGAAGAGCCGGAGAGCGGGAGAAGAACCGGAGAGTGGGAGAAGAGGCCCGGGGAGTGGGAGAAGAGGCCAGAGAGAGCGGAGAAGTCGGAAGAGACCCCCAAAGTCAGAAGAAAACCCCCGGAGCTGCCTAATAAATTACTTTAAAAACCTGTCTAGTGTGTTTTTTTATTGACACTTTTTCCCCAGGTGAATGGGTAGGGGTACCATGCACCCCATACTCATTCACATAGGGTGGGGGGCCGGGATCTGGGGGCCCCCTTATTAAATGGGGCTTCCGGATTCCAATAAGCCCCCCACACACAGACCCCGACAACCAACAGCCAGGGTTGTCAGGAAGAGGCACTTGTCCTCATCAACATGGGGACAAGGTGCTTTGGGGTGGGGGGGCTGCAGGGCACCCACCTTCCCCAAAGCACCCACCCCCCCATGTTGAGAGCATGCGGCCTGGTACTGTTCAGGAGGGGGGGCGCTCGCTCATCCCCACCCCCTTTCCTGACTGGCCAGGCTGCATGCTCGGATAAGGGTCTGGTATGGATTCTGGGGGGACCCCCACAGCATTTTTTCGGCGTAGGGGGTTCCCCTTGAAATCCATACCAGACCTAAGGGCCTGGTATGCTCTGCGCTGGGTCCCGTGATGGGGCTCGCAAGGTGTCAATCTCGTCGATAAAAGCGGCAAAATTGACTTCCTTTTTTTGTCCCGTCATACCTCATCACGTTCAAAATGAACGGACTTTAGTCCGTGTGTGGGCAAGTCCGTTTGTTCGAAAGTCCGCCGTAACTCCACCGAAAGTCCATGGGGAAAACTGTCGGACTTAGTCTGCAGAAAGTCCGGTCGTGTGTGGGCAAGTCTGTTCATTCGGAAAGTCAGTCGGAAGTACGCCGAAAGTCCGTCGGGAATACCGTCGGACCTAGTCTGCCGGAAAGTCCGGTCGTGTGTACGCGGCATTAGGCTCTGTGATCTGGTCGAATGTATGAGGTGAGAGGCTTAAATGCCTGCCAGATTCACTTGGGGAAGCTGTCTTTTGATTTATTCACATGCTTGAGTTGACATTTTCGGCTGATTTTATTGAATATCAGTACTATTATTATTATTATGGACTATTAGTTTAAATTTTATTGCGCTGAACTATTTTATTTTTTCTGTTCATGTGAGGTGTTATTTTGAATTTACCTTAAGTGTCAGCTTGCAATTCAGGGGCTTGTATTTGTGTTATATTTATCTGCGCTGAATACTGTTTATTTTAAATTGTTATCTTGAATTCATTTATATTTAGCTGCAGATTATGGATGTGTTTTCTTATGTAGAGAGCAGAGAGATTATATTAACTGATGTCTTTTCTAAGGTTGCTGTCAATTCCAATCTAGGGGATCTCAGTTTCTCTTTTAGAAAATTGGGACATTTATTTGAGAAAAGGATCAAAACCTGGTGGGATATTGTTTCTTTTGAGCAATACCTATCAGCTTAGTTGATCCCTAGATGGTTAAGGTGGGATATACCACCCAATGACGGTCTGTTTGATGAAGAGTCCAATAAAGAGTGGAGTGATTTCTTTGTCTGTGTAAGGGCCTGGAGCTTTTGAGATTATTGCTTTCTCGCAAACAAAGGAAAAAGAAGTGGCTAGAAAGTCAAATTAAGGAAGTCACAGATCGCATAGAACCCTTTAAGGACATTACAGAGTTTATTCAATTATGAGGTGAATTAAAAATTAAACTCATCAAATGGGATAAAGAGACACAGGATAAAAAAAAAAGAAAAACATTTCTAAGGGATCTTAATGGAGGAAAACAGGTTTTTAAGTGGCAGTCCCTTAATGTTATGAAATCTAATACAGATGAACACTCTATGGAAACTAATGAAGTGGAAATAGGTGTCTCCACCCAGGTAAATTCTTAACAGGAAGTATCTGGGGTCAGGACCTCTCAGTCCTATCACACTCAGAATAGAAATTAAACCCCTAAAACTCATGGACCTAGCGGTTTTAAACACAGAGGAAGAGCTAGGGGTAGGGGTAATCATTACCATACATCTTTTAGAGGGGGTTATGTACATTATCCACCCACCCAGGAAGAAAACACTTGGAGGCCAGCACCCAGCAGGGGGAGGGGGAATCAGAGACGACGAGGGTATCATCAACCCAGGGGGGCTCCTGTTCCCACTTATAATAGTTATGCCCCATTACAGGGTAATTGGGAAGAACAACAATTTGACAATCGTTTTTTAGGGCAGGAGATGATCCCCTGGAGGGTACTTCCTCCGCACACTCCTACGTGGGCGGAGGAGTGGAAAGATCACCCTGGCCCGCAAGGCCCAGTCCAAAATGGTCACTTCAGCCTAAAAAGAAAAAACAGAGAGGATATAGGGGGGGAGACAAGCCCAAAAGGCAAAGACCCCCATTAGGGGCTGGGATCTTAAGTGGTATTCCTCTCACAGAGGATGAGACACGGGTCCTAGACAAAGGTTTAAAGTTCGCCCCCATTCGCAATCTGAATACATTTCAGACATACATCAATGTTCAGAAATGTATTTGTGGACTGAACATGAAAAAATACTTTCTCTAGGATCCAATACAGAGGAATTCTTCCCAAACTGAGACTACACATTCTAACCTTAGAAATAAATCAGTTTTCAATCCACAACGCACTGATAATAGGCATCCTGAGGTTTTTAGGAATATGGTGTGTAGTGATCTTGGATTTGTGGATTTTTGTATTGAATTGTATTTGATTATTTTTATTTTTATTTTTATGTTTTTATTTTTATGTTTGTAATCTGCTTTATCTGGAAGATGGTCATGGACTGATGTCATTATTATTTTTATATTTATTGTTATTAGTCCCGTTAGTGGGATTTTTAAATTTTTTATGTTTCGCTCCTGGTTGAGTGTTTTTTAATTGGGGTGTATTTCCCTTCAAATTCTCAGATCCGAGTGTCCTTTTGAATTATAAAAAAGTGTATGGAGGTTTTCTTTTTGTCCCTTACACTGTGTGAATTGACATTATCGGTCTGTTTTTTTTTAACATCTATTTCTGCTGTGTATCGATCTGTCTCCCAATGAGCGGCTCTCCTTCTATTGAATGTTTATTTATGAAATCAGGTTGGTGATATGTCTGCCCTGTCTGAGAGCGCGATTCATTGTGTGATGGTTGCTATGGCAATATAAGTGCATTGTGGGCCATTGACCTGTATCCCACCCCACGCAGAAGAAGTACCCGCATACAGGATGTAACGCGCACGGGGGAGGAGTCACGTCTGACATCACCCGCGGCCATATTCTAGGTTTGAAACAACCTCACATGTATGTAAAACCAGCACTCGTTTATGAGTGCACCCATTGTGAGTAGATCTTTTAATATTTTACTTGGCAAATAAAATAGTTCATACAGAGAGCACTAGATTGTCCTCTTCCTCTTTTTTTGTGATTGCCCACTGTGAGAGATCATCGGCTTTATCGATTTACTATTGTCACCCCAGGAGTGGGTATAAGGCTCTGTGACCTGACTCAGGTCGAATGTATGAGGTGAGAGGCTTGAATACCTGTGGTGGAGGGACCTCAATCACTGTTATATTGTTCTGTCTGCCAGATTCACTTGGGGAAGCTGTTTTTTGATTTATTCACATACTTAAATTAACAATTTCGGCTGATTTTATTGAATATCAGTACTATTATTATTATTAGGAACTATTAGTTTAAATTTTATTGCGCTGCACTATTTTATTTTTTCTGTTCATGCGAGGAATTATTTCGAATTTACCTTAAGTGTCAGCTTGCAATTCAGGGGCTTGTATTTGTGTTATATTTATCTGTGCTGAATACTGTTTATCTTAAATAGGCACACAGTTAACCCTTTGATCGCCCTTGATGTTAACCCCTTCCCAGCCAGTGTCATTAGTACAGTGACAGTGCATATTTTTTTCAGCACTGATCACTGTATTTGTGCCACTGGTCTCCAAAAAGTGTCAGTTAGAGCTGTTTTGCTAGCCGCAATATCGCAGTTCCACTATAAATCACTGATCGCTAGTCAGATCTATTACTAGTTAAATAAAAAAAAATTTAAAAATATCCCAAAGGTTGCAGACAGTATAACTTTTGCACAAACCAATCAATATACGCTTATTGGGATTTTTTTACCAAATATATGTACAGTAGCAGAATACATATTGGCCTAAATTGATGAAGAAATTAGATTTTTTTCAACTTTGTTATTGAATACTGTGTGTTTTATAGCAGAAAGTAAAAAATATTGTTTTTGTTATAGTACAAAAGATAAAACAGCAAAAGGTGATCAAATACCACCAAAATAAAGCTCTTTTTGTGGGAAAAAAATGGCATAAATTTTATTTGGGTACAGTCTGACGACACGTCACACGAAAATTTTGAAATCATTCCACAACACGCTACACTGCATGGATTGAGGAATCTCAGCTGGCGGCCATGATAACAGTGAGTTACTGAATACCCAATCAGTGACTGCACATGATAGGATGCTCATTCTATTTTATTTTTTATTTTGTTGAGCCAAGCGGTTCTGACAAGCTCACCAATAGCTGGAAATTTGGTTTTCTCAGCAGCAAATGGCCATGATTTTCCAACATTCCCCTTGAGAGAAGCCAATCATTAGACCAATTTCTATCAAAAAGGAACGGCCATAGATGGATCAAAATTTGGCAGTTCCCTGCTGAACCAGCCAGTTATATGAGAAATGATATGGCTAAATTGTCAGTCTAGACACCTTTCTTAAACTAACAGCAATCTTAGGCAGTGTTGTAACCTCACCTTAGCATTATTTAAGTTAGAAAGTGGGACTAATGTTATATTAATGGTTCTCAGAGTTGTAACATGCTTCTAATGTCCTTTTCTTGCGTTAAAATGGTGCTGCAGCATTTAACACTTCAGGAGATTATGAGTGAATTTTATAATGTTATAATGTAAATAAAGCTTTTCAAAACTGACACTTGTTTCTTGGTTCCTTTTATTTCTTTACAATGTTTTAGTTTATGTAATAAAAAAATGTAATAAATGTAATAAAAAAATGTGTATTTATTAAAAGAGTAGAGTGTGTTGTCTTGTTTCTGCTTAAAATTTAGATGTTAGTCTAATTGTCCAATTTCACTTAACCAACACATCATGAGCAGAGCTTGTTCAATGTGCAAAGTAAATTAGCATTTTTCTTTGTGAATAAGGTGAAGCTTTGCAGACTAAAATGATCCAACCAACTGCAAGTCAAAATCATGTTTGCAAAATTCTTGAACATGATTTCTAAATGTAAAATTTTCCATTATGTTTGCTGAGCTAATTTTAACAATATAATGACAAGTGATCATACTAACGTGATATCTCCCCTGGTAAGCATCTTTTAATGGATTGTATTTTTGTTCTCATTCACCCCAGTGTCATTACTGCAAGCATAGCAGCCAACTAAGCTCTTGTAGTTTGCTTTTACTTTCACGTAGGTCACCATTAAAGTTTATCCCTGAATTACTGTTCTCCCATAACAACATCTACACCGATAATTATTAATGGTGTTCAGTCTATGCTGACAGTTCACCTAACTAGCCTTGATTTAAACTGACTTTAGTCGAATGCAGCATTATTCAACCTTTTTTCTTATTGCATTTATTTGAACCATAACAAAAAAGAAAATGTACAGCTCTGTGCCAAATGTACATTATGCAACTTGTGATGTACCACAGGTAATTGACTAGTCATTGTATACCCCAAGAGTGTAAAGTTATACACAGTCGAAAGTTTTGCTTCCAGTCATTTTAAAATATTTTAAAAGGAATCTCTCAACTGAATATCTTGACCATTATACACCAGCAATGAAAATGTACCAGGACAAAGAAGAAGCTACACGAATAAGACCCTCAGGTACTGTATGTAAACAGCAAATGAAAGTAGAACCAAATAAGGCATTCCACTCTTCAGATGAGCTCTATCACCAACTAATTCAAAAGTTACTAGGTCGGGGATATCGAGCCATTGGCCCTTGATTATTTTCAAACATAGTATAGTATATTCTTCTCTATCAATAAATGCATATTCATTTGGTCAATCCATTGCTGGCTGGTAGGGGGAAGATATTTTTTCCAAAGCATTAAAGTGGTTGTAAAGGTTTTTTACCTTCATGCATCCTAAAAACCCTTCTATGTGGAGCAGCCCCCCTAATACTTACCTTAGCCCCCTCACAATCCAGCGATGTCTACGAGAGCCTTGTCTCTCTTGGGACTCACACTCCTGATTGGCTTTTGGCAGCTGTGGGAGCCATTGGTCATGGTTTAAAGCCAAGGTTTAAATATAAAGCCGAGGGGTCACTGTTAGCATTCAACACTACAAGAAATGCAATAAGAGGTGTAAGAATGCAAGCAGGGTGGCTAAATAGGACTATGAGAGGCACATAGTGGAGGAGAGCATAAAAATTGTTTTCAATATATTAACAGTAAAAAAGCGAGGTCAGAGCTCCATAAAAGATGATGAAGGGAAGTTAGCTGCACATGACAAGAAGAAAGCAAGTGTACTAAATGCTTTCTTCTACTCAGTTTTTACACAGGAAAACTAGGGGTATAGAAACCAAGACTGTATCATTAGTAGCATATCACAGAATGTACCCTTGTGGCTAACAGAAGTCAGTGTCTGAAAAAGACTAGAAAAGCTTAACACAAATAAATCACCAGGACTGGATGGCTTACACCTCGAGAGTCCTCCAAGAACTCAGTCAGGTTATAGCCAGATATCAAACAATAAAACAAATTTCTATCAGCGCAAATATTAATAACATTAATCACTATGAAGTGATATGAATAATAGGTGATATAACAAAATCCCACAAAAAAAAAAAAAATGAAAAATACCACCCACCTGGCAGCTGCACACACAGAAAATGCACAAATGATAATAACCTTAATCACTATGTAGTGATATGTGTAGTAGGTGATGTGACAAAATCCCACCACAAACCAAAAAATATTCATGATTGTTTGCACAATGTATTTATTTATTCAAGTGATGTCGGGATGTTTGTATTAGAACATAGCATTTTTATATGCGTTTCAATATTATCTGCATAACGCATTAATGACACTATCTACAGTACTGGTGATCCTGCACGAAATTCGCATAATGGATCAAGTATGTGGTTTAGTCATTCTATTGTATAAGGCGATTATGAACTTCTGCCTAGCAACACACACCTAACGAGCACACGATTAGGGGGTGATTAATGCCATTACGGACTTCGGTCGGCATTATAACACCCAAAATGGCTGCTATGAAGGAGATCTTCCGTTGTCTGGGGAGTAAGAATATGACAGACCTCGGTCTGCATTATCACACCAAAAATGGCCGCCAAAGCGGACATCTTCCATCTGCATCATTCAGGTTAGGTGGACGGGACAACATACCCATGTTGAGCGCTTACCATTATCCAGTTATCTTTATACAATATGACATGATATTGATGTAAAATTTAGTGTATTAAGATAAGAACTTCGGATTTGAACTATTGCACCATAAAGGACCGTCATTTTACACATAGGCTTCAACGCGGCGGACGTTGGTCCACATATCACACCCAAAATGGCCGACGGGACTTCTGTCTGAAATATCATTTAGAAAATCGTGGCCGCAATTATCAATGAAGCATGTAAATCACCAAGTACTATAAATAGGAACTGTAGCAAGCACTATGCACGCTCCAGATGACGTCAGAGTGACGAAACGCATAGGGCGGAGTCAGCATACGTCCTTGCATCACTTCCTGTCACAAACGTTGGTGTCAGCAACAAATGCCTTTTTAATTCTACCCTATGTGAGTACCTTTCCATGCGTTTGTTAATAAAACAGTTTAATACAGTATTACGCTATTTGGGCTCCCTCTCTCTCTTCCATGACGTACAACATATAACGGAATCTCCTCATAGCCAGTACTAAGGACGGTCTTCTTCCTATATTGCTACACAGTGGCACATACTGTGGATGCGTTTAACCCCCGGAGGGGAAGAAGAATCTGGTGAGTGCAGCCCTAATAGGAACACGCACTAAGAAATGCACGGTGTGTTCACTCACTGAAAAGTCCATCAGACTAGAAAGAGGATTTTTTCACGGGCACAAGAGCACTTTATAATCCATAATCTATTTTTATTATTGAGTAATTTGGTGTTTTCTTGAAGATCTTTCATCAATTCTTTATTAGTTTTTTTGAAATGGACAATATAGAAATGCAGACATAAAAAATCTGCCTGTTGTTGGTTTAAAACAATAATAATAGCACTTCAGAAAGTCTCATGTAAGCATATTAATTGTAATTGCACCTTAGACTGTTTCAGTATGCACAACAATTTTATTTAGTGTAGTAGTATATACAGTGGGGACGGGAAGTATTCAGACCCCCTTAAATTTTTCACTCTTTGTTATTATGCAGCCATTTGCTAAAATCATTTAAGTTCATTTTTTTCCTCATTAATATACACACAGCACCCCATATTGACAGAAAAACACAGAATTTTTGACATTTTTGCAGATTTATTAAAAAAAAACCCTGAAATATCACATGGTCCTAAGTATTCAGACCCTTTGCTCAGTATTTAGTAGAAGCACCCTTTTGATCTAATACAGCCATGAGTCTTTTTAGGAAAGATGAAACAAGTTTTTCACACCTGGATTTGGGGATCCTGTGCCATTCCTCCTTGCAGATCCTCTCCAGTTCTGTCAGGTTGGATGGTAAACGTTGGTGGACAGCCATTTTAGGTCTCTCCAGAGATGCTCAATTGGGTTTAAGGCAGGGTTCTGGCTGGGCCATTCAAGAACAGTCATGGAGTTGTTGTCAAGCCACTCCTTCGTTATTTTAGCTGTGTGCTTAGGGTCATTGTCTTGTTGGAAGGTAAACCTTCGGCTCAGTCTGAGGTCCTGAGCACTCTGGAGAAGGTTTTCGTCCAGGATATCCCTGTACTTGGCCGCATTCATCTTTCCCGCAATTGCAACCAGTCGTCCTATCGCTGCAGCTGAAAAACACCCCCACAGCATGATGCTGCCACCACCATGCTTCACTGTTGGGACTGTATTGGACAGGTGATGAGCAGTGCCTGGCTTTCTCCACACATACCGCTTAGAATTAAGGCCAAAAAGTTCTATCTTGGTCTCATCAGACCAAAGAATCTTATTTCTCACCATCTTGGAGTCCTTAAGGTGTTTTTTTAGCAAACTCCATGCAGGCTTTCATGTGTCTTGCACTGAGGAGAGGCTTCTGTCGGGCCACTCTGCCATAAAGCCCCGACTGGTGGAGGGCTGCAGTGATGGTTGACTTTCTACAACTTTCTCCCATCTCCCGACTGCATCTCTGGAGCTCAGCTACAGTGATCTTTGGGTTCTTCTTTACCTCTCTCATCAAGGCCCTCCCCTGATAGCTCAGTTTGGCCGGATGGCCAGCTCTAGGAAGGGTTCTAGTTGTCCCAAACATCTTCCATTTAAGGATTATGGAGGCCACTGTGCTCTTAGGAACCTTAAGTGCAGCAGAAATTTTTTTGTAACCTTTGCCAGATCTGTGCCTTGCCACAATTCTTTCTCTGAGCTCTTCAGGCAGTTCCTTTGATCTCATGATTCGCATTTGCTCTGACATGCACCATGAGCTGTAAGGTCTTATATAGACAGGTGTGTGGCTTTCCTAATCAAGTCCAATCAGTATAATCAAACACAGCTGGACTCAAATGAAGGTGTAGAACCATCTCAAGGATGATCAGAAGAAATGGACAGCACCTGAGTTAAATATATGAGTGTCACAGCAAAGGGTCTGAATACTTAGGACCATGTAATATTTCAGTTTTTCTTTTTTAATAAATCTGCAAAAATGTCAACAATGCTGTGTTTTTCTGTCAATATGGGGTGCTGTGTGTACATTAATGAGGGAAAAAATGAACTTAAATGATTTTAGCAAATGGCTGCAATATAAAAAAGAGTGAAAAATTTAAGGAGGTCTGAATACTTTCCGTCCCCACTGTATATTGACTTTCCACACCAAGGACCACACACTTTGCTTGATTTTAGTTTAAGGCAAGACAACACTATATAAGTAATTTTTGGTTCGGTTTTATTTGGTAACACACAATTGGTACACATTGGTAACACTCATAATTTACACAGTGTAATATCTTCTTAGTCTTCAGGATTTTTCTAAAGGAAGCAGCTTATGTGTTTTTATACCACTATGTGTTAACAGGAGAACAGCGCCATATCTACTTTGTTTTCTTATCACTTGAGCAGTGCGGGCTCAGGATGCATAGAAACGACAAGATGCTCTCAGGATGACGTTGCCACTGCGACTTCTTCCCCCTATACACGTTACGTCAAATGGGCTACTACACCACCGTGACTTCTTTAGTAAGGGAACCCAACGATCTTGTGTGCTGCGCCACAAAGGTACTGCATATGCCATATACAGCTGACACAAGAACATGTTCCTGGCCGGGTATGCAATAATACAAGGAAAGGTTCTGTAACTGTGTTCGGCCAGTCTTGTAATCCAGGAACCCCTGTCTTACAGCAAAGCCAGACAGTATCAGGCTATGGTCTACCTTATCTTTTATTGGGCTGATTACTGATGTACTATCTACGGAGTTACGAATCATATGGTAATTTGCCTGAGAACCTATCATCCCACATTATCCCTGGATCTCCTGCTGAGCAAAAGGCCTGGGCTGGGCTAAAGCCATATGCTTATTCCTTCGTGTTATCTGGTAAGCGTGTTCTCTGTAAGGTGGCGGTTCACTTGTCTGTGTTAAATATCTTTGGGGTGTTCCGTATACAATACAGTATCACACTATGTTCTATATTATTTCTTCCTTTATGGGCTGATTGTCAAATCATCTCCCATGAAGCCACGGATCTCATGGTATCCAATTGAGGGTCATATCAACCTGTATGCAGAATCCTGATTGTGGACAGCAAAGGCCTAGGCTGGGTCAAAGCCATCTGTCCAAATTTGCTTGCTATCTGGTAAGCGTGTCTTCTATGAGGTGGTGGGACACTTATCTGTGATTACACCAGTGTGGTGTCTTTCTTTGAACTTTTTCAGCCACATAAAAGTATTGGAACTGTCATGCCCTTTTTTTGTGTTTTTAATTCTTGGCGCAGTTTTTTTCCCTTTCCATAGGGTACAATACCTTGTTTACTGGAAGGGATACCCTGTGACTGATCGATCGTGGGTTCCCACTAGAGATTTACATGCTCATGCCCTCATTCGGAGGGGTCTATGGGGAGGGGGTCTGTCATGTGCCTAGGTTTGAAGTTGGTTTCTTCCACCTCTGTCCTTCTGCTCTGCTCGCTCTGCCACTGGGCAATTTGAGCCTCTGCAGCAAATACCCTGCTTAGTACATCTGCTCCTGAGACGCTCTAGTGCCACCTGCCCTCCGGCTGCAGTCAATCCATAATCAGCTCAGCTTAAATAGCAGGATTCCTGTACACTGTGCCCGTTTGTTGGATCTGTTTCCCTGGGTGTGTGCTATATTAATCCTGTATAATAATGATAATAATAATAATAATAATAATACTATTGAACTACTGAACTTCTGGTCTTTTGAACTTTGCCTAATTCCTGGACTACTCTCTTTGCCTGATGATTCTGCATTACTCTGCCAGTTTATGTATAACCCTGCCTGTCTCTGACCACGCTTCTGGATTCTGACTTTGTACCTTGCTGTCAAGACTTGTTGCTCACCTGGCCTGCCTGACAATGCTAATGACTCAATCCCCAGCCAAAGCTCCACTCTGGACTAAACCTTTTAACAGGTACCTTAAACTTACTAGTTAAAAGGTTTAAAGTGATACTAAAGTCTAGGTTTTTTTTGTAAAAAAAAATGTCATACTTACCTGCTCTGCACAGTGGTTTTCCTTGGGTGCCTCTTCAGCACTCTTGGCCCTTCCCCCCCTGTTGAGTGTCCCCACCACAAGCTGCTTGCTATGGGGGAACCCCAGTCGAGCCACAGCTCCCTGTGTGCATTCAGACATGGAGCCTTGGCCCAATTCTGCCCCCTCTCTCCTTAATAGCTGACTGGCTTTGATTGACAGCATTGGGAGCCAATGGCGCTTCATTGCTGTCTCAGCCAATGAGGAGGGAGAGTCCCGGACAGCTAAGTCTCTCATGCAACATCTCTGGATTGAGATGGGCTCAGGTAAGTATTAGGGGGGCTGAGGGGGGCTGCTGCACACAGAAGGTTTTTTTTATCTTAATGTATAGAATGCTTTAAAATAAAAAATCTTCTGCTTTTACAACCACTTCAGTTTTGCTTTATTCCTAGTACCAAGGAGGAGCTCAGTGTGTGGTCCAAAGGTGTTTAGGACGGTTTAGGGTGTCCAGTGTAAATGAGCATGACAGCTTCCAGTTTTCAATGGTTGCTAAAGAAGCAGCAACTACTTGCAGCCACCTTGTCCTTGCCAACCACTAACATCACCTGGCCCATTCGCTTACATGGTTGTGAATCCACAATTTTATTTTTCATTCTTCATTCACTGAAAGGCGGCACAGATGGGCACTGATAGGCGGTACAGATGGGCACTGATAGGGGGCACGGATGGGCATGGATGGGCACTGATAGGTGGCACTGATGTACACTAATGGATGGTACTGATGGGCATCACTGATTGGCAGGCATTATTGTTTGACACTGATTGGCATCCATTGTGGGCCACTGATTGGCATCCCTGGTGGCCATGGGTGGCATACCTAGTGGTGACTAGTGGTGGGCATCCCTGGTGGTCCTGCTGGTCTTCCTGGTGGTCCAGTGTGGGCATGCTCGGGGGGGGCTGCGCTGATAATAAATCAGCACAGACCCCCCCGTCAGAGGAGAGCAGCCGACCGGCTCTCCTCTACTCGCGTCTGACAGAGGCGAGTGAGGAAAAGCCGATCAACGGCTCTTCCTGTTTTACACTGTGATCAGCCGTGATTGGACAGAGCTGTTCATGTGGTAAAGTGTCTCCATCAGACTGACACACCGCAAGAACGATCACCGCGATGAGCGTCCCAGGGTGCGCGCAGCGGCTTGATATTCTGGCAACATCATATGACGTCCGGTCAGGATATAGCAACCACTTTGAAGACATCATATTGCTATATGGTGGGCGGCAAGTGGTTAAAATGAAATTCAAATAAAACGTCATTGCCGGCTTATTTAATAAAAAAAACAATAACAAAAAAAAAACAGCACACAGACCTCTCCAGACCCTCAGGGTCTTCTATGTATTTTTGCAAACCTTTGGGGTCTGGCTCCTTTTTTTTTCGTAAACAAATAAGCAGGAGGGAGATGCCATTTTCTGGTCATTTAAAACTCCCTTTCCTTTGTAAATATCAGTGCTGAATAAATAACTGCTCCCAGCCACCTTTATTTTAATTTTTTTGCATTGGTGCATGTTCCCCAGGGCAAACCCACCTCCATGCCATGCTATTTTTGACACCTTATTGCCTATTAGACCAAAACATGGGCATTTTTTGTTCAAGAGAGCCATTCCCCATTCAATGAGGTTAGGGTTCGGCATCTGAACTTCTTATAACATCTCAGACCAAACCCAGGGCAGTTCAGCTAATTACTACCTAGTGCCTCTCAAAATGTTCATCCTCAATTTTTCAGATGACAATCCTGACACTGTTTACCTCATCAAAGCATTGCCTCTCTCCTGATTATCAGGAGTAGGGATGAGCCGAACACCCCCCAGTTCGGTTCGCACCAGAACCTGCGAACGGACCGAAAGTTCGCACGAACGTTAGAACCCCATTGACGTCTATGGGACTCGAACGTTCGAAATCAAAAGTGCTCATTTTAAAGGCAAATTTGCATGGTATTGTCCTAAAAAGGGTTTGGGGACCCAGGTCCTACCCCAGGGGCATAGGCGTGCGCAGCCTATTGTATTAGGGTGTGCACCCTTAAGCTCAAACACACATGCATGTGTATGTGCCTACATATATATGACCCCGGCACATTGATCTCCCTGCCGGCACAGTGAAAGAGAAGCACATAAACACTTTTCTTATGGCAGAGCAGGTAAGAGGGAGATCTTTACCATGTTTCTGCTGCTACACAGAGCGATAACACTAATGCGCATGGGGTGATTAGGGTGTGCCTGGGCACACCTGGCACACCCTGTGCGCACGCCTATGCCCAGGGGACATGTATCAATGCAAAAAAAACTTTTAAAAACGTCAGTTTTTCCGGGAGCAGTGATTTTAATGATGCTTAAAGTAAAAAAAATAAGTGAAATATTCCTTTAAATATCGTACCTGGGGGGTGTCTATAGTATGCCTGTAAAGTGGTGCGTGTTTCCCGTGTTTAGAACAGTCCCTGCACCAAATGTCATTTTTAAAGGAAAATATCTCATTTAAAACTGCTTGCGGGTTTAATGTAATGTCCGGTCCTGGCAATATGGATGAAAATCAGTGAGACAAACACCATGGGTACCCCCCAGTCCATTACCAGGCCCTTTGGGTCTTGTATGGATATTAAGGGGAACCCCGCACCCAAATTAAAATAAGGAAAGGTGTGGGGCCACCAGGCCCTATATACTCTGAACAGCAGTATACAGGCGGTGCAAACAAGACAGGGACTGTAGGTTTGTTGTTAAGTAGAATCTGTTTGTCATTTTGAACGGGTACATTTTTAACGTGTTTAGCTCCAGCCAAAAAATCTTTTTTAAGCTTTTTGGAAAACATAGGGAAGGGTTATCACCCCTGTGACATTTGTTTTGCTGTCTTTCCTCCTCTTTAGAAGATTTCACCTCACTTTTTGTCCCAATGACAAATGCTTTTTGAGAATTTGGGTTTTTTTGTGGAACAAGGATTGGAAAGCATCAGTGGAAAGGAGAAATGTTTTTCCCATATTAACTCTTACAGGAGAGAATTCCCTTCCTAGGGGTAGATTTCATCTCACTTCCTGTTGTCTCCTTCCGTTTGCAAGTAGGAGTCATTTGTAAGTTAGATGTTTGAAAGTAGGGGCCTGCCCTATATACTCAGCAGAAATTTGGGTCTTAGGTGTTGTTTTGGCCACAACACTGTAAGCCCTCACAGGGCCCTGCTGTGAAATATTAGATCAAGAATTGTAATTACATGCCCCTGTTGAACAGGGGCAGAAAAACTGGGCCTTTGGTGGTGGTGGTGCTGGTGCCACAACACTGTAAGTCCTCACTCGCTCTTGGTGGGTGCAGAAATGGGCCCTGCTGTGAAATATTAGATCAAGAATTGTAATTACATGCCCCTGTTGAACAGGGGCAGAAAAATTGGGCCTTTGGTGGTGGTGCTGGTGCCACAACACTGCAACCCCTCACAGACACTCTAGTTGGAACGCAGGAACGAGCCCTGCTGCAAAGTATTGCATCAAAAATTGTAATTACACGCCCCTGTTAAGAAGGGGCAGAAAAATTGGGCCTTAGGCACTGGTGCTGGTGCCACAACACTGCAACCCCTCACAGACACTCTAGTTGGAACGCAGGAACGAGCCCTGCTGCAAAGTATTGCATCAAAAATTGTAATTACACGCCCCTGTTAAACAGGGGCAGAAAAAATGGGCCTTAGGCACTGGTGCTGGTGCCACAACACTGCAACCCCTCACAGACACTCTAGTTGGAACGCAGGAACGAGCCCTGCTGCAAAGTATTGCATCAAAAATTGTAATTACACGCCCCTGTTAAGAAGGGGCAGAAAAATTGGGCCTTAGGCACTGGTGCTGGTGCCACAACACTGCAACCCCTCACAGACACTCTAGTTGGAACGCAGGAACGAGCCCTGCTGCAAAGTATTGCATCAAAAATTGTAATTACACGCCCCTGTTAAACAGGGGCAGAAAAAATGGGCCTTAGGCACTAGTGCTGGTGCCACAACACTGCAACCCCTCACAGACACTCTAGTTGGAACGCAGGAACGAGCCCTGCTGCAAAGTATTGCATCAAAAATTGGAATTACACGCCCCTGTTAAACAGGGGCTGAAAAATTGTGCCTTAGGCACTGGTGGTGGCGCCCAGAACCAAAAATGTTCTTACAAGCTATCAGCGTGATGATTGAGGAGGAAGAGGATAATTACTCAGGGATAGTCACTCAGCATCAGCATAGGCAGTCTTTGAAGGGATCTGAGATTTCAAAAAAAATTATTCGGTTACATCAGCATCAGGTGCTTGGTAACTGGTAGTGATCCAAGACTCATTCATTTTTATGAAGGTCAGTCGATTGACCGAGTCGGTGGACAGACGCACCCTGTGATCAGTTACCATGCCTCCAGCAGCACTGAATGTGCGTTCCGAAAGAACGCTGCATGCAGGACAGGCCAGTAGCTCAATTGCATACTGTGCACGCTCTGGCCAGTGATCCATCCTCAAGACCCAGTAACCCAGAGGATTTTTGGTGGGAAAGGTGTCCAAGTCAGATCTTGCCCCTAGGTATTCCTGCACCATGTAAAACAGACGCTGGCGATGGTTGCTGGAACCGATCATACCTTGGGGCTGCGGACCAAAAAATTGTCTGAACGCATCGGTCAGACGGCCACCTTCTCCACCGCTCCTTCTTTGACTGACCGAAGCCTCAGCAACACATTGTCCAGAAACAGGAGTTTGTAACCTCCCAGTCTCTGGGAACGCGTTGCACAGACCTTTCTGCAAGGCCTCCCGAAGATGTTTCATCCTCTGCTCCCTCTGCGATGGCAAGATAAGGTCCGCAACCTTACCCTTGTAACGTGGATCAAGGAGGGTTGCCAGCCAGTATTGGTCCTTCTCCTTGATACCACGAATACGAGGATCCTTACGCAGGCTTTGCAAGATCAGGGAGGCCATGCAGCGTAGGTTTGCTGAGGCATTCGGTCCAGAGTCCTCTGGGTCACTAAGGACGACATGGTCCGCAGCCACCTCCTCCCAGCCACGTACAAGTCCATGTGTTTCTTGGGACTGATCCCTTAAAGACTGCTGCTGATGCTGAGTGCCAGGCTCCACCTCCATACTGACACAATCTTCCTCCTCCTCCTCCTCTTCCTGTGTGATCGGCGGGCACGCAGGAACACTGTCTGGATAAAGGGGGCCTTGAGAGCTAAGGAAGTCCTCCTCTTCCTGCCTCTGTTCTGCCTTAAGTGCCCTGTCCATTATTCCACGCAGCGTGTGCTCCAACAGGTGGACAAGGGGGACAGTGTCACTGATGCATGCACTGCCACTGCTCACCATCCTCGTGGCCTCCTCAAATGGTGACAGGACAGTGCATGCATCCCTGATCATGGCCCACTGACATGGGGAAAAAAAAACCAAGCTCCCCTGACCCTGTCCTGGTGCCATAGTCGCACAGGTACTCATTGATGGCCCTCTGCTGTGTGTGCAGCCGCTGCAGCATGGCCAACGTTGAGTTCCACCTGGTGGGCATGTCACAGATTAGGCGGTTCTCGGGCAGGTTAAACTCCTTTTGGAGGTCCGTCAGCTGAGCACTGGCATTATATGACCGGCGGAAATGCACACAGACTTTCCTGGCCTGCCTCAGGACATCCTGTAAGCCCGGGTACCTGCCCAAGAACCGCTGCACCACCAAGTTAAGGACGTGAGCCAAACAGGGCACATGGGTCATTTGTCCCTGTCGGAGGGCAGAGAGGAGGTTGGTGCCATTGTCGCAAACCACCATTCCTGCCTTAAGTTGGCGTAGCATCAACCACCTCTGAACCTGCCCCTGCAGAGCTGACAGAACCTCTGCCCCAGTGTGGCTCCTGTCCCCCAAGCACACCAGCTCAAGCACCGCATGGCATCGTTTGGCCTGCGTACTTGCGTAGCCCCTTAAACGGCTACGGAGCACCACTGGTTCCGAGGACAAAGCACAGGAAGAGGCCATGGAGGAAGAAGAAGAGGAGGGGGTGGAGGAGAGAGGTGTGTCACAATCATTAGCATTTTGGAGGAGTGGTGGCGGAACAACCTCCAACACTACTGCACCTTGTCCTGCATCCTTCCCAGCTGCCAGCAGACTCACCCAATGCGCCGTGAAACTTAGGTAACGTCCCTGTCCATGCCTGCTGGACCATGAGTCAGCGGTAATATGCACCTTACCGCTGACCGCCCTGTCCAGCGAGGCATGGACATTGCCTTCCACATGCCGGTAGAGAGCCGGAATCGCCTTCCGTGAGAAAAAGTGGCGTTTGGGTACCTGCCACTGAGGAACCGCACATTCCCTAAACTCACGGAAGGGGGCAGAGTCTACATACTGAAAAGGCAGCAGTTGAAGTGCTAGCAATTTTGCCAAGCTAGCATTCAACCGCTGGGCATGTGGATGGCTGGGAGCAAACTTCTTTCGGCGGTGCAGCAGCTGGGGCAGGGAAATTTGCCTGGTACAATCTGACGTCGGTGTACCAAAAGCAGATTGCCCACAAGTACTTGGCTGTGACACACCTAATTCTACACCTTCATTCCTCTCAGTGCAGGTCTCAGAGAGGACTGAAGGTCTAGTGGGGTTGGAAATCTCAGCTAATGAGGAGCAAGGAGAGGTCCTCTTCGTTCTTTGGTGTGTGTCTTTAGATACGCTTGCCAACTAACTGCATGGCAGGTCAACATATGTCTGGTCAAGCATGTGGTACCCAAGCGGGTTTTGGCCACGCGAGATACGCTTGAGACATATTTTGCAAATAGCAGCGGTGCGATCTGATGCACTCGTCTCAAAAAAGGCCCACACCAAAGAACTTTTTGAATAACGCGCAGATACTGCAGCGCCCTGCACATGTGGAGCTTTGGGGTGTGATGCAGTCAATGTGCTGCCCCTGGAGGGCATCCTGCCTCGTTGGTGATGTGCCGCCTCCTCCTCCTCCTCCTCCTCTCGCCTATCAGGCACCCACATTGAGTCAGTGACCTCATCATCCCCTCCCTCCTCATCACTGGAGCAAACCTGGCAGTATGGTGCAGCAGCGGGAGCATGACTGCCAGATTGCTGTCCTTCTTGGGCACCCCCTCTGTCCGTGCTCATGTTACTGCCTTCATCGAGCTCAGTATCATCATCAGAGCCTTCCAAACGCTGGGCATCCTCCTGGAGCATGTACCCAACACTGTGGTCAAACAGTTCGAGGGACTCCTCAGGAGGACATGGTGGGGCTAGGGAAGGAGTCACTGATGACATTGAGCCGAGGGAAGAGGCCGCTGCATTGCCAGACAAAGTACCCTGGGCATGGGTGAGAGAGGATGAGGAGGATGAGGACGGCTTGGTCATCTACTCGACCAAGTCTTCGCATGTTGCGGCTCAACACGGCCAGCTGCCGAAAAAAAGGCCAAGCGTGTCCCACGGCCACGTGCTGATGAGGATGCACCGTCTCCACGACCAGCACTAGACACAGAGTCTGCATGCCCTCTCTTATTGGCTTGTGACTGTCTGCCTCTCCTACTTGGCCTTCCAGACATACTAATGGCCTGTAGCTGCACTAAGCTGGGGGATATATATATATATATATATATATATATATATATATATATATATATATATATATATATATATATATATATATATATATATATATGTACTGATACTGCAGCTAGCAAAATCAACTGCCTGCCTGTAGTATGAGAACACCACCAACCTTCTACAGGTAGCTTTAGCTGAACACTGTGCAGAGCTCGCAAAAAACTAACTTGTAGCTTTTTTAGCTGCCTGCGGTAGTGATAGGATCAGGAAAACACCACCAACCTTCTACAGGTAGCTTTAGCTGAACACTGTGCAGAGCTCACAAAAAAATAACTTGTAGGTTTAGCTGAACACTGTGAGGTGGATGCACCACACTAACTTGTAATTTTATCTGAACACTGTGAGCAGGACGCACAGCACTAACTTGTAGTTTTAGCTGAACACTGTGAGCAGGACGCACTGCACTAACTTGTAGCTTTAGATGAACACTGTGCAGAGGTCTCACTACACCAACTTGTAGGTTTAGCTGAACACTGTGAGCAGGACGCACAGCACTAACTTGTATTTTTAGCTGAACACTTTGAGCAGGACGCACTGCACTAACTGTAAATAGTCTAGTTGCCTGACTGTGGTACTAAAAGGATCAAAAGAACACCAGCAATTTTATTCAGGTAGCTGTAAATACTGTAACAAGAAAAGCCTGCCTGTCAGTAAGAAGATAACAGGAACGGATCTAGCTGAACACTGTGAGCAGGACGCACTGCACTAACTTGTAGCTTTAGATGAACACTGTGCAGAGGTCTCACTACACCAAATTGTAGGTTTAGCTGAACACTGTGAGCAGGACGCACTGCACTAACTGTAAATAGTCTAGCTGCCTGACTGTGGTACTAATAGGATCAAAAGAACACCAGTAATTTTCTTCAGGTGCTGTATATACTGTAACAAGACAAGCCTGCCTGTCAGTAAGAAGATAACAGGAATGGATCTAGCTGAACACTGTGAGCAGGACGCACTGCACTAACTGTGAATAGTCTAGCTGCCTGACTGTGGTACTAATAGGATCAAAAGAACACCAGTAATTTTCTTCAGGTGCTGTATATACTGTAACAAGACAAGCCTGCCTGTCAGTAGGAAGATAACAGAAACGGATCTAGCTGAACACTCTGAGCAGGACGCACTGCACTAACTGTAAATAGTCTAGCTGCCTGACTGTGGTACTAATAGGATCAAAAGAACACCAGCAATTTTCTTCAGGTAGCTGTAAATACTGTAACAAGACAAGCCTGCCTGTCAGTAGGAAGATAACAGGAACGGATCTAGCTAAACTGAATACAGTGTATATATATATATGCAACACCTGGGATGCATATAGATACACAATACACTGTAAGTGCAGCTAAACTGACTGACTGTTCTGCCTAATCTATCTAACTCAAATCAAATGTCACTGTCTGTTTCTCTCTCTCTCTCAATGAACGCCGGAACACACACTACACAGGGCCGCCGTGCAAGCGGCCTTATATAGTGTGGGGCGTGTACTAAATCCCCTGAGCCATAATTGGCCAAAGCCTCCTTGGCTTTGGCCAATTACGGCTCTATGTTCAGACGGCGCTGTGATTGGCCAAGCATGCGGGTCATAGTGCATGTTTGGCCAATCATCAGCCAGCAATGCACTGCGATGCCGCAGTGAATTATGGGCCGTGACGCGCCACACGAATTTGGCGCGAACGGCCCATATCGTTCGCAATTCGGCGAACGACCGAACAGCCGATGTTCGACTCGAACACGAAGCTCATCCCTAATCAGGAGCCATACTTCACCGATTCTCACAATATTCTGTCATTCCTTTGCAACCTTCATATGCTTGCCATACACAGGGCCTTCTTGAAGCAGGAAAATCATACTTTTTATTCTCGAATAACTAACATCCATTACCTAGCACTTCCAGGCCCCCCTTTGAAGTCTATTCATGGGATATTTTAAGGCTAGGTTCACCTTAGTGCATGTCAGGAAGGTGTGCAAAATTGCATGCTTTCCCGACACACACAGAAACATGCTGCAATTAGGCAGACACACCTTAAGTTCCCCCACTGATCTACTCCAGGGCCAAGTGATTTGGTGCAGCACATCTTTGGAAAAGCGTTAAGGACTACTTTTCTGCATTTTTCATCCTTGAATAAATGGGTTGCCATGTACACAACCAGCAGAGAGGTACATGCACCTGTAGTAGTGTGAACCAAGCCTAAATGGTGCTTTTGAAGTATGCAGATGTCCACAGGATTGGATATGCAGAAAATACATTTTACTTCAGGCAAAGGTCTTTAAAAAATATTAATAGCAGGTTAAATGTGATATAAAAAATAATAATCTTCACACCCTTGTCTCTTTCCGTAGCTAGACAAAAGACACTCTTTCTGAGGTAATATGTTACTTTTGGATCACTGATGATGTCTCTCCTCTCATCCATACGGGGATCATTATAAAAAAAAAAAACCCAGGGAAGCACAGCAAGCTGTATCATACCCCAAGAGAAGGGGACATCAAAAAAAGCCACTGCAAGTGTCAATTTTTTTCCTTCAACACAGAGCATGATATGTCTGTTTCTCAATGTGCCACCATGCAGGTTCAACTCCTGACAAAACCTTCCCACTGTCAAATTTCTCTCCATCAAGTTGTCTTTCTCCTGATTGGAGCAAAACTTACAAATTATTACAGCTGTTATTGCTAAGGGCTCCTTACAGCATAATATCTGGCAAAGGAACCCCTAAATACCCTATTTTTTTTAATGTTTTTGAAAACACAGGACAAATGTACTTAACTGTATAGTTAAGCGAATCAAATAATAGGAGTAAAATACTGTATATGAAATTATCCTTGGCCATCTTGGCCTTAGTTATATTTTACATATAGTATCATTCAAGGAAATAAAATGTATTCTGTTGTTCCTCCATGGGTCTTTTCTCTTTATTATGAGACCTGAAATGGTCTTGTAAATCTAAGCTGTAGCAATTTGTAAATATGCTCTCCTTTGTGTTCAGCTAGGGATTTTATTCAGTATTATATCTTGTATTTAAGTGTGCATTACATTGTGCTAATTAGAGATTCAGTTCTAGTAAAGATTTAATGGTGTGATACAGAGAATGAACTTTCTAAAATTTTACATTTTATTTCTGTTTAATAGTGCCTGTTCAATGTTGTAAGAAGTGGGGTAATGCACAGTTAATGATGTATAGTTTGGTAATAGGAGTTTGATACACTATTAAGTGTAAGCTATTCATATTCTCTCCATAACAAATAAATGAGTAGTAATATAAGGTCCAGCAATGTAACATTTGTGTTCATATACATGTAAGCCCTAAGTCACTATGCTAATAAAAAAATTAAATGTTGGTGAAGTCCTAAATAAGGCTGTTCATCTACCCTCAACACAAGAATAGGAAATTTGGGCTTCATGCATACAAGCAACCCGTATTGGATTTGTGTTGCGCTAGACATCAAATTGCTTTCAGTAAAATGTGTCTTAACTAGAAAAATATGTGTAAATAATCAATTACAACTATAAATTCCATTCTTTAAAACTGTTGGTTCAGTCAGTAAAACAGATTTATTGAAACAATCACAGAAAATATCATGAAATAGAAATGGATCTATAACCTAATAAACCATACACTTTATAACAAACAGTATGTAAAAAATATTTGCTAATATATCAGCTCCTGGCCTAGATTTATTAGAATATTGTTGTTTTGGTAGAAAGGCAGCGATGAGAGACTAGGTAGCCATTGCTTTGCCTGAGAATGTCATTTATCTGCTCTAGAGCAAGTGTCTATTCAAGCTGCCTTTTTGTTGCATCCATCCCGTCCCCCTGTAAAGCCACTTTACTGCAAACATCTAGTGATGATTATACAGACCTCACTATCTATCTGCCATCTATGGTGGAAAATCTTGTTATTGAATTCTGGTCATTTGTAGGTTAACAAACAAGATATAGTCTAACAAAAGTACAGGGGGCTTGTCAATGCCATGGGGATGTACCAATGTCAAAATAAAATATAAATAAATACACAGCGGGAACTGGCTGTGTAATTGATTTTTCTTGTACAATGAGCTTAGCTTACATACAGCCACTCCAATCTTTCGGCTAGTTTTTGCACATACATTTTTATTTTTTCATCAAGCAGTACTAAGCTTGCTTTGACCAATAGAAGTAGCAGCCACAACAGATCTAAAAGCCATCATCTTTATGAGAGAAGCATCAGAATATGCTTGGGAGGCAAGTGGTTAAACAAAAAATAGTTACAACGAAAGCCAGTATAGCTCAGTACACATTAGCAAGTGGAAGAACAGTTTGATTGCATAGTTTGTTAGCTCATTTTTATTGCAGCACTGCAGTGCACTGCATTGTAATAAAAAGGTAAAAAAAAGTCAAATTACACCAAAAAACAGTTTACACCACTATCTCACATTCCCTGCACCCCAATCCCCATATACCAAGTTCTTTAAAAAATACTCAAGCCTTAGCCCTCGAGATTGGTTTGGTAGAAATTGGCCAATGGTAGGACAGCAAATAGAATAGATCAAAACTAATGCCGCGTACACACGGTCGGACTTTTCGTCTACAAAAGTCCAACGGACACTGACGGACTAAAGCTGGCTGGTAATCCGATCGTGTGTGGGCTTCTCCGGACTTTCAACATACTTTTTTAGCCTCAAATCCGACGTACTTTAGATTTGAAACATGCTTCAAATCTTTACTTCGTAACTACGACGGACCCCGAAATCCGCTCGTCTGTGTGCTAGTCCGACGGACAAAAAGCCACGCTAGGGCACCTATTGGCTACTGGCTATGAACTTCCTTATTTTAGTCCGGTGTACGTCATCACGTAAGAATTCGACGGACTTTTGTGTGATCGTGTGTAGGCAAGTCTGTTCGTTAGAAAGTCCGCCGCAAGTCCGTCGAAAGTCCGCCGAAAGTCTGCCGGAAGTCTGTCGGACAGGCTGTCTGACTTTTGTAGACGAAAAGTCCGACCGTGTGTACGCGGCATAAGAGATGAGACAGGTGTTTTTTCATAATAATAATAAAAAAAAATCATTATTATGCAGAAACAGTAAAAAGGGCCCACACTGCAGAGCTGACTAGATTAACCTTGGGGATAACAGTGACATGTACCTGTGGGACACTGCCAGCACATGAATTTGGATGGCTTCTCTCCTTCTGGCAGGGTTCCTGTGTGGCCTACCATGGTTCAGCAGGGGGATATGCTTGCTTCCCCTCCCTTTCCTGGCCCACCAGGCTGCATGTCTTGATAAGGATCTGCTATAGTTATTAGAGGGGACCCCACACCACTTTCTTCCATGGGGTCCCCCCAAAAAATGACACCAGACCCCTATTTAAAAATCAGCAAGGTAAATGATCAAAAGGAGACCCTAGAAAAAAAATCTATTAAAAAAAAAAATCACGATAGCGATTCCCCGTTGACCCTCTGACACAAACATGATGACCCACATTGACAATCCTCCTTCATTCTAGCAGCATAAGACAGCTCCCCAGCCTGCAGCTGAATGTCAACCAACTGGCTGAGAATGCTGGCTGACATAATTTACATCACCTGGAATCCTCTATCTGCTTTGTTTACAAACAGAAGCAGGCAGGGGATTGAAACTATTGTGGCAGATTTACCCTGTAACAAACATTGGAATTTTGGCTGCTGAGGTCCCGCTGTGGACTGGAGCATCAGAATAGACTGCAAACTTTTAAGCACAATGCGATATTTTCCTTGCAACACACATTAGAAATTGTGGCACCCTTATGCCCCGCACACACGGTCGGACATTGATCGGACATTCCGACAACAAAATCCTAGGATTTTTTCCGATGGATGTTGGCTCAAACTTGTTTTGCGTACACACGGTCGCACAAAGTTGTCGGAATTTCCGATCGCCAAGAACACAGTGACGTCAACCACGTACGACAAGACTAGAAAAGGCCAGTTCAGAACCAAGCGCGGCAACCTTTGGGCTCCTTTTGCTAATCTCGTGTTAGTAAAAGTTTGGTGAGAGACGATTCGCGCTTTTTCAGACTCGTGGTTTTCAGATCGTTTTCTGCTGTTCAGTTTGTGCTTGTGGGTTTGTATCTGCTCTTCTACGCGTGACTTTGATTAGTTACTGTGTTCTTGTTCGTTCGTTACTGTTTTTCAGGTCGCTCTTCACAGGCCTTGCTGTTCTTCAGTGCGTTCTGTTACTTCGTTCTGAGTAGCCGACCGTTTTCTAGCCATGTTGCGTATACGTACTCCTCGTAGTGTTCATGCTGTGCGGGGGCTTGGTGTTGGGGTCCTGACCTTGACACAAGTCCAGTCCATGAACAGGGTGGGGAGGAGTTCATGGACCAAGAATTGGTTGCTTCAGCATGACCAGTTCTATCATATGGCTTTGCTCCGTGAGATCTGTGAGAATAATCCTGATGATTTCAGGAACTTTCTCCAGATGATGGACCCCGTATTTCACCGTTTGTTGGCTTTGCTGACCCCCTATATCAGCAGGCAGGATACCTTGCATGAGGCAAGCCATCACTCTGGAGCAGAGGCTCGTCGCCACCCTGCGGTACTTGGCGACAGGGAGAAGTCTGCAGGACCTCAAGTTCTTGACAGGCATCTCCCCCCAGGCTCTGGGGATCATTATCCCAGAGACCTGTTCTGCCATCATCCAGGTCCTGCAGAAGGAGTATATTAAGGTAAGATTTTTATTCTTTAATCTCACATTTTATTGTATTTAATGTTTCATAATATATTGTATTTCTTTCCTCATTCCCTAATTACCATGATTGGAATATGCTGTGAATGTCCCCTTTGTCCTCCATGCATGCTGGATTTTTATGTAATTATTTTTTTTTTGCATTCATACATATTTGCCTTCACTTACCTCCCCAGCATGCTCTCCTGGCCCTATATTCACCTCATGTAGTCACTTAACAATGTATTTTATCAGCTCCATAGTAGTGCTTTACCCCAAACACCCCTAAAATGTTTTTAAATGTGATTTGTGCTTTAAATTCAGGCAGAGTGCCAGAGGCTTTTTTTTGTGGGTCCCCAAATCATTTGGAACCCTCCCTCCCCCCAACTGCTAAGTCAGCTGATAACAATTCTCTATCTATCCTCAATCATCTATCTACTGACTTTGGCAAACCCATACACACTATACCCATCTCTTTTGTGGTCATATTTATGGATGAATTCCCCAAAGCATGTAGTGCAAGGGCCTACCTGTATACTTTCCAATGGTACTGTTTAAAGTTTTGGTATCCTATTATTATCTTGATAGGTAATAGCAGAATATCCAAATATGCTCAAATGTGTACAGTGTGTATTTATATCTTTGTATTATGACACTTCTTACTAGGGATGAGCTTCCTGTTCGAGTCGAACCCATGTTTGACTCGAACATAGTCTGTTCGCCCGTTTGCCGAATTGCGAACGATATGGGCCATTCGTGCCAAATTCGTGTGGCGCGTCACGGCCCATAATTCACTGCGGCATCGCAGTGCATTGCTGGCTGATGATTGGCCAAGCATGCACTATGACCCGCATGCTTGGCCAATCACAGCGCCGTCTGAACATAGAGCCGTAATTGGCCAAAGCCAAGGAGGCTTTGGCCAATTATGGCTCAGCGGATTTAGTACACGCCCCACACTATATAAGGCCGCCTGCATGGCGGCCCTGTGTAGTGTGTGTTCCGGCCTTGAAAGAGATAGACAGAGAGACAGTGTCATTTGATTTGAGTTAGATAGATTAGACAGAACAGTCCGTCAGTTAGCTGCACTTACAGTGTATTGTGTATATATATGCATCCCAGGTGTTGCATATATATATATACACTGTATTCAGTTTAGCTAGATCCGTTCCCGTTATCTTCCTACTGACAGGCAGGCTTGTCTTGTTACAGTATTTACAGCTACCTGAAGAAAATTGCTGGTGTTCTTTTGATCCTATTAGTACCACAGTCAGGCAGCTAGACTATTTACAGTTAGTGCAGTGCGTCCTGCTCACAGTGTTCAGCTAGATCCGTTCCTGTTATCTTCTTACTGACAGGCAGGCTTGTCTTGTTACAGTATATACAGCTACCTGAAGAAAATTGCTGGTGTTCTTTTGATCCTATTAGTACCACAGTCAGGCAGCTAGACTATTTACAGTTAGTGCAGTGCGTCCTGCTCACAGTGTTCAGCTAAAACTACAAGTTAGTGGGGTGCGTCCTGCTCACAGTGTTCAGCTAAACATACAAGTTATTGGGGTGCGTCCTGCTCACAGTGTTCAGCTAAACCTACAAGTTAGTGCGGTGCGTCCTGCTCACAGTGTTCAGCTAAAACTACAAGTTAGTGGGGTGCGTCCTGCTCACAGTGTTCAGCTAAACCTACAAGTTAGTGGGGTGCGTCCTGCTCACAGTGTTCAGCTAAACCTACAAGTTAGTGTGGTGCGTCCACCTCACAGTGTTCAGCTAAACCTACAAGTTAGTGCGGTGCGTCCTGCTCACAGTGTTCAGCTAAAACTACAAGTTAGTGCGGTGCGTCCACCTCACAGTGTTCAGCTAAACCTACAAGTTAGTGCGGTGCGTCCTGCTCACAGTGTTCAGCTAAAACTACAAGTTAGTGCTGTGCGTCCTGCTCACAGTGTTCAGCTAGATCCGTTCCTGTTATCTTCTTACTGACAGGCAGGCTTGTCTTGTTACAGTATATACAGCTACCTGAAGAAAATTGCTGGTGTTCTTTTGATCCTATTAGTACCACAGTCAGGCAGCTAGACTATTTACAGTTAGTGCAGTGCGTCCTGCTCACAGTGTTCAGCTAAAACTACAAGTTAGTGGGGTGCGTCCTGCTCACAGTGTTCAGCTAAACATACAAGTTATTGGGGTGCGTCCTTCTCACAGTGTTCAGCTAAACCTACAAGTTAGTGCGGTGCGTCCTGCTCACAGTGTTCAGCTAAAACTACAAGTTAGTGGGGTGCGTCCTGCTCACAGTGTTCAGCTAAACCTACAAGTTAGTGGGGTGCGTCCTGCTCACAGTGTTCAGCTAAACCTACAAGTTAGTGTGGTGCGTCCACCTCACAGTGTTCAGCTAAACCTACAAGTTAGTGCGGTGCGTCCTGCTCACAGTGTTCAGCTAAAACTACAAGTTAGTGCGGTGCGTCCACCTCACAGTGTTCAGCTAAACCTACAAGTTAGTGCGGTGCGTCCTGCTCACAGTGTTCAGCTAAAACTACAAGTTAGTGCTGTGCGTCCTGCTCACAGTGTTCAGCTAAATCCGTTCTTGTTATCTTCTTACTGACAGGCAGGCTTGTCTTGTTACAGTATTTACAGCTACCTGAAGAAAATTGCTGGTGTTCTTTTGATCCTATTAGTACCACAGTCAGGCAGCTAGACTATTTACAGTTAGTGCAGTGCGTCCTGCTCACAGTGTTCAGCTAAAACTACAAGTTAGTGCGGTGCGTCCACCTCACAGTGTTCAGCTAAACCTACAAGTTAGTGCGGTGCGTCCTGCTCACAGTGTTCAGCTAAAACTACAAGTTAGTGCTGTGCGTCCTGCTCACAGTGTTCAGCTAAACCTACAAGTTAGTGTAGTGAGACCTCTGCACAGTGTTCATCTAAAGCTACAAGTTAGTGCAGTGCGTCCTGCTCACAGTGTTCAGCTAGATCCGTTCCTGTTTTCTTCTTACTGACACTCAGGCTTGTCTTGTTACAGTATTTACAGCTACCTGAAGAAAATTGCTGGTGTTCTTTTGATCCTATTAGTACCACAGTCAGGCAGCTAGACTATTTACAGTTAGTGCAGTGCGTCCTGCTCACAGTGTTTAGCTAAAACTACAAGTTAGTGGGGTGCGTCCTGCTCACAGTGTTCAGCTAAACCTACAAGTTAGTGGGGTGCGTCCTGCTCACAGTGTTCAGCTAGATACGTTCCTGTTAACTTCTTACTGACAGGCAGGCTTGTCTTGTTACAGTATTTACAGCTACTTGAAGAAAATTGCTGGTGTTCTTTTGATCCTATTAGTACCACAGTCAGGCAGCTAGACTATTTACAGTTAGTGCAGTGCGTCCTGCTCACAGTGTTTAGCTAAAACTACAAGTTAGTGGGGTGCATCCTGCTCACAGTGTTCAGCTAAAACTACAAGTTAGTGTGGTGCATCCACCTCACAGTGTTCAGCTAAACCTACAATTTAGTGCTGTGCGTCCTGCACACAGTGTTCAGCTAAACCTACAAGTTGGTGTAGTGAGACCTCTGCACAGTTTTCATCTTAAGCTACAAGTTAGTGCAGTGCGTCCTGCTCACAGTGTTCAGCTAAAACTACAAGTTAGTGCTGTGCGTCCTGCTCACAGTGTTCAGCTAAAACTACAAGTTAGTGTGGTGCGTCCACCTCACAGTGTTCAGCTAAACCTACAAGTTATTTTTTTGCGAGCTCTGCACAGTGTTCACCTAAAGCTACCTGTAGAAGGTTGGTGGTGTTTTCCTGATCCTATCACTACCGCAGGCAGCTAAAAAAGCTACAAGTTAGTTTTTTGCGAGCTCTGCACAGTGTTCAGCTAAAGCTACCTGTAGAAGGTTGGTGGTGTTCTCATACTACAGGCAGGCAGTTGATTTTGCTAGCTGCAGTATCAGTATATATATATATATATATATATATATATATATCCCAGCTTAGTGCAGCTACAGGCCATTAGTATGTCTGGAAGGCCAAGAAGGAGAGGCAGACAGTCACAAGCCAATAAGAGAGGGCAAGCAGGCTCTGTGTCTAGTGCTGGTCGTGGAGACGGTGCATCCTCACCAGCACGTGGCCGTGGGACACGCTTGGCCTTTTTTTCGGCAGCTGGCCATGTTGAGCCGCAACATGCGAAGACTTGGTCGAGTGGATGACCAAGCTGTCCTCATCCTCCTCATCCTCTCTCACCCATGCCCAGGGTACTTTGTCTGGCAAAGCAGCGGCCTCTTCCCTTGGCTCCATGTCATCAGTGACTCCTTCCCTAGCCCCACCATGTCCTCCTGAGGAGTCCCTCGAACTGTTTGACCACAGTGTTGGGTACATGCTCCAGGAGGATGCCCAGCGTTTGGAAGGCTCTGATGATGATACTGAGCTCGATGAAGGCAGTAACATGAGCACGGACAGAGGGGGTGCCAAAGAAGGACAGCAATCTGGCAGTCATGCTCCCCCTGCTGCAGCATACTGCCAGGTTTGCTCCAGTGATGAGGAGGGAGGGGATGATGAGGTCACTGACTCAACGTGGGTGCCTGATAGGAGAGAGGAAGAGGAAGAAGAGGAGGCACATCACCAACGAGGCAGGATGCCCTCCAGGGGCCAGCCTAAGGGCAGCACATTGACTGCATCACACCCCAAAGCTCAACATGTGCAGGGCGCTGCAGTCTCTGCACGTTATTCAAAAAGTTCTTTGGTGTGGGCCTTTTTTGAGACGAGTGCATCAGATCGCACCGCTGCTATTTGCAACATATGTCTCAAGCATATCTCGCATGGCCAAAACATCACCCGCTTGGGTACCACATGCTTGACCAGACATATGTTGACCTGCCATGCAGTTCGTTGGCAAGCGTATCTAAAAGACCCACACCAAAGAACAAAGAGGACCTCTCCTTGCTCCTCATCAGCTGAGATCTCCAACCCCACTATACCTTCAGTCCTCTCTGAGACCTGCACTGAGAGGAATGAAGGTGTAGAATTAGGTGTGTCACAGCCAAGTACTTGTGGGAAATCTGCTTTTGGTACACCGACGTCAGATTGTACCAGGCAAATTTCCCTGCCCCAGCTGCTGCACCGCCGAAAGAAGTTTGCTCCCAGCCATCCACATGCGCAGCGGTTGAATGCTATCTTGGCAAAATTGCTAGCACTTCAACTGCTGCCTTTTCAGTTGGTAGACTCTGTCCCCTTCCGTGAGTTTGTGGAATGTGCGGTTCCTCAGTGGCAGGTACCCAAACGCCACTTTTTCTCACGGAAGGCGATTCCGGCTCTCTACCGGCATGTGGAAGGCAATGTCCATGCCTCGCTGGACAGGGCGGTCAGCGGTAAGGTGCATATTAACGCTGACTCATGGTCCAGCAGGCATGGACAGGGACGTTACCTAAGTTTCACGGCGCAATGGGTGACTCTGCTGGCAGCTGGGAAGGATGCAGGACAAGGTGCAGTAGTGTTGGAGGTTGTTCCGCCACCACGTCTCTAAAATGCTAATGATTGTGACACACCTCTCTCCTCCACCCCCTCCTCTTCTTCTTCCTCCATGGCCTCTTCCTGTGCTTTGTCCTCGGAACCAGCGGTGCTCCGTAGCCGTTCAAGGGGCTACGCAAGTACGCAGGCCAAAAGATGCCATGCGGTGCTTGAGCTGGTGTGCTTGGGGGACAGGAGTCACACTGGAGCAGAGGTTCTGTCAGCTCTGCAGGGGCAGGTTCAGAGGTGGTTGACGCCACGCCAACTTAAGGCAGGAATGGTGGTTTGCGACAATGGCACCAACCTCCTCTCTGACAGGGACAAATGACCCATGTGCCCTGTTTGGCTCACGTCCTTAACTTGGTGGTGCAGCGGTTCTTGGGCAGGTACCCGGGCTTACAGGATGTCCTGAGGCAGGCCAGGAAAGTCTGTGTGCATTTCCACCGGTCATATAATGCCAGTGCTCGGCTGACAGACCTCCAAAAGGAGTTTAACCTGCCCAAGAACCGTCTAATCTGTGACATGCCCACCAGGTGGAACTCAACGTTGGCCATGCTGCAGTGGCTGCACATGCAGCAGAGGGCCATAAATGAGTACCTGTGCGACTATGGCACCAGGACAGGGTCAGGGGAGCTTGTTTTTTTTTCCCCACGCCAGTGGGCCATGATCAGGGATGCATGCACTGTCCTGTCACCATTTGAGGAGGCCACGAGGATGGTGAGCAGTGACAGTGCATGCATCAGTGACACTGTCCCCCTTGTCCACCTGTTCGAGCACACACTGCGTGGAATAATGGACAGGGCACTTGAGGCAGAACAGAGGCAGGAAGAGGAGGACTTCCTTAGCTCTCAAGGCCCCCTTTATCCAGACAGTGTTCCTGCGTGCCCGCCGATCACACAGGAAGAGGACGAGGAGGAGGAGGAGGAAGATTGTGTCAGTATGGAGGTGGAGCCTGGCACTCAGCATCAGCAGCAGTCTTTAAGGGATCAGTCCCAAGAAACACATGGACTTGTACGTGGCTGGGAGGAGGTGGCTGTGGACCATGTCGTCCTTAGTGGCCCAGAGGACTCCGGACCGAATGCCTCAGCAAACATACGCTGCATGGCCTCCTTGATCCTGCAAAGCCTGCGTAAGGATCCTCGTATTCGTGGTATCAAGGAGAAGGACCAATACTTGCTGGCAACCCTCATTGATTCACGTTACAAGGGTAAGGTTGCGGACCTTATCTTGCCATCGCAGAGGGAGCAGAGGATGAAACATCTTCGGGAGGCCTTGCAGAAAGGTCTGTGCAACGCGTTCCCAGAGACTGGGAGGTTACAAACTCCTGTTTCTGGACAATGTGTTGCTGAGGCTTCGGTCAGTCAAAGAAGGAGCGGTGGAGAAGGTGGCCATCTGACCGATGCGTTCAGACAATTTTTTGGTCCGCAGCCCCAAGGTATGATCGGTTCCAGCAACCATCGCCAGCGTCTGTTTTACATGGTGCAGGAATACCTAGGGGCAAGATCTGACTTGGACACCTTTCCCACCGAAAATCCTCTAGATTACTGGGTCTTGAGGATGGATAACTGGCCAGAGCTTGCACAGTATGCAATTGAGCTACTGGCCTGTCCTGCATCCAGCATTCTTTCGGAACGCACATTCAGTGCTGCTGGAGGCTTTGTAACCGATCACAGGGTGCGTCTGTCCACCGACTCGGTCGATCAACGGACCTTCATAAAAATGAATCAGTCTTGGATCACCACCAGCTACCAAGCACCTGATGCTGATGTAACCGAATAATTTTTTTTGAAATCTCAGATCCCTTCAAAGACTGCCTATACTGATGCTGAGTGACTATCCCTGAGAAATTATCCTCTTCCTCCTCAATCATCACGCTGATAGCTTGTAAGAACATTTTTGGTTCTGGGCGCCACCACCAGTGCCTAAGGCACAATTTTTCAGCCCCTGTTTAACAGGGGCATGTAATTACAATTTTTGATGCAATACTTTGCAGCACAGCTCGTTTCTGCGTTACAACTAGAGTATCTGTGAGGGGTTGCAGTGTTGTGGCACCAGCACCAGTGCCTAAGGCCCAATTTTTCAGCCCTTAACAGGGGCGTGTAATTACAATTTTTGATGCAATACTTTGCAGCAGGGCTCATTTCAACATTCCAACTAGAGTATCTGTGAGGGGTTGCAGTGTTGTGGCACCAGCACCAGTGCCTAAGGCCCAATTTCTCTGCCCCTGTTTAACAGTGGCGTGTAATTCCAATTTTTGATGCAATACTTTGCAGCAGGGCTCGTTCCTGCGTTCCAACTAGAGTGTCTGTGAGGGGTTGCAGTGTTGTGGCACCAGTGCCTAAGGCCTAATTTTTCAGCCCCTGTTCAACAGGGGCATGTAATTACAATTCTTGATCTAATATTTCACAGCAGGGCCCATTTCTGCACCCACCAAGAGCGAGTGAGGACTTACAGTGTTGTGGCACCAGCACCACCACCACCAAAGGCCCAATTTTTCTGCCCCTGTTCAACAGGGGCATGTAATTACAATTCTTGATCTAATATTTCACAGCAGGGCCCTGTGAGGGCTTACAGCGTTGTGGCCACAACAACACCTAAGACCCAAATTTCTGCTGAGTATATAGGGCAGGCCCCTACTTTCAAACATCTAACTTACAAACGACTCCTACTTGCAAACGAAAGGAGACAACAGGAAGTGAGATGAAATCTACCCCTAGGAAGGGAAATTCTCTCCTGTAAGAGTTAATATGGGAAAAACATTTCTCCTTTCCACTGATGCTTTCCAATCCTTGTTCCACAAAAAACCCCTAATTTTCAAAAAACATTTGTCATTGGGACAAAAAGTGAGGTGAAATCTTCTGAAGAGGAGGAAAGACAGCAAAACAAATGTCACAGGGGTGATAACCCTTCCCTATGTTTTCCAAAAAACTTAAAAAAGATTTTTTTTGCTGGAGCTAAACACGTTAAAAATGTACCCGTTCAAAATTACAAACAGATTCTACTTAACAACAAACCTACAGTCCCTGTCTTGTTTGCACCGCCTGTATACTGCTGTTCAGAGTATATAGGGCCTGGTGGCCCCACACCTTTCCTTATTTTAATTTGGGTGCGGGGTTTCCCTTAATATCCATACAAGACTCAAAGGGCCTGGTAATGGACTGGGGGGTACCCATGCCATTTGTCTCACTGATTTTCATCCATATTGCCAGGACCCGACATTACATTAAACCCGCAAGCAGTTTTAAATGAGATTTTTTCCTTTAAAAATGACATTTGGTGCAGGGACTGTTCTAAACACGGGAAACACACGCCACTTTACAGGCATACTATAGACACCCCCCAGGTACGATATTTAAAGAAATATTTTGCTTTTTTTTTTTACTTTAACCACTTGAGCCCCGGACCATTATGCTGCCTAAGGACCAGAGGTCTTTTTCCAATTTGGCACTGCGTCGCTTTAACTGCTAATTGCGCGGTCATGCAATGCTGTACCCAAACGAAATTTGCGTCCTTTTCTTCCCACAAATAGAGCTTTCTTTTGATGGTATTTGATCACCTCTGCGGTTTTTATTTTTTGCGCTATAAATGGAAAAAGACCGAAAATTTTGAAAAAAAATGATATTTTCTACTTTTTGTTATAAAAAAAATCCAATAAACTCAATTTTAGTCATACATTTAGGCCAAAATGTATTCGGCCACATGTTTTTGGTAAAAAAAATGTCAATAAGCGTATATTTATTGGTTTGCGCAAAAGTTATAGCGTCTACAAACTAGGGTACATTTTCTGTAATTTACACAGCTTTTTGTTTATGACTGCCTATGTCATTTCTTGAGGTGCTAAAATGGCAGGGCAGTACAAAACCCCCCCAAATGACCCCATTTTGGAAAGTAGACACCCCAAGGAAATTGCTGAGAGGCATGTTGAACCCATTGAATATTTATTTTTTTTGTCCCAAGTGATTGAATAATGCCAAAAAAAAAAAAAATATTTACAAAAAGTTGTCACTAAATGATATATTGCTCACACAGGCCATGGGCCTATGTGGAATTGCACCCCAAAATACATTCTGCTGCTTCTCCTGAATATGGGGATACCACATGTGTGGGACTTTTTGGGAGCCTAGCCGCGTACGGGGCCCCGAAATCCAATCACCGCCTTCAGGATTTCTAAGGGCGTAAATTTATGATTTCACTCTTTACTGCCTATCACAGTTTCGGAGGCCATGGAATGCCCAGGTGGCACAAAACCCCCCCAAATGACCCCATTTTGGAAAGTAGACACCCCAAGCTATTTCCAGAGAGGCATATTGAGTCCATGGAATATTTTATATTTTGACACAAGTTGCGGGAAAGTGACACATTTTTTTTTTTTTTGCACAAAGTTGTCACTAAATGATATATTGCTCACACAGGCCATGGGCATATGTGGAATTGCACCCCAAAATACATTTAGCTACTTCTCCTGAGTACGGGGATACCACATGTGTGGGACTTTTTGGGAGCCTAGCCGTGTACGGGACCCCGAAATCCAATCACCGCCTTCAGGATTTCTAAGGGTGAAAATTTTTGATTTCACTCTTCACTGCCTATCACAGTTTCGGAGGCCATGGAATGCCCAGGTGGCACAAAACCCCCCCCCCCAAATGACCCCATTTTGGAAAGTAGACACCCCAAGCTATTTGCTGAGAGGCATGGTGAGTATTTTGCAGCTCTCATTTGTTTTTGAAAATGAAGAAAGACAAGAAAAAACTTTTTTTTTTTTCTTTTTTCAATTTTCAAAACTTTGTGACAAAAAGTGAGGTCTGCAAAATACTCACTATACCTCTCATCAAATAGCTTGGGGTGTCTACTTTCCAAAATGGGGTCATTTGGGGGGGGTTTGTGCCACCTGGGCATTCCATGGTCTCCGAAACTGTGATAAGCAGTCAAGAGAGAAATCAAAAATTCACGCCCTTAGAAAGCCTGAAGGCGGTGCTTGGTTTTCGGGGTTCCGTACGCGGCTAGGCTCCCAAAAAGTCTCACACATGTGGTATCCCCGTACTCAGGAGAAGCAGCAGAATGTATTTTGGGGTGTAATTTCACATATTCCCATGGCATGTTTGAGCAATATATCATTTAGTGACAATTTTGTGCAAAAAAAAAAAAAATAGTCTCTTTCCCGCAACTTGTGTCACAATATAAAATATTCCATGGACTCGACATGCCTCTCAGCAAATAGCTTGGGGTGTCTACTTTCCAAAATGGGGTCATTTGGGGGGGTTTTGAACTGTCCTGGCATTTTATGCACAACATTTAGAAGCTTATGTCACACATCACCCACTCTTCTAACCACTTGAAGACAAAGCCCTTTCTGACACTTATTGTTTACATGAAAAAGTTTTTTTTTTTTGCAAGAAAATTACTTTGAACCCCCAAACATTATATATTTTTTTAAAGCAAATGCCCTACAGATTAAAATGGTGGGTGTTTCATTTTTTTTTTCACACAGTATTTGCGCAGCGATTTTTCAAACGCATTTTTTTGGGAAAAAACACACTTTTTTAAATTTTAATGCACTAAAACACACTATATTGCCCAAATGTTTGATGGAATAAAAAAGATGATCTTAGGCCGAGTACATGGATACCAAACATGACATGCTTTACAATTGCGCACAAACGTGCAGTGGCAACAAAATAAATACATTTTTAAAAGCCTTTAAAGGCCTTTACAGGTTACCACTTTAGATTTACAGAGGAGGTCTACTGCAAAAATTACTGCCCTCGATCTAACCTTTGCGGTGATACCTCACATGCATGGTGCAATTGCTGTTTACGTTTGACGACAGACCGCCGCTTGCGTTCGCCTTAGTGCGAGAGCAGGGGGCGACAGGGGTGCTTTTTTTTTTTTTTTTTTTCTTTATTATTTTTTTGCTTTTTTATCTTATTTTTAAACTGTTCCTTTCATTTTATATTTTTTTTAATCATTTTTATTGTTATCTCGGGGAATGTAAATATCCCCTATGATAGCAATAGGTAGTGACAGGTACTCTTTTTTGAAAAAATTGGGGTCTATTAGAACCTAGATCTCTCCTCTGCCCTCAAAGCATCTGACCACACCAAGATCGGTGTGATAAAATGCTTCCCCAATTTCCCAATGGCGCTATTTACATCCAGCGAAATCTAAGTCATAAAATGCTCGTAGCTTCCGGTTTCTTAGGCCATAGAGATGTTTGGAGCCACTCTGGTCTCTGATCAGCTCTATGGTCAGCTGGCTGAATCACCGGCTGCATTTTCAGGTTCCCTGTTGAGACAGGAGAGCCAGAGAAAAACACGGAAGACGGTGGGGGGGGGGCATTCCCTCCCACGGCTTGTAAAAGCAGTCTAGAGGCTAATTAGCCACTAGGATTGCTTTTACATGAAAGCCGACCGCTGGCTGAAAAGAATGATACCAAGATGATACCTAAACCTGCAGGCATCATTCTGGTATAACCACTCAAAGTTGTGAATGGCGTACCTGAAGACAAAAAAATGGTTAACAATAAAGCACAGTAAACGGTAAAGTATAAAAAATTGCATACCTGAAAAGCAAACATGATAAAACATAATAACAATAAAACATTGCAGAATAGAATACAGTAAAAAAGAGCAGAACAATAGAGAGAATAGAGAGAGAGAGAACAATAAAACGACAACTATTTTTTTTTATTTTATATATATATATATATTTTTTTTTTTTACACTTTTTTTGTAACTAACTTTTATAACTGTAACCGGTTCCAGGTTCGGGTCTCTCAAAATGCGATGGCATCTTGGGAGACCCTGTGAAAGTGTGCCTAGTCTGTGCAATGCTGTACCCTACGCTAATACTCAACTAGTGCATGGTAGCGTTCAAAACATTCACCAATGCAAAGACCAGGATTGTCAGGACAGGAGGGACAATAATAGCGGGTGTCACGCCTATATCCGCGCTAGCTGCAGACACAATATCTTTTTTGGGGGCGTTCGCTGGGTAGGGGTACTCGGGAGGACATAAAGAAAATGCCTCTCATGCAGCCGACTGCATTTGGTTGGGGATGTGAATGGGGGAAGTACGGGCGCTGCAGAAGCGGTGGGTTCCCAATTAGGATTGGCGAATGCAGTAGGAAGGGCACTATGGGCACGACGGGCCTGTGTTTGTCTTTTTGGTGGCAGCGGGACACTACTTGTGCTTGCCACCTCACCAGCTTGAACTGCACTTATGGGACTCGCCACGTCACCAAGTGTTACTGCAGTGCTGGTTTGACTACGACCGGGGTGTACTAGGCCGCTGGCGCTTGCCAGTTCACCAAAACGCTACCAAAAAATCTGTTGGCGATCGCAGGGATCAGGCCTGACTCTGCGAACGCTGCAGTTATGCGTTTTAGTCTTTTGTAAGTGACAGTGATCGATCGATACTGCACTTGGGTGGGCTGGGCTGGGCCGGGCGGAGGGGCAAAACGCAGGTGCTAGCAGGTATCTGGGCTGATCCCGCTAACACTGCGTTTGTGAGAACCCTAAACTGCTGGGGATGCTAGTATAGATCTGATCGGATCAGATATTGATCCGTTCAGATACTATACCACTAAGGGTGGTGTACAGTGCGTGCGTGGGTGTTAGCGGTACTGGCGCTAACCTGACGCTGCCTGGGGCTGGTGCTTGCCAGTTCACCAAAATACTACCAAAAAAACTGTTAGCGATCGCAGGGATCAGGCCTGACTCTGCGAACGCTGCAGTTATGCATTTAGTGTTTTGTAAGTGTCAGTGATCGATCGATACTGCACTTGGGTGGGCTGGGCCGGGCGGAGGGGCAAAACGCAGGTGCTAGCAGGTATCTGGGCTGATTCCGCTAACACTGCGTTTTTGGGAACCCTAAACTGCTGGGGACACTAGTATAGATCTGATCGGATCAGATATTGATCCGTTCAGATACTATACCACTAAGGGAGGTGTACGGTGCGTGCATGGGTGTTAGCGGTACTGGCGCTAACCTGACCCTGCCTGGGGCTGGTGCTTGCCAGTTCACCAAAATACTACCAAAAAAACTGTTAGCGATCGCAGGGATCAGGCCTGACTCTGCGAACGCTGCAGTTATGCGTTTAGTCTTTTGTAAGTGACAGTGATCGATCGATACTGCACTTGGGTGGGCTGGGCTGGGCCGGGCGGAGGGGCAAAACGCAGGTGCTAGCAGGTATCTGGGCTGATTCCGCTAACACTGCGTTTTTGGGAACCCTAAACTGCTGGGGACGCTAGTATAGATCTGATCGGATCAGATATTGATGCGTTCAGATACTATACCACTAAGGGAGGTGTATACTGCGTGCGTGGGTGTTAGCGGTACTGGCGCTAATCTGACGCTGCCTGGGGCGACGCATATCACCGCCGGGCGATCAGGGGGCTAAACCTTTATTCGGTAATAAACGGCGGGTGCCCTGACACTATAAAAAATAAACAAACTAACCAGCGTCAACCGTAACAGTTATACGGTGATCAGTGGTGAAAGGGTTAACTAGGGGGCAATCAAGGGGTTAAAACATTTATTCAGTAGTATATGGGGGTCCCTGACGCTATAAAACGCTGACGGCGAACCTAAATATTTATGTCCCTAACTAGCGTCACCAGCGACACTAATACAGCGATCAGAAAAATGATCGCTTAGTGACACTGGTGACAGGGGGTGATCAAGGGGTTAAAACTTTATTAGGGGGGGTTAGGGGGGTACCCTAGACCTAAAGGGGGGTAACAGTAACTGTCCCAACACTGTAACTGTCACAAACTGACACTATGCAGTAATCAGAAAAAAAAAAAAAACTGCTGGTGTCAGTTTGTGACAGGGAGGGGGTGATTGGGGGGGGATCGGGGGGCCATCGGGGGGGGGATCGGGGTGTTTTGTGTGCCTGGCATGTTCTACTGTGTGTGTGTGTGTTGGTGCACTCACATTGATGTCTTCTCTCCTCGGGCCGGAACGGAAATTACCGAGCCGAGGAGAGATGACATCATTTCCTTTGCTGCTGTTTAGCATACAGCAGCAAAGGAATGATTCGATTGGCCGGCGGCAATCGCGAGGGGGGGGCCACGAACGGATGGTCTCCCCCTCACCACCGATCGCCGCTGGACAAAAGACGACCGCCTCGGGCACCGGGGGGGGTCCGATCGGACCCCCCACCCGCGGAAGGCAAATCACGTACCATGTACGTGATTTTGCCTGTCCGTGCCACTTTGCCGACGTACATCGGCGTGAGGCGGTCGTCAAGTGGTTAAGCATCATTAGAATCACTGCTCCCGAAAAAACGGCCGTTTTTAAAAGTTTTTTTTGCATTGATACATGTCCCCTGGGGTAGGACCCGGGTCCCCAAACCCTTTTTAGGACAATACCATGCAAATTAGCCTTTAAAATGAGCACTTTTGATTTCTAACGTTCGAGTCCCATAGACGTCAATGGGGTTCTAACGTTTGTGCAAATTTTCGGTCCGTTCGCAGGTTCTGGTGCGAACCGAACTGGGGGGTGTTTGGCTCATCCCTACTTCTTACCTATCCAGTGGGCTGCCAAAAGTGTAACTAAGGAGGGGCTGTTCAAAGTAATACCCATTATATAGGCATTCATCTCTCAATGAAGGGGAGAGGGTTACCTGTCCAAGAGCTCCCCCCCCCCTATAATGTTAGAAAGGGCCCAGGAGAGGGGGGGTATGATAGGTGTATCTTATACTTTGGTGTTTAAAAATTCCCATTAATAAATGTTATCTTGATGTTGGCCAAGAATGTTTGTGTCTAATCTGCTTTCCATGTTTTAATGTGCAAAAAGACAATTTTTTTTTTCTTCAACAGTTTCCTTCCACGCCACAGGAATGGCAGACTGTGGCTTCCCACTTTGCCCAGCGGTGGGACTTTCCTAACTGCGCAGGGGCAATTGATGTCCACATCGTCCCACCACCCAACTCGGGGTCATACTATTATAATTATAAGGGGTTCAATAGTATTGTGATGTTGGCGGTGGTGTCGGCTAATTACGAGTTCCTGTATGTGGACGTGGGGAAGAATGGCCGGATGTCCGATGGTGGAGTCATCACCCACACAGAGTTTTACAGGCGTCTCCAGAATGGCAGCTTGGACTTGTCACCTCTAGAAGACAATGTGGAAGGACTCCCATTTGTCTTCATTGCGGATGATCTTTTGCGCGGGGGACCATCTTATGCGGCCATTCCCGATGAGGACCCTCACCCTGGACCAGAGGGTTTTTAATTACCGGCTGGCCAGAGCCAGAAGAGTGGTGGAGAACACATTTGGAATCATGGCCAGCCGGTTCCGCCTATTTCTTACACCCATACATATGGCGGAGTAAGAACTGAATCACATTATCCTGGCGTGCTGTGTTCTACATAACTTTTTACGGCAACATTCTGCCAACTATGCTGGCTCAGTTGGGCCTGAAGCCGGAATTCAAAATGAACCAACCCTGACGGTGCTTGAAAGTGGCCGTCCTGGCTTGCCCTCCCTGAGTGCCCGTGATGTCCGGCTAAGATACCTTGAGTTCTTTGCGGGTAGGGGGGCTATCAATATGCCAGACAATGTGTGAAACCTTTATCAAATGAAAAAAAAAAAAAAAACAAATCTTGACATTTACTGCTTGTGTTTGTTTTAGCTGACCCTGACAGAAATGTGGTGAGTCCTGAAAATGGCGTGATTGTGTAACCTTATACAAAGCACTGTTGGGTGTTATTTACTAAAGGCAAAGACACTTTGCACTACAAGTGCACTTGAAACTGCACTTGTAGTGCAAAGTGGATTTGCCCTTATGAAATAACACCCATTGTCACAGAAAGCAGCAATTAGAGCACCACAAAAGTGTTGTAGCGTTGAGACAATTATCCACACGTTCTTGATTAACAATCTTTTTAATACCAGCACAATCACATGTGTATTTTGACAAGGTTTTTAAAACAAACCAACATGTTTGTTGTATAACAATTTTTGGGGTCACATTTGAAAAAGTAGAAATGTCCATTTAAGATAAAACAGGCATGTTTAAAACCAACAAGAAACACACAAATCTTGAACTTACAAAGTTCACATTTGGTAGAACTTGAATTTCAATATCATACATGAGTATTTAGGAACTGTGTTTGATATTGCGTTCAGATGGGGTGAAGTCACCCCAGGAAAAGCCAAATTTTGAAGATGCACACCAATTTACGAATGTCAACATGTGCTAGCTGCCATCATGGGGGATCAAGGGACGTGTTTTGGGGGAGCAACCCCTTCCTCACAGCTACTTTATTATTGAGGAAGGGGTTGCACCCCAAAACGCGTCCATTGATCTCCCATGATGGCAGATAGCACATGTTGACACACTGTGTGCATCTTCAAAATTTGGCTTTTCTACAATTCGCAAAAAAATTTTAACATTGTAGCACACCATAAAAGAAAGGGCTTTGGAGGGGTTTTAAACTCTCCCCAAAACATCAATGATGTTCTTATTTTTTTTAATAACATCATTGATGTTTTTCGTGATGTTTTCCAATGCAACATTACACCCCATGATCGCCCCAATCAGGATCTGTGCACTTTCAGAGGTGAAAGGATCTGGATCCACAACATCACGATCACCTAAAAAGAGAGAAACCAAAAAAAAACAGGTATTATAAATATGCCAGCATCCATCTCTTACCTGAGCCTGTGGTCGCAGACACTCACCTGTTGTGGTGACTAGTTCCACCACGTCTTCTTCCTCCTCCTGCTATTCTTGTGTTTGGGGTATTTCCCCTTCTTCCAGAGGTGGGGGGTCTCTGGTCTCCTCGGATGAGGGGTGTCCTCCGAGTCTTTTCTCTCCTATGTGAAAAAAAAGGTATACTTAGCACACAGATATTTGATGGCAGAACTATAAATATGAAACATTGCTTTGAAGTGGGGTACAATTGTCGATTTTGGCAGAGATCCAAGATGTAGAATTTTTTGGGTCCTTTGTCAAGCTTGAATACTTTACCTGTCTTGTACAAGCTTCACAGATGGAGACACCCCTATAGTATACACTGGAGCACCAGTGTGGGCCCCCTAATAAAAAGGGTGTTCTTGTGTCCCACACTAGTGCTCCAGCGTCCAGATGTGTAAACAGCTGCTGAGTGTCCTCTCCTTACACAGAATCTAGTTTGCATTTCATTCTAGTAACAAACCCATCTACACAATCAAATTAGTTTCATACAAGTAGGCCCGAAAAAATGTGGTCAAATGCATATGGACAAAACAATGGTGTTTTATAGGCCGAAAGAAAAATGTTTGATACGAACGAATAATGTGCCCATGAACATGAAAGTTGCCATTTTAAACTGTACAACAGTTCCTAAAAGCACATGGAGCAGCACGAACGTAATAAACACAAAAAGAATAGGAACACAGCACAACTACTTACTTTTTTGCAGCACTCTCCGGATCTTTCGGTACTGCTCATGCTCTCTTAATTTCAGGTTCGACCACCGATTCCTGAGCTGATCTTTCAATCGTCGTACCCCGAAATTCCGGTGCAGCCTCAAATGCATTCCAACCACCCACAGCTTTCTAGATCTTTGTACACTACAATGCAATTTATAAATTTATAGGTTTCTTATAATCCTTTTACATATTGTCTGTCTTGTGTTGTTCCCCCGCCTCTCCCCCTTCCGGAGCCTGATGTGGGTTCCATGGACCGTGGACCCGTCCTGGGGATGGGGGCTTCGTCGTTGCGTCTCTTCCTGGCAGGAAAAGAGGGGGGGCACAATTAAGGGGTCCGTGCCTCCTTTCTGCACCCTCGGGTGTATCATTTCCTGCCAGCGGTGTTCCGGATCACATCCGGGTGCCTTGGCGTTGCGGGCACGCGATGCTGCATGCGTGCGCGTGACATCACGACATCACGCTATTTCGGCGGATGTGACGGCTGTGCCAGGATATCCATCTTCCTGAACGCTGGGGGAGCCACATGTGGAGTGTTAATCCCTGCTGGAGGAGGAGGGGGGGTGGGGACAGCCTGCGTGCACCTGCAGCCCAATTAGGCATCCAATCAGCGGCCAGCACTTTATTTATAATGACCAAGCAGACTTGGGGATCTGCATTTAGTTCCTACTGTTTCATCAGACTGACCAACTGACCTATACTCTGGAGACAGGTAATCACCAGTATCTGAACACATTGATGAGTTGGACCTGACGTGACATACCCTGTATTGTGGGTCTCTTTCACGTCATTCCTTCCCACTGTGACTAGTTACACCATTTTGTACAATTTACATCCAATTCTACCCACCCTCAATACACGTTCACCTTTATTGCACTTCACCTTGTGTGTTTCTTTGTCTCACCTCTGACCCATTTTCTTCCCATCTTTACACCTCATCACCCCTTTTCCAGCACCTATGCATTTTTCAGTACACCATCACACACACCTATCTCTCACATACACACGGTTGGATTGTGTTTTTTGCTGATGTTTTTGCTTTCACTGCTTTTTGATTGTTTTATTTGGCCCCTTGCACTGCACCTTCCCATTTCCCCACCCCCATGCTTCCCTTTCACTCACTTGCATCACCCCACCTGCACTATCCTCACATTTCACCAATCTGTCTCCTTTTTTTTTTTTTTTTTTCCCTGGATCTTTTCCTCTTAAGCTTTTTTCCTTCACTCCCTAATCTTTTTTCCCCATTCCCCCCTTAACCATCCCCCCCTCCTTCCCGTTCTTTCTTTCCCCTGTTTTTTTTTTTTTTCCTTTCCCCACTAGTCTGCCCGTCCCCTTCTTTCCTCACATGTTCTCCCCACACTCGCCTTTTTCTTTACATTCCTATATTCTCACTCTACTTTGTCACTTATTTCACGGCCAACACATAGATACCACCATTTACTTATTACATTACATACTCTGACATACTGATATCTACATGCAGTCCTATCTACCCTTGTTAACCCCCCCCCCCCCCTTTGTTACCATCACCACTATGGGAATATTCATACATCGCTGACCCCAATAAGTACAGACAACATCAAACAAATATTAAATAAATTATAAACAGAGTTATCCTTTTTTTCAAAAAGTGACACATGATACATATATCTCTATCCGTGCTAAACAGAACGCACTGATGGTACAGTTGTCTGTTATTTGATGCTTTGGCTGCAGGTGTCGCTCGCTTGCCCCCACGCTCCTCCCCAGTTTTGGGAAATATCCACTTGGTGTGACTCCTTGTAAGACACGCATGGACGAGTAAACCCCTCTTTTCCCCTGCTGACGTGGTGGACGGCCAGGGACCCCTGTCGGGACCCGGTGGGGAAGACGTCGGAGAATTATAAGCTCAGGAGAAACTGCTCAAACACAATTTGATTGGTAATTATACTGTTAAACATATATATATATATTATATTATATTTTTATGGTCACATCCATGAACTCTAATACGTACATTTTGTCACAGCGCCTCAATCCTCTGAAGATGACCCAACGGGGTCGAAACGCGTCAGGATTATCACCCTATTATAGCGCTTGATCATTGTATAAACTGTGCCAGCTTCATTTGTGTTATCTCCTGTAGCACAGCTCTTATTTTAACCATTACGGTTAAGTCCTACTAAATAAAAAAACCCTTTCAAGTAACAACTTATTATTTTCATAATTTTTTGCTGCTTTAAAGCCCCACGGGGGATATCTTCTTTTTCTTTTAGGCTCTTGACCACTTTCGCCATGATCTTGGACTTTCTAACATTGGGGTTGGGGTAAGGTCCATACTTCCCATCATAGTCGGCCTTCTTCAGGATGTCAACCATCTCCAACATCTCCCCAAAGGACATATTTGAGGCCTTAAATCTTCTCCTTCTGGATCCAGACGTTTCCGGCTCCGGGCTTTCCTCCCCCTCCTCCTCGTTGCTGTAATTAGCACGCACCTGCTGTGTCTCCACCATGTGCTCTTCCCCCACTGTGCCAAACGAAAAGGGGCAGGGAATAGACTAGAAAGAACATCAGGGGCGGGTGGAGTTACACGCATGTGCAGTGTGTATAAAGGGTAACACGCGTGCGTAGTACGTACGATCTGTGAGCGGAGGAAGGAGTATCGGAGGCGCTGATAGTGATAACGAAGGTAAGAGCCAAACTTGGGCCTATACTGCTTCCAGATTGGGGCCTATATTGTAACAAGATTAGGGGAGTTTTGCCTGACATTAGGGTTTGTCTTGTGTTGTGTCTTGCAGTGAAAATAGATATCTTGAAAGATAACGACTTTATGGCAATCTTCATTGATATGTTCAGGGAGCTGCCTTGTCTGTGGCAGATAAACCACCCACATTATAAGAACCAAACAAAGAGGAAGGCAATGCTGGATAATTTGTTGGAATTTGTGAAGACGGTGGTCCCCACGGCAGACATCACCTATTTGAGGATCCCAATTGGTGGCCTGAGGAGCACTTATCTAAGGGAGTACAAGAAGGTCCAGGATTCCCAGAGGCTGCATTTTCTGGCAGGTCAGACTGAACCCAGGCCAGCACTCTCCAGTCTTTCTTCCACACTTTCTTCCACCCCAGCTGAGGCTTCTGACGTCCAACCTGGGCCTTCCAGGCAGCAACATGTGGAGGAGCCCAGCTTGAGAAAGGTATAGCATTTCTCTAAATATTTCTGCTTGTCCAATTAATGATGTTAACTAGATGTTAGTTTGGAGTACTAATTTATGATTGTTATTGATGATGCAAAAACTAAAACCATGTCCCTTTTTCATACACAGGGAAGTCTCAGCCAGGAGGTGGCTGGGCCAAGCAGGCTGCCTGATATCCAGGTCCCTCCCCTACACCTGCAAAGACAAAGTGGCAGGAAGAGGAGTACCCTGGAGGAGGCTGCCATAGGCCTCTTTTGGAAGGCTACAGAGGCCCTGAGAACCCCCCACACTGTGGAGGAGGACTTTGCTTGCATAACTGCCTGCAAAATGCTGCAGATGGAGGAGGGCCAACGACTCCTGTGTGAGTCCTTAATTTTGGAAGCTCTCAATAAGGGGTTGAGGGGCCAAATAACATCTGCTACCCACATTTGTGACCTCACACATGGTCCTCCTCCTCCTCCAGGTCCTCCTCCTCCTCCTCCTTCCGTTTCGGAATTTAATCTGGGCATGCGTGGCACTTTGTGCGTCGGAACTGGCCACACACGGTCGGAATTGACGCAATCAGATTTTGTTGTCGGAAAATTTTATAGCCTGCTCTCAAACTTTGTGTGTCGGAAAATCTGATGGAAAATGTCCGATGGAGCCCACACATGGTCGGAATGTCAGACAACACGCTCCGATCTGACATTTTCCATTGGCAAATCCGACCGTGTGTACAGGGCATTACAGTGCTGAAGCAAGAGAATAGGCCAAAAGAGGTTGCATGAGTTGAAAATGGTGGCAGATATATTTTTGGGGAGGGGAGGGGGGGCAGATGACAATTTACAATCACAAATTTAGTCATTAGCAGTTTTTTAGTCCCTGGTAATCCAAGACTGATTCAGTCAACATTGTCAGGGGATGGATAAATTTGCCCCTCAGTAATAAAACCCTCCACTGCACTGAAGATCCTCTTGGACAGAAAAGTGGCTTCAGGCTCAATTCATTTAAGGGCTCAGAGGATCTAAGGCACATTGGTCATCATCATATGGAATGTTGCCACCATGAAAATGCTGGAGGCTCTCTCCATGTCAGGGTTGGGCTCAGCCCTTCCTTCTCTGAGCTGGCCACTGAGTTGTTGGCTACTGTAATTGCCAGCTCCTATCTCTCCACAGTGACTCACCTGTTGATGATATCCTGCCCATCAGTCCTGCCTACTTAAGCCGTCCAGTCCAAGTGATCTCTGCCTTCACCTTGGTCACATCTCTAGAGACGCTCTCCTGTGTTCCTGTTAAAGACTTGCTTGGCTGACATTCCTTCTGGCTCCAGATCCTGCTTGCTGTTCTACTACGTTGTTCTCTGGCTCCCTGACGTTTTGGCTTGTCTGACTATCCATTCCGGTTCCTGAACTCTGGCTATGTTTTGACTACGTTTACTCTGTTTACCTTTTTTTATTATTATTAAACAAGTTTGATTTAACTGTACTTCTGTCTCAGTCTGATTCATGGTTTCTGACAGCAGGCAAAGGCTATGAATTCAGAAGATGCATTCAGTCCACTTGTTGGTAATATTTTTTCCAGATTGAATGAGCAGGATCACCGCATGGATGAGTTTGCCATGGCGTTACAAATGCTCCTGAGTCACACGGCTCACCTCGAATCTCCCACTGTTTCTGCTCTGGTACAACCTGTGTTGCAGGCCGTCCCTGCTGCTGCTCCAGTCTCTGTGCAGGCACCCGCCTTGAGTATTACCTCTATAAGAGCTATGTCTGGTTCCACTCCACTTCCCCAGCGATTTGGGGGCGATCCAGTCCAATGCAGAGGGTTTCTCAGCCAGGTTGAGATATACGTTGAGAAACTTTCAGCAGTCCAACAATGGCCCTGACCCATGGGTTTACGTCCTCTGCAGCGTTTTCTTGGCTTTGCCAACTGTTATCGGAAGTTTATTCGTAACTTCTCATCTCTGGTCAAGCCCCTGACTGATATAACCAGAAAAGACAGTAACCCACAGAGTTGGTCTCCAGAGTCCATTAAGGCCTTAGAGAGACTCATGGCTGCCTTTGTTTCTGCTCCTGTGTTGGCACATCCTGATCCTACGTTACCTTTTATCCGTGAGGTTGATGCTTCTGAGACTGGTGTTGGCGCCCTTCTGTTTCAACGTCCTACCTCTGAGAGTGCCTTGTATCCTTGTGGCTACTTTTCCAAGAAATTGTCACCTGCGGAGTGCAATTATGAGATTGGTGACAGAGTGCTGTTAGCGATCATTTTAGCCCTGAAAGAATGGAGACATCTCCTCGAAGGTACCACGGTTCTCATTCTTACTGACCATAAGAATCTCACATTCTTGTCTGAGGCTAAATGCCTCTCTCCCAGAAGGGTGCGAAGGGCTCTTTTCTTGTCGAGTTTCAATTACATTGCCTCATTCATACCCGGTACTAAGAATGTAAGGGCTAACGCTTTGTCACGACAATTTTCCTCCACTTCCAAGATGGAGTTGGTTCTGGTTCCTGTGATTCCTCCTGATCGTATTCTGGCTATGGTTCACACCAGTCTCACTTCTCCTTTGAGTGACAAAATTCTTGCTGCTCAGGTCCATTCTCCTCCTGAGAAACCTTGTGACCACTGCTTTGTCCCAGAGAGTCTCCATACTGCCGTGCTCCAGACTTGCCATTCTCCCAAGGCTGGATTCTCCCTGGGAAGAATCAACTCTTTTGGGCCATTTCCCAACAATTCTGGTGGCCTAGTCTATGTGAGGATGTAACCGCCTTTGTAGCTGCCTGTTCCATGTGTGCTCAGAGTAAGACTCCATGACACCTTTCAGTGGGCCTCCTACAACCCTTACCCAATAGAGAGAGGCCCTGGACCCACCTGTCTATGGATTTCATTGTGGAGTTACCCAACTCCCAGGGCAACACAGTTATCCTTATGGTGGTTGACCGGTTCTCGAAAATGTCTCATTGTATTTCACTTAAGAAGTTGCCCACTTCTAAGGAACTGGCTTCCATTTTTGCTTGGGAGATCTTTCGCTTACAATGGCTACCCAAAGTGATTGTCTCGGACAGGGGTAGTCAGTTTGTGTCCCAGTTCTAGCGAGCCTTTTGTGCACAGTTGGGAATAGCTTGCTTTCGCCTCTGCATAACACGCGCCGTCTAATGGGCCCGCAGACTGAGCCTATCAGTCCTTGTAGCAATTCCTACATTGCTATATTTCTGACCATCATAACAACTGGTCAGACCTCTTACCGTGGGCAGAGTTTGCTCACAATAGTGCCTTGAATTCTGCTCCCCGATTGTCCCCATTTATGGTGAACTATGGTTTACAACCTTCAATGTTGCCTGACTCATTTGTTCCGCAGAGTATTCCTGCATTAGAGGAGCATCTCAGGGGTCTTCGTTCCACTTGGGCACAAGTCCAGGAGGCTTTGCGACATGCTAATGATAGTTACAGACTCCATGCTGACCGCAGACAACTGTCTGCACCTTCCTACCAGGTTGGGGACAGGGTCTGGCTGTCATCTCACAACTTCCGACTTCGTGTCCCCTCTCTGAAGTTCGCACCTCGGTTTATTGGGCCTTTCCGTATTCCTCGCAGGATTAACTCAGTGGCTTATGCATTAGACCTTCCTTCTAATATGCATATCTCAAATGTATTTCATGTCTCCTTATTAAAACCTTTGGTCTGCAACTGCTTTACCACCTTGGTGCGTTGTCCTCACCCTGTACAGGTTGAGAACCATGAGGAGTATGAAGTACAGTCCATGGTTGACTCCCATAGGTTCCGTGGGCGCATACAGTACCTGATGCATTGGAAAGGGTACGATCCAGAGAAAAACTCTTAGGTCTAGTCCTCGGACGTACATGCACCTGTCCTTCTCTGTTATTTCCATAGACATTTTCCCCTCAAGCCTGGTGGTCCTCCGAGGGGGAGGGGTCATTGAGGAGGGGGTACTGTCAGGGCTGGGCTCAGTCCTTCCTTCTCTGAGCTGACTGCTCAGCTGTTGGCTAATTGCCAGCTCCTATCTCTCCACAGTGACTGATCTGTTGATGATATCCTGCACGTCAGTCCTGCCTACTTAAGTCCAGATGATCTTCGCCTTGGTCACATCTCTAGAGACGCTCTCCTGTGTTCCTGTTAAAGACTTGCTTGGTTGACATTCCTTCTGGCTCCAGATCCTGCTGGCTGTTCTACTACGCTGTTCTCTGGCTCCCAGACGTTTTGGCTTGTCTGACTATCCGTTCCGGTTCCTGAACTCTGGCTATGTTTTGACTACGTTTACTCTGTTTACTTTTTTTATTATTATTAAACAAGTGTGATTTAACTGTACGTCTGATTCATGGTTTCTGACACTCCACTCCTCTGCAAGCTTCCTCTCACTTCCATTTTGCCTCTCCCTCAGAACTTTCCTTCTTTACAATTGGTAGCATCCATAAATGGTCTGTTCCTACTTATCACATCATTTACCCACTGCTTATAACTGGAGCCCACTTTGCAGTAAGTTCCAGCTGCTGGAGCATCCTTTCCTCTTGTTGCCCCATGCTTAATGTCCCCTCTCTCTATAATCAAACCACAGTATCTAAAAGGAGGAATGCTCACACAAGACCAAGATCCTACAGCAAGCCAGTGATCATGTGATCAAATATTTCCGCCAACTCCTCATAGCCAGTTTTCTATGATATGGAAGGATTAGCAGAAGAGGAGAAAGATAAAGAAGAGAGTGCATTAGAAGCAGTTACAGACAATTGGCTTGGGAGAAGGAAGAGAATAGCTTTTCAGCTTCTCCACTATCTCTTGCACTTGCTGTGGATGTATAGTATGGTGACTCTGTCTAGAAAAAATAGATGTGCCCTGCCTCTAGCTGGTGCAGCCTGGCCACCACTTTGTCCTGCAGAGAATGCATATTCCTACCTTGGCGTGCAGAATGTCTGCCTTTTACTTTAGGCCTGCCTGCCTTTTAGTAAAGGAGATTGCCTAAATGCAATGAAAGCAATGGAAATAGGGTGGATAAATATGTGGTGCTTTGGTGTACACTACTTTACTGACAATATGCAGTGATATTCTGCAAACAAAGGGTATCTTTGCCTGTGTCAGCAACAAGTTGAGCACCCTGCAATAAAGAGAAGACCCTAGCGACAAAAATAATCCTTAATTTTTTTTTCTGTTTTCAACATCAACAAAAAAATTGATAAATGTTAAAAAAAAAAATCTATAAAAAAAGATTGCAAGGGGAGACCCAACAGCTAAACATCAATCAAAGTTGCTGTTGAAAAACACAAAAAGGTTGGGTTTCCTGTGAATGCAGTTCACAAAAATATGTAGTCCATCACACTGCAATCCACAGTAATGTAGCATAATATAATTTTAAAGGCTAACCAGTGCATTGTGGTTGCAAACAATTCAATACAGCAATATTTTTGTGAATTCAGTCAGCAAACCATGCAAAGTTTGGTAGCGGCAAGTCCAAACCTCATCCATAATAAACAGGTTGATACATAATTGTATACTAATATGAAGAATGAACTAAAATATCAAAACAGTTTTTCATTATGGATGTGATGACTTTATTCATCATTTTTTATTATGCAATAATGGTATTTGATTCAATGAACTATATTGATTTTTATTTTTTTGTGGATTGTAGATTTATTGCTTATAATAATTGTTTATTGTTCATTAAATTAGGTTAGGAGGTTTTGCTCTTCAAGCGTTTGTGACCCTAAAAAAAAAAAAAAAAGAGATCCCGTTCCCTTATAGCTAGGGATGAGCCGAACACCCTCCTGTTCGGTTCACAGCAGAACATGCAAACAGGCAAAAAAAAAAGTCCAGTCACCGGGGGACATGTATCAATGCAATTTTTTTTTTTAAAACGGCCGTTTTTTCGGGAGCAGTGATTTTTTTTAATGCTTAAAGTGAAACAATAAAAATGAAACATTCCTTTAAATATCGTGCCTGGGGGGTGTCTATAGTATCTATAGTATGCCTGTAAAGTGGTACATTTTTTCCGTGTTTAGAACAGTGCTACAGCAAAATGACATTTTTGTCATTTTGACAAAATTGTCATCTAAAACTGATCGCGGCTGTAATGAATTGTTGGGTCTCTGCAATATAGACAAAACTCATTGAAAAAAAGAGCATAGAATCCCCCCCCCCCAGTTCATTACCAGGCCATTTGGGTCTGGTATTAATATTAAGGGGAATCCCAAATCAATTTTTTTTTTTAAATGCGTGGGGGTCCCCCTAAAATCCATACCAGGCCCTTCGGGTCTGATATGGAAATTAAGGGGAACCCTGCGCCAAATTTAAAAAAATGTCATAGGGGTTCCCCCAAAATCCATACCAGACCCTCATCCGAACATGCAACCTGGCAGGCCGCAGGAAAAAATGAGAGAGCGCCCCCCTCCTAAGCCATACCAGACCACATGCCCTCAACATGGGGAGGGTGCTTTGGGGTAGCCCCCCAAAGCACCTTGTCCCCATGTTGATGGGACAAGCATGGGGACAAGGCCCTCATCCCCACAACCCTTGCCCAGTGGTTGTGGGGGTCTGTGGGCGGGTGGAGGCTTATCGGAATCTGGAAGCCCCTTTATAAAGGGGACCCCAGATCCCAGCCCCCCCCACCCTCAGTTATATAAGAGCTGTCACAACAAAGACGCGTCAGGTGGTGAGAGCCTCCCATGGAGGTGGGTCGGTTGTGGCTTTTTTTTTTCGGTTCGTCGGGCAGGGTACTTACACCGTGGGACATTTTTATTTTTTTATTTTTTAATAAAGGACTTGTCCCAAGCTGTCTCTTGTCTTTTTTACCATTTTGACACTTTTTTGTGAAATGGTAGGGGTACATTTGTACCCCATTACCAATTCACACAGAGAGAGGCCGGGATCTGGGGGTCCCCTTGTTAAAGGGGGCTTCCAGATTCTGATAAGCACCCCGCCCGCAGACCCCCACAACCACCGGACAAGGGTTGTGGGGATGAGGCCCTTGTCTCCATCAACATGGGGACAAGGTGCTTTGGGGGGCTACCCTAAAGCACCCTCCCCATGTTGAGGGCATGTGGCCTGGTATGGTTCAGGAGGGGGCCGCTCTCTCTTCCCCCCTTTTCCTGTGGCCTGCCAGGTTGCGTGCTCGGGTAAGGGTCTGGTATGGATTTCGGGGGGACCCCTATGCCATTTTTTAAAATTTTGGCACAGGATTCCCCTTAAAATCCATACCAGACCTGATGGGTCTGGTAAGGATTTTGGGGGGTCCCTACACTATTTTTTAAAAAAAATTGGCGCAGGGTTCCCCTTAATTTCCATATCAGACCAGGAGGGCCTGGTATGAATTGTAGGGGGACCCCCACGCAATTTTTTTAAAAATTTTGATTCGGGGCTCCCCTTAATATGGGGGATCCCATGTGCTTTTTTTTACAATTATCTGTATCTATATTGCCGAGACCCGACAATTCATTACAGCTGCGATCAGTTTTAAATGTAAATTTTTCCTTTAGAAATGTCATTTTGCTGTGGTACTGTTCTAAACACGGGAAAAATGCACCACTTTACAGGCATACTATAGACACCCCCCCGGCACAATATTTAAAGGAGTATTTTCATTTATATTGTTTCACTTTAAGCATTAAAAAAATCACTGCTCCTAAAAAAAACAGCCGTTTAACAAAAAAATTGCATTAATACATGTCCCCTAGGGAAGGACCCGGGTCCCCAAACACTTTTTATGACAATAACTTACATATAAGCCTCTCAAATTAGCACTTTTGATTATTCATGTTAGTGTCCCATAGACTTTAACGGTGTTCCGACAGCTTTCGACTTTGCCGCAAACACCGCATATTGTTCGACTCGAACATCGGGCTCATCCCTGCTTATAGCAGGTTAAACAGCACAGTGCTTGCGCTTTATAACCTGTCCCTGTGTAAGCTGTAAAAAAACCTGGCTGATCCTGCCTGGTTCTCCCCCTGTAAACTGACCACGGTTTATCATGGCTGCTGAGCCCTGACACCGTGGTCAGTCTACGTGCCTTCGTCATTCACAGCTCTCCTCTCTGCTCTCCCCCGTCCTCTCCTCCCTCCCCTCCCTGCCTGTCAGCTCGAGACTCTTTGTCTCTGCCCCCCCACTGATGTTAGTTAAAAACAAAAATTTTTTAAAAATTGCTGCCAGCCCCTCTCTTTTAAGCTGTCATCCTGCACTGTGTAATTGTTTGTTAGAAACAAAGCCTCTAAATACCTTTTTGTAATGTATCTTCAGGCCAGTCATGTGACGCCCGACGGCTCTCCTAATCCGATTTAGGGCTACAGCGGGAGGGGCTGAGCGGCCAGCTCAGCGGTCATGTGACCTCTCGGCTGACGACAGAGGGAGATCTCGGCCCCTCCCGCTGTAGCCCTGGATCGAAGTATTAGAGCGGCCGGGGGTCACGTGACTGGCCTCAAGATATATCACAAAAAGGTATTTAGAGGCATTGATTTTAACAAAAAATGATACAGTGCAGGATGACAGCTTAAAATGTTTCTCCTTTGTTTAGTTTTCAATTGTTCTGATTATATTTTGTGATATAAAGATTTCATTTATTATATTGTAATTGCAAATTGATGGCGTGAGACAGTTACAGTGCCAGGAACAGTCTAGCTAGCATTCCTGTGTTTGTAAGATAGTTCCCTAATCCCCAGATAGCCCAGTACCAGTGTGACAGACATTTATGCTATGCTTAGCAGTTTCTGATAAAACTGATATAGAAGGATATAATGAAAAAGTGTCTTTTGTAATGAACCATTCACACTTTCCACAACAAAGGTGTATTTTGGTGTAATGGCATAATGGAAAAGTGTGAATGGGCCCTAAAAGAACCTCCTCCACTTGATATACCAAGCATATGGGCTAATGCTCCAAAGTCAATCCCTATTCCATGGAAATAACATTCATATCTAGGCTGGGTGCTTCAAAAAATAATCAAAAAGAAAAAAAAAAGAAACTCTTTAAAGCACCAGATTATCTTTAAAAGCTTGCTTTGCAGGTGCGCATGCGCGGGACTTCCGGGAAGACGCTCTGAACGGGAGCTCCATCACAGCCGAGCCTTCCACGGTCCCTAGACGCTGACATCTTTAGCAGAACCATCCCTGCTAAGTACCCACAGGTAGAGGAGGACCGTGGGCACATTTATATATGCATACCCGCTCACATCGACCAGCGGTTAGTAGGCAACTCACTTTCGGCCTATCCGCCCTCACTACTTCTAAGATGGCGGCCGCGGCCTCCTCACAGGCAGACACAGGAGAAGGAGACCTCATGGCAGACATCCCTGAAGAGGAACAGCTCGCCACCACCACACTGGGATCCTCTGTGAGTAATATCTCCCCCAAGAATGCTCACCCTACCAGCAAAGACTCCCTTTTTAACAGGGCCTTATCTGATATGCTCCATATCCCATCAATGCACGCTCCCATCCCATCCCCTGCCACGCAGCAGGCTGCACCTCTGAACTCTCCCCACCAGTCAGACATGGCACAACTTCTGAACTGTTTTTCAGACATGCTGGCTGCAGGCCTGGCTCAAAATGCAGCGCAGATCACCACGTCTATAAAGGCTGACTTACAGAGCTTGGGGGCCCGCATTGATTTGATCGAACAAGCTGTGGATCATACTGTTGCGCGCACCAACCAGAATACTGACAGCATTCAATTGATGCAGGAACAACTTGATACGGCACTAGGGAAGATTGACGATTTGGAAAATCGTAACCGGAGAGGTAACTTTCGCATTCGAGGTATCCCTGAAGCTGTTACTAATGTTCATGACACAGTGAAGCTTTTTATGAAAGAACTTATCCCAGATATCTCTGACCATAAACTAGAGATTGACAGGGCTCACAGAGCGCTGCAACCACCCAGACAGGACGGGCTCCCGAGGGATATAGTGGTTAAACCCCACTATTACGAAACCAAAGAGGAAGTCATGAAAAGATCTCGGAACCTGGACAACTTATCCTTCCAAGGAAACAAGATTCAAGTCTTCGCAGACATTTCCAAAACTACAATTTTAAAAAGAAGAGCTTTGAAACCTCTTCTCGAAATCCTCTCACAGAAATCAATTAAATATCGATGGACTTTCCCTTTCCATCTCCTGTTTCAACACAAGGAAAGATCATATGGATCCTCTTCATTCCAAGAGGGTGAACACTTACTCCTGAGACTTGGATTCATCTCTCAAGAAGCCTCCCCCCAGGATCCCCCGTCCAAGTCAAGTTCCTCGAAGAGACCCCCTCCAGGCAGCCCCATCACTCCCCTCTGGAACAAACAGCAACTGAAGCGCCACCGCGACTCCTTCCCTCCAAGATGATTTCGTCTTCACTCGGCTCTACAAGGACTGTGTGGATACTTTTTCCCCTCCAGGTTATACCCTCTGAATGAGGGGTACTTGTGTACATTGTGTACACCCTATCCGATCCTCTATATCCTTCAGTGAAAATAGTCGCACTTACCTGAACCCTCTCCACTCACCTCCCCACAATGAAGATGGAAGAAGATGATCCCGGATTGTTTTTTCCTTTTTTTTTATTTTTTTTATTATTATATATCCTCAGACAATTACCTTCTGTTTTCATAATGGACCACACTTGAGGTTATAATGACTTCCGGGAACACCAGGGCATAAAATTGCGCCCCATCTCACTATTCCCCCCCCCCCTCCCTTCCATTTCCCTACTCCTACCTTCCCTCCCCCTTCCCGATTACTGGTAGGATATCTCCTATGGCAAGTTTCGTTTTGTCATTTTTATGTAAGGCAGTGATTTGCCCATGTATCTCTTAGAGGTTGGGCTCAACTCCTCATTTTTGTTTTCTTTCTTTTAGTTGGGTATATATTTAAAACTTTTGATGTTCATACTTTTTAGGTTCCATATTTCCCCAATAGATGGGGACCCGGCGGCTCGGCTGGGCTAGCATCGCCACTCCTTCTGTTGTGATCAGGGGAGACCCTCCCACTGGTTACATCAGACAAACAACCTCGGCTGAGGTTGTTCCTGTTTTTCTGTGACCCTTTTGTTTTTGGGTCTCAGACTTGAACTGAACTTTTCAGTCCAGTTCATTGCTTTTCTGGGCTCTTACGCCTGGACTTTTTTGAAGTTATTAGATTGTCTTATTTAACGATTCTTCCCTTCTTCTCTCATTCGCTTCTCACTCTCCTCTTTCCTTTCTTTCCCCCTTTCCCCTTCTCTTTATTTCAGGAATGTGCACAAGAGACCGTCTTTATCCAGAATCCTCCGCTGCGACAGCAAGATCTCCCTCCCAGACTCAGCGCTGCTTCATCAGGGAACCGGGTAGGTTCGCACCTAACACACCAGGGTCACTCCTTCTGTAACTATGGCTGACCCACTTCCTTTACAGAGGGCACTTAAGATTGCCTCTCATAACACCCAAGGGCTCAACTCACCCGTCAAGAGACGCAAAGCTTTTCAAAGCTATAATTCAAGAGGAATAGATGTCGTGCTCCTCCAAGAAACCCATTTCCCCTCAAACTATTCGCCTTCTTTTTTACACAACAAATACCCCACTTTTTTCCTTGCAAACGCTAGCGAGAAAAAAAGAGGAGTAGCCATCCTAATCTCTAAACAGACCCCTTTCTCTCACACTTTAACCATTAAAGATAATGACGGGAGATATATATTAGTCAAAGGACTGATTGAAGGTAACCTCTACACTATCATTTCATATTACGCTCCTAACAAAGGCCAAGCTAAATTTTTCTCCTCCTTATTGGCAAATCTCTCACCCCACTTTGAGGGTAGGGTGATTATGGGTGGGGACTCCAACATCACATTCGATTAGATCCTAAATAAAGTAGCTCAGGGGGTCCCTCACCTTAAACAACCCCCCAAACAGAGCCTCCAGATTGCCAGACTCTTTCACTCAGTAGGCCTCATTGACTCATGGAGGGAATTAAACCCCTCAACAAGGGACTATACACACTACTCAGCACCCCACAAGACATATGCTAGAATCGACCATATATTTATGTCGAACTCTGATATACAAAATGCTAACCACGCCTCTATCCACGATGTTCCGTGGTCCGACCACTCCCTGGTAATCTTAGGATTATCCAATTCATTGTCCCCATCTGGCTCTCGCACTTGGCGCCTAAATGAGAAAATCTTATCTAACCCTGTCCACTGTATTATATTAGAAAAGGATATTAAAGAGTACTTCCTAATTAATGACACTGAGGACATCTCCCCTACTACTCTTTGGAATGCCCACAAAGCGGTAATTAGAGGGAAACTGATCCAATTTGCGGCCAAATTAAAGCGAGAACGGCAAATAGATATCATGAAACTAGAGAAAGAATTCAAAGATCTCAGCAGGTCCCATAAACTGAACCCCAATCCTACCACTCTCTCTAAACTTGATACTATCAGACTGTCCCTTAACTCAGCCTTGACCTCCAATGCAGAAAAGCACCTTCATTGACTCAGCGGAAGTTTCTATCTGCGCGCGAACAAATTTGGCCCCCAGTTAGCGGCCAAACTTACCCCGAAACATAGGTCATTCGCCCTACCCAAAATAAAAACCCAATCCGGGTCACACACCCAAAACCCAAGTAAAATCCTAAAATCATTCCAATCTTTTTATGCCAACCTGTACTCCGACGATTGCCCAATTTCTCAACAGAAATTGGATGCTTTTCTAGCGAAAATCCCACTACCCAAAATCTCTGAATCTCACCGCTCCATCTTGGAATCCCCATTTCAAGAATCCGAGATCCGAGCAGTCATAAAAGGGCTTAGAAAAGACTCAGCCCCAGGCCCGGATGGTTTCTCAAACCACTATTACAAAACTTTTATAGATACCCTCTCTCCGTATCTGGTTTGCCTCCTTAACTCCTTAACCAAATCATCCCCGCTGGATCCTAATGCCAACTTGGCTTTTATTTCGGTCATACCCAAACCAGGTAAAGACCCCAGCGAAGTCAGTAACTACAGACCTATTTCATTAATTAATAATGATCTAAAACTTATGACAAAAATACTATCCAATAGACTCGCCTCTTTTATAGGTACCTACATACATAAGGACCAAGTAGGGTTCATACCGGGGAGACAGGGACCGGACCAGATACGGAGAGCAATAAATGCAGTCTCCCTAATGAGATTGGGGTGGGATGGGGGGCCCCCTCAGGGGGGCCTCCTCCTCTCCATAGATCTCCAAAAAGCGTTTGACACAGTGGCTTGGCCCTACCTCTTCACAATTTTACGTAAATGGGGTTTTGGCCCAAACTTTATTAATATCTTGGGAGCCCTCTACCATCAACCTAAGGCACAGGTGAGATTACAAGGACATCTATCAGATAAATTTTCTATACAGAAGGGAACGAGGCAGGGATGTCCCCTTTCCCCCCTTCTTTTCGCGATGGCTATCGAATCTTTAGCCATCGCGATAAGAGAACACCCAGACATCCATGGAGTTCGTTGTGGGCAAGGTACTCACAAATGCGCTTTATTCGCGGATGATGTCCTCCTGTTCGTCACATCTCCCCTAATCTCCATCCCCAACATAATGCAACTTTTACAAGACTTTGAACTAGCTTCCGGACTTAAGGTTAATGTATCCAAATCAGTCGCTCTCAATGCTTCCATTTCTCAAGACATCGTTAACACTCTAAGGAGTAAATTTCCATTCTCATGGAATTCCACATCCATCCCTTATCTTGGCATTAACCTTACGTCCGGTATTGAAATAATGTTTAAACACAACTTTCTCCCCATGTTCAAAAAGCTCACAGACGACCTGACCCAGTGGTCGCTTTATAAGCTCTCGTGGTTAGGTAAAGTGAATGCGGTTAAAATGACACTCCTACCTAGGTTATTATATGTTTTTCGTTCCTTACCCATCCCAGTCCCCAAATCGCACATCCAACGCCTACAATCTGCCATAATCCGCTTTATATGGGATAAGAAAGGCCACAGGTTCTCTAAAGAAGTGCTTTTTAGACCCAGAAAAAAGGGAGGACTAGGGGTTCCTAATCTTTGGTGGTATTATCAGGCAGCGCAACTGAGCCAATTTTCAACTATTTATATGAAAGGACCCAAACCAGACTGGGTGAACATGGAGCGAGAGGCGGTCCCTGGTTTCACCTTAGATTTTCTGCTTTGGAATATCCCCAAAAAACGTCCCCCTATACTAGCCCCCACATTATCTCACTCAATGAAACTTTGTGACTCCCTTCATAAACTCAAACCCCTCATCTCTACTTGGCACCCCCTGGCACATATCTTCAGGAATCATAACTTTCCTGGCTTAGATATTCGAGCCTTCAAATGGTGGCTTGACAAGGGCCTTTATAGAATTGGTCAATTCTTCAACTCCAATGGTCCCCTCACTTTAGCATATTGTATTTCCAAACTTGAAATGCCCTCAGCCGAAAAATTTAGGTTCTTTCAACTTTCACATTTTTTGAATCGGTTATGGAAGAGTAGTGAGAACCATCTTTCAGTAACGTCTTATGAACAATGGTGCGCTTCGGCCTCAGACACCAAAGGAGGTATCTCTCTCATCTATTCATCCCTGGCGGAACCCACGGAGAAAGCAGCATATATGACGAGCTGGGAGCGGGATCTTGATCTTGATCTTGATTTCAGCTGGGACCTGGATAAGTGGCATACTAATTTTGCCCGCTCCTTCAAAGGTATGGTTAATACTTCAATAAACGAAGCAGGGCTGAAAATTCTTACACGCTGGTACCTGGTACCTTCACGACTTGCCAAATTCTATTCGCAAACGTCACCTCTTTGCTTTAGAGGCTGCAGTCATGTGGGCACTCTTTTACACATACTATGGGAATGCCCTAAAATCAGAATGTATTGGAACAAGATCTTCTCCCTTATCCGCAGAACATGCGATTGTACTCTGAAACAAGATCCAACTATTGCTTTGCTTAATGGTCCCATTCCTAAAATTTCCAAACATACCCAGAAGCTGATCCAGTTTATTCTAGTGGGGGCCAAAATGACCATCACCCGGTCCTGGAAATCACCGAAAGTGTCCATTCGGTTAGCCAAACAAAAAATTACTTGGATCATGCTGCAAGAAAAAATATCCAACACTATTCTAGATACCCTAGACAAATTCAAAATTATTTGGGAACCTTGGGCAAATCTCGTGGGGCACCCACTGTATGTGTGATCGATAGACCATAAGAATAGTTCATCATTGGAGGGCTCTCAATCTCCCTCTCCTAGGGGTCTCCTGTGCACTTCCTTCCCATCAATCCTTACGATCAGTTACTCCTTTCGCCCCCCCTATCCCTTCTGTCCCTCCTAACTTCTTTCTTTCCCTCTCTCACCCTTCTGCTTTCTCCCTATTTTATTACTGTTTCCTCAGGCTCTTGGTACTCTCTACTACCTAGGTTATTAGCCTCAATAAGGCTTTCAGGGCAGATTCTCAAACGTTGTATCCCCCTATTTCCTAAGCATAATATGCTTCGGTCCGGATCAACCGGCCAAAGTTCATTCCACCCTGAGAAGTCGACTGACCAGTTAGCTTTTTTGATTAAAGTAATGATTATATAAATACGTTATTAACATGGTATTCAATTGTCATATAGATACAAGCCCCCTTTCAGTTTTCTCCTTTTTATTATTTTTTCGGTTTTTAAGGTTGTGTATCTATAGCCTAGACATTTTTCCACAGCGTAGTAGCGAGGTGGGCTCGGGGATTCCCGGTTCATCAGAGCAGTTAGTTCCCAGAAGGGGCTCTGGTGCCGAGATTCCCAACGCCCATAGCAACGTATTTGTTTATGTTACAAGACTAAGGCTAATCAAAATTTAATGTTGACATTCTATATAACCGCTGTACCATTTTTATAATCTGTACACGATGAGCGTTGTGCTCCTTTTTCTCTCTCTTGATTGATGTATTTTTTCAATAACTCAATAAACTTTATTTTCAAACTTAAAAAAAAAAATAAATAAATAAATAAATAAAAGCTTGCTTTGTTTTAACCGCTTCCAGACCAACTGCCGCAGTTATACTGCGGCAAGTTGGCTCCCCTGAGCGAGCCATCGTAGCTACACGTCGGCTCGTGGGCCGGGATAGCAGACGTGCGCCCGCTGCACAGCGGGGGTGCCGATGCTCGTGGCTGACGGTCTCAATGACTGCCGGCCACGAGCAATCATGAGCAGGAGACACAGAACAAGGACGAATGTGTGTGAACACACACTTGCCTGTTCTGTTCTGACAGGAGTGGCAGATCGCGTGTTCCTATTAGCTAGAAACCATGATCCGTCACTTCCTCTAGTCAGTCCCCTCCCCCTTCAATTAGAATCACCTCCCAGGGAACACAGTTAACCCCTAGATCGCCCCCTGGTGTTAACCCCTTCACTGCCAGTGACATTTTTACAGTAATCAATGCATTTTTATAGCATTGATCGCTGTATTAATGCCAATGGTCCCCCAAATGTGTCAAAATTGTCCGATGTGTCCACCATAATGTCGCAGCCATGATAAAAATCACAGATCACCGCCATTACTAGTAAAGAAAAAATAATAATAAAAATGCTATAAATCTATCCCCTGTTTTGTAGACGCTATAGCTTTTGTGAAAACCAATCAATGTACGCTTATTGAGATTTTTTTTACCAAAAATATGTAGAAAAATACATATCGGCCTAAACTGAGAAAAAAATAGCTTTTTAAAAAAAAAAAAAATGGGGATATTTATTATAGCAAAAAGTATAAAATATTGTGTTCTTTTTTCCAAATTGTTGCTCTTTTTTTGTTTATAGCGCAAAAAATAAAAACTACAGAGGCGATCAAATACCACCAAAAGAATGCTCTATTTGTGGGAAAAAAGGACGTCAATTTTGGTTGGGCGCAACGTCGCACAACCGCGCAATTGTCAGTTAAAACGATGCAGTGCCAAATCTCAAAAAGTGCTCTGGTCAGGAAGGGGGTGAAGTGGTTAAAAAGAGTAAAAAAGACAAAAACATGTTTTTGTTTAACTGTGTTCTGATGTTTTATCTGTTGTTTTAAAATAATCACAATAAACTTAAATATTTATGGGCTTAAACTTTCATTTAAAGCTCATATTGTGAAAAAAAAAGGTATTCTTAAGTGTTTAGATTAGAAAGGATGTAACATTGTACTGAAGAATATTTCAGAATCAATCACACATATTAGAATCAAATTGACATAATTAGATCAACAAAAATCTAATTTCCGTAACATTTAGTCTCAGTAATTTCATTGCAAAGCTTTTAGTGATATTGCAATTACTTAGCAATTCTGAGCATATGTTTTCTCTAAAAGTATTCCACTGAGAGATTTGATTAAGAATGCCCCCACCTCTGAGAAAAAAATTGTGATAAGAAAAGTGGGGAAAAAAATAACTTTTTCAAAGTATTTTATCATTGTGGCTGTACTAGCTAGTTCACAAAATGTAAAGCATTCTAAAAAAAAAAAAAAAAAAAAAATCAAAAATACGTCATAGGAAGTGTATAGAAACATGCTGTATAAACTTGATATTTGTGATTCGTATGCAGTTTTGTTTCAAACAAAATTTTTACATTGTAATATTGAAAACTTTGTAGGAGCTTTATACAACAAAGGTGCTCTACTTCAATGTATCAGAATGTCAATTGCTATCATGCAAACAAAGGTTAGGTGCTGATATATGCAGAAAACATCCCAACCAGGAAATACAATGCAGATTTTATATTGAAAGTAAATATTATCAGTTTTTTTTTGAAAGAATAATTTATATTCTGTGTACTGTACACTAGCCAACTTGATATGAGACAACATTTTTTTTTTCATTTACTCATAGAAATTAGAAACCTATCAACAGTCAGACTTAAATAAGGGTGTACCTTGTACATAGAATACCAGTATCGCACACAGTTATGCCAGACAAGTGTTTTACAAAATAATTAATATGTGTATGGTGAAGTGAGAGTGTTGCTGTGTTCCACTATCTCAAATATTTATTTGGTATTCCTATAGAAGATTCTCTTGAAACTGTAGATGTTAAGGGTACCATTTTAGGAAAAAACAATCTCATTGTTAAAAATTCCATACATTTATTACAAAGATACTTCCTCAACTCTACCACAATTACACATTTTTTATATTTTCATGTTCAGAAAAGCCATAATCTGACACATCTTGTCCATGCTATCAACTCATATAGGAAAGCAGCAGGTAAGCTATTCTTTGTACTCCTAGCCTTGGTGCAATCCCTTCCTGCGCAATTCACATGCGACTAGGTGCAGTGCAAGTTGAGCTCATTTATTTTAAATGGCTCAAATCACACCAAAGTTGTGCAAATTTGGGAACGCACTGCAACCGGATTGTATGGTCCTTTTGTGATCCATGCGATCCAGTGCAGGGAAACACACTATGCTTATGACCTCCATTTTGGGTGTCGTTAAGACTGCATGGGCACTCACAGCAGATTGCTAGTGCAGTGTGATATAAATGCAGTGTGGGAAAGACGCATGGATCGCGGATCTCTTGCACTGCATTCTATGGTGAACCGAGGCTAAATGTTTCATAGACCAAGTCTACTTCTTCAGCAGTTTGCCTGTGAAGACATGATTGGTGTGTGCTTTTTCTTTTTTTATCTCAATTAAACAGTGGCCTCTTATATCTGAATTATTTGTCCCTCCTATTGGTAATAATAATCAATTCAAACAAGGTGTGCATGCCCACACACCAAAAATCCTGGGGACGATGCCTAAAGAATGTTAGGACTTTATTAGGTTGATTTGTTGGATATGTGTATTTTCACTTATAGGGAGGGGTGCATTCAAAAAATTCCTCTCAGTCTGTTTGTGTCTATCTGTACTGCAACAATTATGCCCCGTACACACGGTCAGATTTTCCAACGCAAAATGTGTGATAGGACCTTGTTGTCGGAAATTCTGACCATGTGTGGGCTCCATCACACATTTTCCATCATATTTTCCGACACACAAAGTTTGAGAGCAGGCTATAAAATTTTCCGACAACAAAATCCGTTGTCGGAATTTCCAATCGTGTGTACACAAATCCGAAGCACAAAGTGCCACGCATGCTCAGAATAAATAAAGAGATGAAAGCTATTGGCTACTGCCCCATTTATAGTCCCGCAATACGTGTTTTACGTCACCGCGTTCAGAATGATCGGATTTTCCGTCAACTTTGTGTGACCGTGTGTATGCAACACAAGTTTGAGCCTACATCCGTCTGAAAAAATCCTAGGATTTTGTTGTCGGAATGTCCGAACAATGTCCGACCGTGTGTACGGGGCATTAGAGTGTATGAGGAGGTATCAGAATTGTGCTATCATTAAAAAAAACCTCCCTATTCAAAGGCACCCTTGAAAAAGTATCCCTATCGCTTCTACATTTTCTGGACCCAAAGGACTGTCCAATGCTGCAGTGTACTAACACTCTTATTCCTGATTTAGGGAGTATAGGAATTCAAATGGACTGATCAAAAACCCCTCCTTACCAAATATATCCCCTTGTAAAAAGTTATTGTGCACCAAAATCATATCCCCATGAAACCAAAATACCATATATGTTTCGCTCAACAATAGAGCTTCGTCTGGGGTGCAACAAATAAATCATAAGTGCTCAAAGCATTCCCCTCTGGGAAATCTGTGTACATTGCAGGGATTTTAACAAATGTTGTTGCAGATTTCTACCTTTTGTTATTCTGAAGGAATAGCTGTTTGCAGGGGCGTAACTAGAAATAGCAGGGCCCAATAGCAAAATGTTGTATGGGGCCCCCCTGCAAACAGCCCCCCCCCCACAGCTGCCCTAGTGTCAATGCAGCGTGACCTGTGCCCTGTGCCCAATGCAGCGTGACCTGCGCCCAATACAGCGTGACCTGTGCCCAATACAGCGTGACCTGTGCCCCATACAGCGTGACCTGTGCCCAATACAGCCTGGTCTGCCTGTGCCCCATACAGCCCCACCTATGCAGAGGAAGAGGCAAGCCACCCGGATCAGCAGAGAGCTGGATTGCCCGCTGTAATAGCTTTCATTTGAATTTCCTGTCTTCCCGGGGCTCATCGTTACATAGCCCCACCTCTTGGCCCGATGCCTTTGATGACGTCACATGTCCCGCATTGGATCGGCGTTCTGTCTATCAAAGGCACGGGCCAAAAGGTGGAGCTATGTGACGTGAGCCGCGGGAACACTGGAAGTTCTAATGAAAGCTCTTACATCGGGCAATTCAGCTGTCTGCTGATATGAACAGCTCGCCTCTTCCTTTCCTCTCTCTTCCTCTGGCTGGGAGACTGTGCCGGCGGTGCTCTTATCCTCACTGGGCCCCACTCGGCTGCAGGCCCCATAGCGCCCGCATGGGTCGCTATGGTGGTAGTTACGCCCCTGGCTGTTTGATTATCTGTGTCCATGTGCACAGTGAATCTAATAGGAGTGAGTTTTGTCATTAGCAATCAGCTGCTGCACCTGCAGAACTCTAATAAGGAAACTTCAATCCTTTAGACGTGATTTCCCTTTAAGAGTATTTTACTAAACAGTACATTTTAGAGATGCTCAAATAATGATTTGTATCTTAGTGCAGACTTCTTGAAAAATCAGTAAGCCAATCACACAAGCAGGAAATGACATATCTGGGGGGCCTTCTGTACATCATCTGTGTACAGAACACCTCCAGGTAGCCCTGTCGCATAGCATTTTACAGTCAATTACTGTAGATCAATAATAAAATATTTAATCCTACATATCAGTTAATACCACAATGGGCAAGCCGACATAAAGGTTAAATGGAGGGCGCTTCAAAATGTAGACCTTACAGTATACATAAACAAGTGACACTCTCTTAATGATTGAACTATCAAAGTGACACATATAAATATAAATACGAATAGATATATGCTTATTAATGTGCAATAGTGGTGATAACCTCTACTCCTATAACATTTACCTGGTGTGTTATAGCATGCACATAAACTTTGACTAAACACTGATAGTAATATTAACCACTATAGTGCTATATGCAGCAGCAATGAATAAGAACACCTGCAAGTGTTTCAATTAGTGCTGTAAAAATAACATAAGAATTCCAAAAAAATTTTTTAAGCAATATCCAAACAGGTTGCAAGTGACAAAAAATGGTGACAAAAAAGGTGAGTATCAAATGTCCCACACAGATGATTCTTAGGTGATCCTATGTCAAATGCTGAAAATCAACGTGCTTCTTTCACCACACCACCGTGCTAGTGAGACACTCTCCAGACCTGCACTCACCAAAGAGACATGCCAGCACTCTCATGCACGGCAAAACACGCTCTCTTTACCACACTCCAGGGTAAATGGTGTATACGAGGTCCAATGATGGTATTCAGTAGGTCCACATAAAAAGAAAATAAGTGCTCCAATAGTGTAATTCAGCAAACAATAATTTTATTAAAAATCACTGCACCCTTCACACATCGCACTCACATTAGTGTAATAAAAACAGGCAGCAAAAACGTGTAGTTCACAGCAAGCCTCAACTTGTGGATACAATCAATAACCAATGGTCACGGCGGACCCGAGGTGTGCAGCTGCTGGGTATAATCTCACCCCTCCCTCGGGAAGCCTCCGTCCTTCGGAACACTCGTATTCCTCTCCTTCTGTGTGGCTGACAGCATGAACGTCACACGTCACAGCCACGCCCCGACATGTTTCGTCACAGATCGACTTATTCATGGGATAGGCTGTGTACCCTGCCACTCAACCCTTTTATCTGCTCTCAAGCTCCCGCCCGCCGGGTCACGTACTGCGCATGCGCACACCTCGCGTCCCCGTGCGCCGGATACACTGACACTCCATACAGCAAATTGCGATTGGGATTCAGGCACATAGGAGTCATATACCACTAATATATGTAATCTATTGTGATAATATATTTATATCAGATAGGATTACAGTGATAACATTAACCCTTAACATTTAAAGACCGCAGCTACGCTGATCTCTCAAATAGTTAACCTGCTGCATGAATAGTACGGCCATAACATACAGCAGGACTATTGGAGGGCCCTGACACTGAAATCGTCCATTGTTAGATCTAGGACCATTTCAGTCATGATACAGAGTGAATATACATGAGTGGGTATACGACCACATTCCTCATATGTAACAAACATTCAATATTATTCAAATGCTTAAAAATACTGAATTAAATTTTAAAATTCATAAAATTAATTCTGAATATAAAAAACATATATAAAATTTAAAAATGAAAATTAATATGAACTCCAATACTATATACCACTTAAGGGATAATCATAAATGTATAAATGAATGGACCTTTAAAACAGAGACAATCACGTCTCTACTAGATAGCTATTTTTTAAACGGATACCAACCTAAACGAACTTAATGCATATATAGCTCGAAGACATTTTTCCTCTTATTTTAAATTTAATCTTAAATTTAATCTCATCCCCCAAACAAGTGCTAAGTACCGGTAAGAAGCCCACCTTAAATGGGTATTCTATATATCCGGGGGGATCATTACAACCGTATAACAAACATACCACATATCTGTCAAAGGATGGTTCCCTTCTCCCCCTTCTTAGGGACCAATTTATCACCCAAACAAAATAAATTTACAAGGTATGCAAAATTAATTAGGATTGTAAATTAATAGGGGAACCTCTAAATGCATATAATATGCTAGACAGTGTCCCTATTCTTCCTACCACAACATATAAATGAGTGTATACCAATATCCCTATTCTTCCTGTCACAACATATAAATGAATGGGGGAATGTCATAATCGGATTCTAAGAACATCCCTAGATGAACATAATTGTAATCACAAGGACAAACAGTTAGGCTAAACATTATGCAAGGTTAGACCCAAAAGGTAAGGCCCCGTGTACCCTCAAACTGCAAGGCTGGAAGGGGTGATGAGTAATTGAAGTGAACCAGTCTAAAAATTATTAATGAAACAATTTAGATCCAGTTCTATGTTCAACCCTCTAGGTGCTAAACTTTTCAATAAAAAGATCCATCTAGTCTCTCGTTGAGATAGGTCCCTAACTCTGTTGGACCCTCTCCAGGAGGGGTGTACAATGTCTAACCCACAGAATTGTAATAATGATGGATCTTGTTGATGTCTTTCTTTGAAATGTAGGGAGACACTATGGTACCTATAGCCATTTCTTATGTTGGTAATGTGTTCCGAAATCCTAATCCTTAGCAGCCTCTTCGTTCTCCCCACATACAAAAGACCACAAGGGCACCACATAAGGTAGACCACATGTGACGAGTTGCATGTGCTGAATTCCTTAATTTCAAAGGATTCCCCATCCCTGTTAGTTACAGTGGTAATTCCTCTGTGGTTGACTCTAACGGTCCTACAACAGATACACCTCCTGCAGCTATAGAAGCCCCTGAAATCGAATTTCAGTTGATTTCTCCCAGGCGGGTCTAGTATCCTCTTAATCACATGATCACCAAAATTGGGGGCCTTCCTATAAATGAATATAGGCCGATCCGGTAATACTTCTCCCAAATGCCTATCCTTACATAGAATGTGCCAATATTTGCTGAAAATATTCTCAATATCTTTGTACTGGCAATGGAAACCAGAAATGAATCCAAATTGGTGCTTATTGTTGTCAGGTGCATTCTCGGATTTTTTCAGACATAGTTCTCTAGGTACTGATGCCACCTCCTGGGTGATCTTATTCAGTTCATCTTCTCGATAACCTCTTTGTAAGAATTTTCTTTTTAGAACATCTGCTTGTTCAAAAAAGTCTTCCAATTCTGTGCAATTCCGGCGTACACGTAACAACTGCCCTTTTGGGATATTTCTTATCCAGGCTGGGTGGTGGCCGCTTCTTATTGACAAAAAACTATTCCGATCAGTCGGCTTGAAATAGACTTTGGTTTTTAGTGAGTTACCCTGTCTCTCAATCGTCACATCCAAAAAATTAACCGATGATTCACTGATCTGATGTTCCAATTTAATATTGTTGGTGTTATTGTTGAGTTCTTGTAGAAAATCAATTACCGATTCCTCTGTCCCCTCCCATATAAACAAGAGGTCATCAATGAATCGACGATAAAATAAAAGTTGGGGTCTTCTCTGATTGAATACCTTTCTGTCCTCCCATTCTGACATAAACAGGTTGGCGAGGCTGGGGGCATATTTAGCTCCCATCGCCACGCCAACCTGTTGGGAGTAGTAATGGCCATCACACCAAAAATAATTATGGGACATACAGAAATCCAATGCCTGTCCCAGAAATCTTTTCTGTACGCAAGGGATGTCATCTCTTTTACTAAGGGCCCAATTAAGGGCCAGAGCCGCATCTTCGTGTTGTATAACAGTGTATAGGGAGGCCACATCGGCCGTTACCAAATACACTGTCGATGCGGTCTCTAGTTTAACATCATTGAGTAATAATAAGAGGTCACTAGTATCTTTCAAGTAGGCCCTGGTGTCTTTTACACTTAACTGGAGAAATTTGTCTAAGAATTCCCCCAATCTCGCCGTGACGGAGCCAATCCCGTTAACAATCGGTCGAGGTGGTGGGCACTGTAAATTCTTATGTACCTTAGGTAAGGTGTATATGACAGGGATCCTGCACGCACTGGGGACCAGGTATCTCCTTTCTTTGACATTGAGTGCATCTGTCCTAAAGCCCCATTCCACCAAAGCTGATAGCTGCGTTTTATATGCATCTGTTGGATCAGCAGGTAGCTTTCTATATGTAGTTCTGTCCCCTACTAGTTCTAGCAACTGGTTCAGGTAAAATGATTTATCTAGCAGCACCACACCCCCTCCCTTATCAGCTGGGCGTACTATCAAATTCTTCCTCTCTTCAAGGGATCTAATACCCTCCCTAATATAGTAGGGGTTAACATTCTTGCGTGGAGTCAGCTCCTCAATATCACTCAGTACCAGGCTCTTAAAAACCTCTATGTAATGATTGCCTGGATTTTGGGGATTGAAGATAGATTTATTCCTCAATCCCGTGTCTATCCTATTTGGAGGTATCCTAGATCTCTCTGAGGATTCCACCGGATGACTCAGGAAATATTTTTTAATATTCATAGTCCTGATGAATTTCTGCGCATCAATATACACATCGAACTTGTTCATTGCCCTTTTAGGGGCGCATTTTAAGCCAAGATTCAAGATATTCAGTTCCTTATGACTGAGTTCCACACTACTTAGATTGTATATCCCAGTTTTTACACTTCCCTCGGTCGTTTCCTTGGGTTTCTTGGATCTTCCTGCCCTACACCCCCTCCTTCTCCTTGAATGGGCATACTTCCCCTGTCGAATCCTGGAGGGTGAGCCTGTCTTCCTCCCCCTCTTTGGTGGGGGCCTCTGGAATTCCCTCTCGGTGTTCCCCCTCCCCTCCCCCGTTGACCTAAAAAAGGAGCATAACTAGAATGCTCTTCCCTGTCCAACGGTGAGAATCTGTTATATAGGGGAACATCACCATAATCTTCAGAGTATTGGTGAGGCAGGGGGCGATGTTGCCACTGTCTGTAATCTTGTGGCCCATTATTCCTGTAATCTCTGGGTGATGGATAGTTGTTAGAATATTCAGATGGATATCTATCCCTACCCTGGAGTGGAGGTCTGGGAGAATGGTGGTATCCTCTTCCTCCTCTCCCGCGTGAAAGGGGTCTAGGGGAGTAGTGGTATTCCCTTCTGTATTGGTCGCCTCCCATATTCCGTCCTCTCTCATTGGGTCCTCTCTCATTAGGTTTAGGATTTATTCCTTCATTGCCACCTTTACCTCTACTAGCTGTGTTCTTCTTGATTTCAGGCTTAGGGGGGGGATTGTTAGTACTTCCTGCCGTGTTGCTGTTTGTAGCTGGGTCAGCATTGTTGTTTTCTAATGTTACCTGCCATGCATAAATTCTATTAGTTTTGAAATCATTGACGTCCCTATTGTACTTTTTCACTTTCTTTTTTTGGGTTTCTCGGTCAATTTTTTCCAATTTCTTCTTAATATTACTGTTGAAATCCTTCATTTGGTTGGTATCCTTAATGGGTTCTAATTTATCCTGTAGGTCCTTAATTTTTTCATTTAAAATCTTCAGCTTAATTTGTTTCCTTTTTAGTACCAGTGCCTGTAATTCTTTTCCCACTTTATTAAAAAATTCCAGCCATTCCTGCATAAATGACTGGTCATTCAGACCATCCTGTGGGGGTACCTCCCATCTCAAACTTCTAAAGATCAGTTTCTCCCTGCAATAATGCTCAAATGTGAATACGTCCCACCAGGTCTTAACTTGTTTCTCTAGTAACCCCTCGAGGGTTTTTAGTAGCACCGAAAAATCTTCCTCATATTCGATCATTGGTTGATCACTAGAGAAGACAGATTCGGGGCTAAAGTGTCTATTCGATAAGAAATTGAATGCATCCATGGCTGCGAGTGATATACTAAAATACAAATGTGAAAACCAGGTATCCTCTATGTTTACGCCCTCTACATAGAAAATACCCCCACCGCGCCACTAACTCTCTGACTGTCCTCAACAGGATCTACATAAATGTGTATAAACACTTAAGAAAATAATTATAAATTCCTTCAACACCCGTGACAGTGGATTCGACAGGGGAAGTATGCCCATTCAAGGAGAAGGAGGGGGTGTAGGGCAGGAAGATCCAAGAAACCCAAGGAAACGACCGAGGGAAGTGTAAAAACTGGGATATACAATCTAAGTAGTGTGGAACTCAGTCATAAGGAACTGAATATCTTGAATCTTGGCTTAAAATGCGCCCCTAAAAGGGCAATGAACAAGTTCGATGTGTATATTGATGCGCAGAAATTCATCAGGACTATGAATATTAAAAAATATTTCCTGAGTCATCCGGTGGAATCCTCAGAGAGATCTAGGATACCTCCAAATAGGATAGACACGGGATTGAGGAATAAATCTATCTTCAATCCCCAAAATCCAGGCAATCATTACATAGAGGTTTTTAAGAGCCTGGTACTGAGTGATATTGAGGAGCTGACTCCACGCAAGAATGTTAACCCCTACTATATTAGGGAGGGTATTAGATCCCTTGAAGAGAGGAAGAATTTGATAGTACGCCCAGCTGATAAGGGAGGGGGTGTGGTGCTGCTAGATAAATCATTTTACCTGAACCAGTTGCTAGAACTAGTAGGGGACAGAACTACATATAGAAAGCTACCTGCTGATCCAACAGATGCATATAAAACGCAGCTATCAGCTTTGGTGGAATGGGGCTTTAGGACAGATGCACTCAATGTCAAAGAAAGGAGATACCTGGTCCCCAGTGCGTGCAGGATCCCTGTCATATACACCTTACCTAAGGTACATAAGAATTTACAGTGCCCACCACCTCGACCGATTGTTAACGGGATTGGCTCCGTCACGGCGAGATTGGGGGAATTCTTAGACAAATTTCTCCAGTTAAGTGTAAAAGACACCAGGGCCTACTTGAAAGATACTAGTGACCTCTTGTTATTACTCAATGATGTTAAACTAGAGACCGCATCGACAGTGTATTTGGTAACGGCCGATGTGGCCTCCCTATACACTGTTATACAACACGAAGATGCGGCTCTGGCCCTTAATTGGGCCCTTAGTAAAAGAGATGACATCCCTTGCGTACAGAAAAGATTTCTGGGACAGGCATTGGATTTCTGTATGTCCCATAATTATTTTTGGTGTGATGGCCATTACTACTCCCAAAAGGTTGGCGTGGCGATGGGAGCTAAATATGCCCCCAGCCTCGCCAACCTGTTTATGTCAGAATGGGAGGACAGAAAGGTATTCAATCAGAGAAGACCCCAACTTTTATTTTATCGTCGATTCATTGATGACCTCTTGTTTATATGGGAGGGGACAGAGGAATCGGTAATTGATTTTCTACAAGAACTCAACAATAACACCAACAATATTAAATTGGAACATCAGATCAGTGAATCATCGGTTAATTTTTTGGATGTGACGATTGAGAGACAGGGTAACTCACTAAAAACCAAAGTCTATTTCAAGCCGACTGATCGGAATAGTTTTTTGTCAATAAGAAGCGGCCACCACCCAGCCTGGATAAGAAATATCCCAAAAGGGCAGTTGTTACGTGTACGCCGGAATTGCACAGAATTGGAAGACTTTTTTGAACAAGCAGATGTTCTAAAAAGAAAATTCTTACAAAGAGGTTATCGAGAAGATGAACTGAATAAGATCACCCAGGAGGTGGCATCAGTACCTAGAGAACTATGTCTGAAAAAATCCGAGAATGCACCTGACAACAATAAGCACCAATTTGGATTCATTTCTGGTTTCCATTGCCAGTACAAAGATATTGAGAATATTTTCAGCAAATATTGGCACATTCTATGTAAGGATAGGCATTTGGGAGAAGTATTACCGGATCGGCCTATATTCATTTATAGGAAGGCCCCCAATTTTGGTGATCATGTGATTAAGAGGATACTAGACCCGCCTGGGAGAAATCAACTGAAATTCGATTTCAGGGGCTTCTATAGCTGCAGGAGGTGTATCTGTTGTAGGACCGTTAGAGTCAACCACAGAGGAATTACCACTGTAACTAACAGGGATGGGGAATCCTTTGAAATTAAGGAATTCAGCACATGCAACTCGTCACATGTGGTCTACCTTATGTGGTGCCCTTGTGGTCTTTTGTATGTGGGGAGAACGAAGAGGCTGCTAAGGATTAGGATTTCGGAACACATTACCAACATAAGAAATGGCTATAGGTACCATAGTGTCTCCCTACATTTCAAAGAAAGACATCAACAAGATCCATCATTATTACAATTCTGTGGGTTAGACATTGTACACCCCTCCTGGAGAGGGTCCAACAGAGTTAGGGACCTATCTCAACGAGAGACTAGATGGATCTTTTTATTGAAAAGTTTAGCACCTAGAGGGTTGAACATAGAACTGGATCTAAATTGTTTCATTAATAATTTTTAGACTGGTTCACTTCAATTACTCATCACCCCTTCCAGCCTTGCAGTTTGAGGGTACACGGGGCCTTACCTTTTGGGTCTAACCTTGCATAATGTTTAGCCTAACTGTTTGTCCTTGTGATTACAATTATGTTCATCTAGGGATGTTCTTAGAATCCGATTATGACATTCCCCCATTCATTTATATGTTGTGACAGGAAGAATAGGGATATTGGTATACACTCATTTATATGTTGTGGTAGGAAGAATAGGGACACTGTCTAGCATATTATATGCATTTAGAGGTTCCCCTATTAATTTACAATCCTAATTAATTTTGCATACCTTGTAAATTTATTTTGTTTGGGTGATAAATTGGTCCCTAAGAAGGGGGAGAAGGGAACCATCCTTTGACAGATATGTGGTATGTTTGTTATACGGTTGTAATGATCCCCCCGGATATATAGAATACCCATTTAAGGTGGGCTTCTTACCGGTACTTAGCACTTGTTTGGGGGATGAGATTAAATTTAAGATTAAATTTAAAATAAGAGGAAAAATGTCTTCGAGCTATATATGCATTAAGTTCGTTTAGGTTGGTATCCGTTTAAAAAATAGCTATCTAGTAGAGACGTGATTGTCTCTGTTTTAAAGGTCCATTCATTTATACATTTATGATTATCCCTTAAGTGGTATATAGTATTGGAGTTCATATTAATTTTCATTTTTAAATTTTATATATGTTTTTTATATTCAGAATTAATTTTATGAATTTTAAAATTTAATTCAGTATTTTTAAGCATTTGAATAATATTGAATGTTTGTTACATATGAGGAATGTGGTCGTATACCCACTCATGTATATTCACTCTGTATCATGACTGAAATGGTCCTAGATCTAACAATGGACGATTTCAGTGTCAGGGCCCTCCAATAGTCCTGCTGTATGTTATGGCCGTACTATTCATGCAGCAGGTTAACTATTTGAGAGATCAGCGTAGCTGCGGTCTTTAAATGTTAAGGGTTAATGTTATCACTGTAATCCTATCTGATATAAATATATTATCACAATAGATTACATATATTAGTGGTATATGACTCCTATGTGCCTGAATCCCAATCGCAATTTGCTGTATGGAGTGTCAGTGTATCCGGCACACGGGGACGCGAGGTGTGCGCATGCGCAGTACGTGACCCGGCGGGCGGGAGCTTGAGAGCAGATAAAAGGGTTGAGTGGCAGGGTACACAGCCTATCCCATGAATAAGTCGATCTGTGACGAAACATGTCGGGGCGTGGCTGTGACGTGTGACGTTCATGCTGTCAGCCACACAGAAGGAGAGGAATACGAGTGTTCCGAAGGACGGAGGCTTCCCGAGGGAGGGGTGAGATTATACCCAGCAGCTGCACACCTCGGGTCCGCCGTGACCATTGGTTATTGATTGTATCCACAAGTTGAGGCTTGCTGTGAACTACACGTTTTTGCTGCCTGTTTTTATTACACTAATGTGAGTGCGATGTGTGAAGGGTGCAGTGATTTTTAATAAAATTATTGTTTGCTGAATTACACTATTGGAGCACTTATTTTCTTTTTATGTGGACCTACTGAATACCATCATTGGACCTCGTATACACCATTTACCCTGGAGTGTGGTAAAGAGAGCGTGTTTTGCTGTGCATGAGAGTGCTGGCATGTCTCTTTGGTGAGTGCAGGTCTGGAGAGTGTCTCACTAGCACGGTGGTGTGGTGAAAGAAGCACGTTGATTTTCAGCATTTGACATAGGATCACCTAAGAATCATCTGTGTGGGACATTTGATACTCACCTTTTTTGTCACCATTTTTTGTCACTTGCAACCTGTTTGGATATTGCTTAAAAAATTTTTTTGGAATTCTTATGTTATTTTTACAGCACTAATTGAAACACTTGCAGGTGTTCTTATTCATTGCTGCTGCATATAGCACTATAGTGGTTAATATTACTATCAGTGTTTAGTCAAAGTTTATGTGCATGCTATAACACACCAGGTAAATGTTATAGGAGTAGAGGTTATCACCACTATTGCACATTAATAAGCATATATCTATTCGTATTTATATTTATATGTGTCACTTTGATAGTTCAATCATTAAGAGAGTGTCACTTGTTTATGTATACTGTAAGGTCTACATTTTGAAGCGCCCTCCATTTAACCTTTATGTCGGCTTGCCCATTGTGGTATTAACTGATATGTAGGATTAAATATTTTATTATTCATTGTTTTTTAAGGGGGGCAGCTCAATATATATACACATTTTTGTGTTCACTTATTTATTTAGAGTTTATCACTGTCACGGGTGTTGAAGGAATTTATAATTATTTTCTTAAGTGTTTATACACATTTATGTAGATCCTGTTGAGGACAGTCAGAGAGTTAGTGGCGCGGTGGGGGTATTTTCTATGTAGAGGGCGTAAACATAGAGGATACCTGGTTTTCACAATTACTGTAGATCGCAAAGGAAAGGTAATTTGTAATAACATTCAATTACAATTTGACTTATGTCACAATTAATTTATTTGATATTAGAGTGGTTATTTTAAGATGTTGCTTGCAGGTAGAGTTGTGTTGCAAGTATTCCCACAGTAGTCCTATCTCAACCTTTATGTAATATGCATGTGTGTAAGAAGAAATAGCATGCATAAGCATATGTATCAATCAGTAGCTGCACATATAAATATGTCCCTACTGTATAGAGATGACAGTGTCAGTGATCGGTGATTTGTCTGTCCAATTTTCTCTCCTTTTTTTATCAAAGGATATATAGATTTACTGTATAGAGTTACATTGTGGTGTAAATTAATTTGTATTTATGTCTTTGTAAAGCAATTTTTACATATTTATTGTTGGGATGATGGCTGTGATGTAGTTTACATAATGGTCAACATCCAATGTATAACAAACAACTTTATCGTTCCTTATTTTTTCTGCCCTGCATTGGCTGTGGATTCAGCTTGAGGTGTTTCTATTCCCCCAACGGTGGGCATGCGCTTCTCCAGGGAGAGGAGTGTCTCCATAACAATTGAGGATTAGTTCACTCCCACCTATTGGCCGCAACCCAAGATGGTCACACGCTAGCTCATATATCGTGCATGCGCAGTGAGGAGAGTTGGATCTGGTGATGTCACCCACCGGCATCAGCTGGCTGGAGGGTGTGTAGCCGGGTTGGAGGCACATAAGGATGCACAGGGCAGATTCCAGTTAGGCGGCCTCTCCCCCAGGGATACACAATCTTTGAGGCAGCACATGGTGAGCTACATCTTGCTAAAACAAACATCTTTGTAAATATAATAGACCCACATATCTACCTTGAATGTTGGTTACCTCTTATGAGGTGTATTGGAAATAGTGCCTTAAATAGGTGAACTGGTGCCATTATAAGCCCAAACTTTCTATATATTTATATGTGCAACTACTGATTGATACATATGCTTATGCAGGCATATTACATAGAGGCTAAATTTATTAATGGGAGAATTTCCCAGAGGAGCAGGTATAAAGCTGGCTAACATGTTTCCCCTGCTGATTGTTTTAGCAAGCTTCTTCAGAGCCTCATACATGATTGATACCCCAATCTGTGTTGCAGACAGACCCTTCTCACTCTTCAACAGAGGAGTTCATGGGCCCGGTGTGTGTTTTTTTTTTCATCTTTCTATTAATAAATAACAATGTTGTTATTTGGTGACAGGTGGAGGTTTGATACATTTTATGATGTTTGTCTTTATAATATTCTGTGTCCAATAAACGGATTCAATTTTGATACTGCATAAACATTTGGGGTCACTTTATACCTGCTCCTCTGGGAAATTCTCCCATTAATAAACTTAGACACACTAGGTTGGTTTTTGGTATATGGATAATTATCTCAATTCATGCTTTACTTCAATCTTACTCTTTCTCCAATTTCTTCTTCTTTCTTTCTTCTTTTCCTTCCCAATTATCCCCCTTCCCCCCTTCTTTTATCTTCCCTCATTTTCTTTCTCCCCCTTCTTCCCCCTCTCCCTTGCCAGATCACCAAAAAGTAGCACAGTACTAGTACTTGCGTACTGCTGCAAATGAGCATAATTATGTGTTTCTAGCACTTCAGCAACATGGGGTAAGGTACTCTTGGTTTTAGCAGGGACCTCTTCACTATCGTCCAAGCTAGCTGCCAGGGTACCACTGATTTCCACAGTATTCTGAGCCTGATTCTGACAGTGAGGAGTCCCCGTTCACTCTTATCTGTCATACTCAGAATCCTGTAGGCCTCCTCACTAGTGTACCTTTCTTTACACATTTTGGACACTAACTTTATAGGTACCTAGTGGTGACTATGGGAAAAAGCTCCTGGCTAACAATTAGGGACTACTTGCACGTTAGATATAAAATTAACTACTAGTGCTAGCAGAGATCAGGCCTGATCTTGCTAACACTTTTGGTTTTGGGGACGACACTGTATCAGAGGTGGCAGTGACTTGCTTGGGGGGGGGGGTGTCTAAATGCAAGTGCTGGCAGTGATTGGGGCTAATCATGCTAACCCTACTTTTTTGGGAACATTATATTATTGGGGAAACTGGCATAGTTCTAATCGTGATCAAGACACTAATCTATGCAGACGTTATACTAGTAATGGTGGTGATCAGTGACTTAATGTGACTGTGATAGTGCAGTGGGCATTTTGGCTCTAACTAACACTGGCTGGGAGCGACACTAACTGACTCTGATACTATTTGATGTTGCTAGTGACACTAATACAGTGATAGATACTGTACACTGTACTAACGACACTGGGTTAATCAAAAGGTTAACTGGAAAACAATCAAGGGGTTAAATGTGCCAAGCAGGTGTATGCACATGTATATGTGCTGGTTTTACTTACACAGGACCTGTATTTCGTCTCTCCCTGAATGAAAAGGTCCCAGGTAGCGAAGAACCAGCCAGATTCTGTGTCTGTGTTTACAAACAAGACACAGGGCTCTGCTGTGATTGGATACAGCTGAGCTGCACGTTTTTATAGCCAAAATCATTGGCTCAAACCTGTGCTGCAGCCAATGACAGAACAGGTTAGCAAGGGGTGTGTGCATACATCCCCGCATACGTAGCAATGTACCAGTATGTTGCTGTGCCGCACGCTAGCAGTATACATTATGTACTGTTAGCAGGCGACAAGTGGTTAATCAGTAATCCATCTCACCACAACTCACAACACAATGTTTACATTTGTTTTGACATTGCTGGGCCTACCCATAATTCTACCATACCTTCTGACCCAAAGAAATAATTTGCCTGTCTCCTGAAATTGGCAGTCAGCAGGGGTGAAGTGAATAGGCATTCTGTCTCTCATATTAAAACCCAGTACACAGATCTCAGATAACCAATAATATGTATTGTGAAGAGTAGGAAGGGTTGGAGTGGGTTATTGCTATGTGGCTCTTGTTATGTAGACAGATTGGAAGTTGTAAGGGTTTCTTGTCAGATAAGCTGACAATCTACTAATACCTCACGCCTGTAAACATTTTACAGGCACTGTTTATTCCATTATTTTGCTTGTCAGAGAAGTTGACACTGATAACAACACCTCACTATTATTAAAAATCTGTATTGGGCTTTGCATGTTGCATATTTACTCAGCAATTAGGGCTTCCTTTATAGGTCTATTGCAAGGTAACTTCTTATTTTCTTTAAGAAAAAGCATCCATCAACTTAAGACTTCTGACTCAAACAGGCAAAGATGATTACTCCAAAGCACACATATGGCTTTTCCACCATTTTCTGTCCCATGCCTCTAGGATGATCATTTTATGATTCACATATGTTCAACTTAATCTAATAAACATCAACTACTATGTTAGCACATGCCACGATATTCACTTCACACATTCAGGTTGTCAAAATAGTGCTAGAGAATGCAAACATGTTAAAGCACAACAAAGCCCACTTTCAAAACATTTTATAGCTTTGGATAGCTTGGATAACTTCTGTCAGGTTTTAAACGCTGTCTGTTTGAGGGGATTTCTCCTCACTTCCTGTTCTGTCATCTAACCACCTGGAAAGGAATGAAAAATCTCACTAGCAGAGAACACAGACAGCAATAAAATTATGACAAAAAATGCTAACCCTTTTAGCACTTCCAACATCTTTTAAAATTGTTTTTTTAACTACATTTCTTACTTTGATTAGAAATCAGTACATAAATAACAATACTTCAGTAGGGATTGTCATGTAGTATAATAAACAAGATGTCACTATGACATATACACAATACATAGTTTGGTATGTAAAGAGTATCAAGCCATTGATGCAATTATTAACCTGGGTCTAAGGCTCCATTCACACTAGCGCGTTTTTTGATGCATTTTGCATTTTGCAGAAATGCACGGGAATTTTTTAACATGGGTTCCTATGGAACATGTTCACATCAATGCCTTTTTGTTTCTCTGCATTTTTGGAAAGGGTCAGGGACTTTTTTTCATGCAAAATGCAGCGTTTTACATGTAATAGAATTCAATGGACAAGCATCAAAAACGCAAGTGCACCGTTTTTGCAGCGTTTTTGGTGCATTTTTGGTGCGTTTTTGATGCGTTTTTGCCGTTTTTTTTTTTTTTTTTTAATTTTTTTTTTTTTTTAATTTTTTTTAAGACTGTAAAAAAAAATGTAAAAAAAAAAACGCAAAGCGCAAATCGCGGCAAATCGCGGCAAAATCACGGCAAAAACGCGGCAAAAACGCGGCTCAAAAACGTGGCAAGCATGAAAAAAAAACCTCCAAAAACGCTCAAAAGCAACATGCATAGGTGTGAATCGAGCCTTAGCTTGGATTCACACCTATGCAGTTTTAGTGCTTTTTGCATTTTGCAGATTTGCAATACAGTCCATTTAACATGATTTCCTATGGAACACGTTCTGTAGTGCAAATCTGCAAAATGCAAAAAGCACTAAAAATGCATAGGTGTGAATCCAGCCTAATGCTGGCCATACACTATACAGAAAATCGGCCGAACCCATTTTCGAAAAAAGAACGTTCGGTAATGACCGCAAACGATCACGCCATCAGGTAAGTAAAGATTTTCGATCGTTAAATCGTTTATGAACAGCAATGTATCGTTTTTTCGTTTGTTTTTTTCATTTATAAAAGGAAGTGTCAAAATGTGTTTGACCTCTGCACTGTGGCTTCCTGTGTTTGACGAGGAGCAACATACGTTCGTGCGTACGTTGGAACGAACCCTCTACCTACAATATGGATGTGGGTGAAAGGACCATTGGCATAGTCATGCTTGGAGTGATGGCTATACAACAAGCAGAGGAACCCATAATCAAAAGGCGAAGGTTATGGAGTAAAGAGTGGCTGAAGAACCGGGATGACTTCTCTCATATGAGATTGGTTCGAGAGCTCAAGGAAAACAATCCCGATGACTATCGGAACTATCTGAGGATGCCTGATGAGTCCTTTCAGCTCTTATTGAGTAAAGTGTCACCCCTTATTACCAAAAAAGACACCGTTTTAAGACCAAGCATCCCAGCAGAGCAGAGACTGGTAGCAACACTTCGCTTTCTGGCAACTGGCCGAAGTTATGAAGATTTAAAGTTCACTACCGGAATCTCTGCCCAGTCACTTGGCCGCATCATACCAGAGACCTGCCAAGCCATTATAAAGATCATGCAAGAGGAATACCTAAAGGTAATGACACACTGCTTTTATTTTTAACTCTCAAACACTGTACAGCTTGCTTTGTTTAACTTTGATTTTAGAAGCTCTAAACATATCAGTAAACTCAAACTAGTTCATAACATGTCAAACTGACAAACATAACATATTTAAACTCAAATGTATGTTATTCACAAAGATGTGTACTGATAATCATGTCCCCAGTTGCTTTGTTGACGATCCTGCTGTGGGAATGGTACGTGCCACTGATGCATTTGTTGAGGTACTTGCAATGATTGTGGGTGTGTGGTTTGCAATGATTGTGGGTGTGTGGTTTGCAATGATTGTGGGTGTGTGGTTTGCAATGATTGTGGGTGTGTGGTTTTGTGCTCAGCTAAGTGTGTATTTGTGGTCAGCTCCCCCCTTAACCCTTTACTAAGAAGTTGAATGAGTAATGGTTCCAGTAATTGTTTTTGGTCTTCTGACATCCTGCGTATTTTCTTTGCTGCAAATGCACCCAGGTCATCACATTCATCCTTCTTCTGATTTAACGCTGCAGATGCTTGTAGTAGAAAGTTGCCTGTTGCATCTTGCTTTGTCTTTCTCTTTTTGGTAATGGTTACTGGTGGTGATGTGACAGTTTGTGTTTCACTGCCAAATAGATCCTGTATAATAAAGCCAATTGTTATAATTTTTTGACAATTAAGCCTTACATTTTTTTGTAACAAATATTTTTATCTTTGCACAGCTGCCATCATCTGTGGAGGAATGGAAATCAACTGCCAAACAATTTGAAGACTATTGGAATTTTCCAAACTATGGTGGTGCCATAGACGGCAAACATGTTCGGATAATACCCCCAGCAAACTCAGGCTCATTCTTCTACAATTATAAAGGCTACTTTAGTATTGTCCTAATGGCAATTGTCAATGCCAAATATGAATTTATTTTTGTTGACATAGGGAAAAATGGCAGAAATTCGGATGGGGGAATAATAGAGAAGACCTCTTTTTTCCAGCACTTAAAAAATGGACTTCTACATCTCCCATCCCAAGAGGATACAGTTGAAGGTCTCAACTTCTCATTTGTTGCGGATGACGCGTTTCCGTTATCTGAGCATATTTTAAAACCTTTTGCCCTCAAAAACCTGACCCCTGATCAAAAAATTTTTAATTATAGGTTATCTCGTGCTAGACGAGTTGTTGAAAACGTGTTTGGTATTATGGCCAACCGTTTTAGAATATTTCACACAGCAATAAATGTAGCCCCCTCAAGAATTGACACAATAGTCCATAGTTGCTGTGTGTTACACAACTTCTTACGGCGTACTAGCTCCACCTACATGCCCCAATCCCAGTTGGACCGGGAAGATATTTTGTCTGGGGATGTCACGCCTGGTGAGTGGCGTAATGACACCGAAGGCTTATTAAACCTAGGCCGTGCCCCACCACGTCTCTCCAGTCAAGTCGCTCGCCAGAGTCGCATTGATTATATGCACTATTTTCTGGGTCCTGGAGCAGTAGATTGGCAAAACAATGTCTAAATGAAATGTAAATTTGAGTGGCTGCATTTCTATATTATTTCATTTCTTAATACAGATGTCATGTAAGATTTTTCTTTAAATAAAAAAAATTACCAAGTTACATGTGCTTTGATTTTTGGCTGTATTCTCTTAAATGTTTAGTTTCAGATGTGTACATATAAAGGTGTATAATAAAACATAATATTATGACTTTACCTGACTGTCTGCCATTTCGTCAAATGTTCCATCTTCTTCATCTCCTGAAATATTCTCACTGATACTGTCTAAACTTGACACAGAGGGTCGTGCTTCCTCCTGGTCAGTCAGAAAACGTAGACTCTCAAAATACCACAGGCGTGGCACATATACTTCATCTGCACCTGCACCAGATCTTTTGGATTCATTAATTTTATTTAATTCTTTTTTGAAGATCGTACGCAGATTGGCTATTTTTTTGGTCACATAGGATATATCTGCTTTTGCATACACAACAGTGCATAGTTCCACTAATTTAGTATACGCTTCTTTACGTTTTTGACGATCTGAGTAGTCTTTGGAGCGCACTTTCCATAGACATGTAAGGTCTCGGTACATTTCAATGAATTGTGGCAGGAAATGTGGTGATGTAAATTTGTCCACCATTGCTCCTGTAATAATCAAAAATGCAGCATTGTTCAGTTGCCAAACTACACCTAACAATTAATACCCTAGAACTATTGTACTGGTCTGCTTACCTTCACTTCTTCAAAATCTTCTGTGTATTGGCCAGTGGAATCCTTTTGTCTGGTTAGTGGCAAGACAACGTTCTGTTCAGTGTGTGTTAAGCACCATACACACGATCGGACCTTGTACAAACTTTCCCGTTGTTTTTTTTGGAAAAAGGGCCTTGTCTCTCTGAACTTGTATTGCATGCAGACGGTCTGACGTTTAGGCAACAACCACGAACGTAGTGACCTTACAACGTACGGATGACACTTCCAAAGAAGACGTTAAATTCTTCTGCGTCACGCTTCGGGCTCCCTCTGCTAATTTCTAATTAGTATACGTTTGGTCAGTGCAGATTCGTGCGTTATCTTGCGTTTACGACCGTTTGTAAAATTGTATGACAACCAGCCATGTTACACAATCCTAGGAGAGAGTGTGTTGTTTATGGGCTTGCAGTTCTTGCTGTGACTCTAACCCGGTCCAGGAATAGTCAGAGTAGTAGGATGAGGATTATTTTGGCCAAAACTTGGCTACTTAAGCGTGACCAATTTAGCCATATGCCCTTGCTGCATGAGCTGCAGGAGAATAATCCAAATGATTCTCTGAATTATCTCCGGATGACGGACTCCTGCTTTCAGCAACTATTGTCCTTGCTGTCCCCCTATATCATGAAGCAGGACACCTGCATGAGGGCTGCTATTCCAGCAGAGCAAAAGCTCATAGCTACCTTACGTTATTTGGCGACAGGGAGGGGTCCCCAGGATATCAAGTTTACCACTTGGATCTCTCACAAGGCTCTGGGAGAGATTATTCCTGAGACATGTAGTGCTATTATCCAAGTCCTGCAGAAGGACTATATTCGTGTAATTTTTTGGATTTAATATCACCTTCGTGTTTTTCTAAATTATTTTCTAAATTTATTATTCCATCCTTCCCATTTTTGTAATATGCTGTGAATGAATGCCCTCTTTGTCCTCATGCATGCTGTAACTTTTTGGTGGCCTACATGCATATTTTCCTTCACTAACCTCACCAGCATGCTACCCTTGGCCCACACACACCTAGCCTAGTAACTTAAAACTGTATTTTTTTAGGCTTCATTTTTATGTTTACCACAAACACCCTCTAAAATGTGTCCCAATATTATTCCTGTCCTTTAAATTCATGCAGAGTGCAAGATTCCCTTTTTGGTTGTGCAAATACTTATCCCCCCCCCCTAAAAAAACACCCAAAAAACAGTCAACCGATATAACTACTCTATCTGCTGATTTTGCAAAACACATACATAGTATACCTTATTTTTTTAGGTAAGATTGCTGACTAAATTCTCCAAAGCGTGTAGTGCAAGGGCCTGCAAGATTACCTTCAAAAGGTCAAAATGATACGTTCGTTATGATGAATTTAGCATTATGAGGGGCTCACACCATCCCTGAGCTGTGCTGACTTCCTGTGTTTATAACTTTATCATAACAAATAATCCTAATTAACGAACATTGTTATTATCTTGTCCGATGTATGTCAAAATGTGTATAGATTTGAACAATGTGCCTTCTGATTTACGGATTTGCCCACTTCTTACCTGGCCACTGGCCTGACAATGTTCTAAAGATGGATGGTCAGGCAAAATAATAAATAATTTTTCATGCATTTAGCTCTCATGGAAGTGTAGAGGTTTACTTGTCAAAACCAGCTACCAATTCAACTCCCCCCCCCCTTAAAGTTTAGGAATGTGCCACCAGAGGGGGTGAGGGAGCATATAATTAGAATTTAGCCTTTTTTGGATGTTGGGATGAATGGACGCCACTCTGACGGAGATGTGATGATACGTACTGAATTTTAGGATCGTATACAAAAAGGGACCTTCATTTTTTAAAATGCTCTGGACAATATTGAGGTACTAAATTTTGTCTTTGGGGCAGATGAGGCTACATTGCCTCAGAGAAAAGTGATGAGCCTTTTTCCCGACCAGCTCAATAGGCTGTGATGCCAGCTATGGCAAGTGCATGTGCTGGTTTGGGCTCCCAGAATGCCCGTCTTGTCATTGAACAATATATGGACTACTTTTTTACTTGCTGATTCATTATTTTACTTCTTAATAAAATGAGATTTCCAAGGAAATACTGTTGTCTGTTTACTAGCTTTGCAAATAGCCTTGATCTTTTTCTTTTTTGCCACTAGTGCAAACCAACCTGATGTGCAACATGAGGTGACAATCTCACTTTGAGCTAACTATTATATTGTGCTGTGTCTCAGCTACACACATTTTAGAGTACACTGTCAATGTAACCACAGCAACTTAACAAATATACTGGTATTGAGCATTGAAATAAAAAAACACACATTGTTTTTTTTCAAAAATGTTTTTATATGTGCACATTCCTGTGCGTTTTTTTCTTTGGACAAACAGGCATATTATAAAACTGAACTTGTATGACAACCACGAACTTACAAAGTTCAACATTAACAAAATATGTTACTTTTTTATTTTCTTTATTTATTAGAAACAATTATTTACACAAATTTTTGCTAAAAAATCTTTATGTAAAATTTTTTAGTATTTATTTTTTGATTTTTTTGATATTTTGTGTGTAATTATTTTTTCATAATATAGTTTTTTTATTTTTTTTTATTTTTTGCTACCATTTTTTTTTTAGAAAATTTTTGCAAAATATTTAGATAAAATTTAGGTTTTTTTTTTGCTTTTTATATCATTTTTTTTGAGAAATTTTTTTAAAAATATTTAGAGAAAATTTAGGTTTTATTTTATTTTTTTATTTTTTTTTTATCATTATTTTTTTATCATTTTTTTGGTCATTCTTTTTTTGGTAAAATTTTCTTCATTATTTTCTTAAATTTTTTTGAATTTTTTTTTTTTTTTTGGAATTAACAAACATAAACAATAATTTGGACATAATCATGCAGCAGGAAATGAAGAACATGATAGATGTTTATGGACGTCAAAAGTGTTTAGATTCTACCCAAAACATCTATCATGTCCTTCATTTCCTGCTGCATTGTGTTGAGACGAGCTCTCATGGCATCTATTTCGCCATTCCATAGCATTATCTGAGCTATGAGCCTTTGGGCGCTGTCTGTTGTAAAGTGGTCAGGTGGCTCTTCCGCAACCAGAACATCACCTAAAAAAGTGAGAAAAAAACATGTATTTAGAAATATGCAGGCATACATAGATTACCTGAAGCTGGGGTGTCAGACACTCACCTGGTGAGGTACAGGCTCCCACTTCCCCCACCTCTCTTTCATCATGTGTGATGCTGGTGCTGGGTTCAGGTTGGGTGTCCCGGCGATGTTGTGGCTCCCGGCGATGTTGTGGCTCCCGGCGAGGTTGTGGGTCCCGGCGATGTTGGTTGTCCCGGCGAGGTTGAGGGTCCTGTTGACCCTGTTGTCTGTGTCTTTGATTCCCTATGAACAATTAAAAAAAGGTATACTTAGCACACAGATATTTATGGCCCGAAATAGGAATATGAAACATTGCTTTCAAGTGGTGTACAATTGTCTGTTTAGGAAGAGAACCAAGTTGAAGACATGAAACCGAGCCCTTTCTTTGATGGCCGTCTCCATCCAGCCTACCCTACCGCATTTGGGTCGCACGCAATATCTATGCTTGTTGGTTGTTAACCATTTTATTGCTCTCTCTATGTATTTAATATTGTTAAATAAAAAGTTTAGTATTTTACATTCTTTTCTCTTATTCACCTGGAATACTTTAGCACCGCTATAATCCCCTGTCCCTTTACTCATTGGTTATGATTAAAAAGACCTTTGACCCCAAATTCAATACTTACCTTTTTGTGCGAAGTTTTTATGGTGTCCCACACTAGTGCTCCTGAGTCCAGATGTGTAAACAGCTGCTGTGTCCTCTCCTTACATTCCACTGAATCTATTTATCAATTAATTAACATTTCAAAGACATCTAGACAACAATGTCTTTTAAATTCGTTCAATCACATAAATGATCATGACCAAAACAGTCATAAGCCTATATCAGTTTCAAAAAGTCGTATTCATTGGCAAACGATCACTGTTGGTCCTTACGAACGTTATTTCATACCCGCGAAAGTTATTTAACCACCTACAAACATTCAGTATAACAGTCAAGAAAAGCACATGGAGAAGCAGGCAAGTGAAGAATCATAAATGGGACACACAAGTACTTACTTTTTCGAAGTTCCTTCCTTATTTTGAGATACTGATCTGGCTCCCTGTTTTTCAGGTCAGACCAGCGCTTCCTCAGTTGGTCCTTCTTTCTATGGACCCCAAACTTCCACTCCAAGGCCTTCACCACATCAGTGAGGATTTTGTCCTTGACCAAATTGGGATGTGCATATGGGCCATGTTTCCCATCGTAATCTTGCTTTTTCAAGATTGAAACCATCTCCACCATCTCCTCAAATGACATGTTGGTGGCCTTCCTGGATCTGCATTCTGACACATGTGTCTCCGCCATTGTTGCTCCTCACTACGCACCGAAGAGAAAAGGGGCGGGCAATATTCAAGAAAAAGAACGTCAGGGGCGGAGTTTCAGGCATGCGCCGTCTATGTCAAGTTAACACGCGGTTCGAACGAATGCGTGATGCCGTTCGGGTAGCAGAGTTTTCACGCATAGATAGTGTATATCAATCGAACGAGCGTGTGATGTAAGATTACGTTCTGTTTGTGTGCGAGACAAAGGCAATCCGAGAGTCCCCGCGAAAAGAAGCTGGTTCTAAATTCTGTCGCTCCCATTCGTAATTTATAATGACATTTTTTTAAGTAGAAATGTCATTTTGCTCTCTAACTGTTTTAAACAGGGGAAACATGCGCCCCTTTACAGGCATACTATAGACACCCCCCCTAGGTAATAAATTTAAAGGAATATTACACTTTTATTGTTTGACTTTATTCATTATTAAAATCACTGTTCATGAAAAAATGTGTTTTTGGTAAACTTTTCTGTCCATTCATACATGTCTCCTGGGGCAGGACCCAGGTCACCAAACACTTTTTATGGCAATACCATGAATATAAGCCTTTAAAATTACCACTTATAATTATTCATGTTCAACTCCCTTAGACTTTAACGGGGTTCACGTGTTAAAATCAATTTTTGGCCTGTTCAAATGTTCTGTTGCAAAACTAACAGGGGGCTGTTGGTCTCATCCCTAATGGCAATTAGCTTGCATATTATGTCTTAAAATTATCACTTTGGAATTCTACCATAGACTTTTATAGGTTGGCAAATGAGAAAATGTTGTATGGGGCACACTGCAAACAGCCCCCCCCCCACAGCTGCCCTACTGTCAATGCAGCGTGACCTGTGACCAATACAGCGTGACCTGTGCCACATACAGCATGACCTGTGCCCAATACAGCCTGGTCTGCCTGTGCACCATACAGCCCCACCTATGCTGAGGAAGAGGCAAGCTACTAGGATCAGCAGAGCGGGATTGGCCACTGTACTAGCTTTTATTTGAATTATCCCGTCTTCCCGGGGCTCATCACATAGCCCCACCTCTTGGCCCGACGCCTTTGATGACGTCACATGTCCCGCATTGGATCGGCGTTCTATCAAATGCACTGGCCCAAAAGGTGGAGCTATGTGACGTGAGCCCCGGGAACATTGGAAGTCCTAATGAAAGCTCTTACATCGGGCAATTCAGCTCTGCTAAAACGGACAGCTCACCTCTTCCTCTCCTCTCTCTTCCCCTGGCTGGGAGACTGTGCCGGCGGGGCTCTTATCCTCACTGGGCCCCACTCGGCTGCGGGCCCCGTAGCGCCCGCATGGGTCAATATGGTGGTAGTTACGACCCTGAATGCATAGTAATTTTTGGGGGTACAAAAAGTGAGTCCCATATCAATAGACAGCAGTGGCCAAAAAGGATTAGGACAAGAATGAGAAATGCTGGAGTCAGAATGATCTTCTTTCCTATTTGGACACATTACAAATTAAAAAGTCATGACATGAAAATTGTTGATGAATGATGTCCACCAGAGGGGGTGAGGGAGCATATAATTAGAATTTAGCCTTTTTTGGATGTTGGGATGAATGGACGCCACTCTGACGGAGATGTGATGATACGTACTGAATTTTAGGATCGTATACAAAAAGGGACCTTCATTTTTTAAAATGCTCTGGACAATATTGAGGTACTAAATTTTGTCTTTGGGGCAGATGAGGCTACATTGCCTCAGAGAAAAGTGATGAGCCTTTTTCCCGACCAGCTCAATAGGCTGTGATGCCAGCTATGGCAAGTGCATGTGCTGGTTTGGGCTCCCAGAATGCCCGTCTTGTCATTGAACAATATATGGACTACTTTTTTACTTGCTGATTCATTATTTTACTTCTTAATAAAATGAGATTTCCAAGGAAATACTGTTGTCTGTTTACTAGCTTTGCAAATAGCCTTGATCTTTTTCTTTTTTGCCACTAGTGCAAACCAACCTGATGTGCAACATGAGGTGACAATCTCACTTTGAGCTAACTATTATATTGTGCTGTGTCTCAGCTACACACATTTTAGAGTACACTGTCAATGTAACCACAGCAACTTAACAAATATACTGGTATTGAGCATTGAAATAAAAAAACACACATTGTTTTTTTTCAAAAATGTTTTTATATGTGCACATTCCTGTGCGTTTTTTTCTTTGGACAAACAGGCATATTATAAAACTGAACTTGTATGACAACCACGAACTTACAAAGTTCAACATTAACAAAATATGTTACTTTTTTATTTTCTTTATTTATTAGAAACAATTATTTACACAAATTTTTGCTAAAAAATCTTTATGTAAAATTTTTTAGTATTTATTTTTTGATTTTTTTGATATTTTGTGTGTAATTATTTTTTCATAATATAGTTTTTTTATTTTTTTTTATTTTTTGCTACCATTTTTTTTTTAGAAAATTTTTGCAAAATATTTAGATAAAATTTAGGTTTTTTTTTTGCTTTTTATATCATTTTTTTTGAGAAATTTTTTTAAAAATATTTAGAGAAAATTTAGGTTTTATTTTATTTTTTTATTTTTTTTTTATCATTATTTTTTTATCATTTTTTTGGTCATTCTTTTTTTGGTAAAATTTTCTTCATTATTTTCTTAAATTTTTTTGAATTTTTTTTTTTTTTTTGGAATTAACAAACATAAACAATAATTTGGACATAATCATGCAGCAGGAAATGAAGAACATGATAGATGTTTATGGACGTCAAAAGTGTTTAGATTCTACCCAAAACATCTATCATGTCCTTCATTTCCTGCTGCATTGTGTTGAGACGAGCTCTCATGGCATCTATTTCGCCATTCCATAGCATTATCTGAGCTATGAGCCTTTGGGCGCTGTCTGTTGTAAAGTGGTCAGGTGGCTCTTCCGCAACCAGAACATCACCTAAAAAAGTGAGAAAAAAACATGTATTTAGAAATATGCAGGCATACATAGATTACCTGAAGCTGGGGTGTCAGACACTCACCTGGTGAGGTACAGGCTCCCACTTCCCCCACCTCTCTTTCATCATGTGTGATGCTGGTGCTGGGTTCAGGTTGGGTGTCCCGGCGATGTTGTGGCTCCCGGCGATGTTGTGGCTCCCGGCGAGGTTGTGGGTCCCGGCGATGTTGGTTGTCCCGGCGAGGTTGAGGGTCCTGTTGACCCTGTTGTCTGTGTCTTTGATTCCCTATGAACAATTAAAAAAAGGTATACTTAGCACACAGATATTTATGGCCCGAAATAGGAATATGAAACATTGCTTTCAAGTGGTGTACAATTGTCTGTTTAGGAAGAGAACCAAGTTGAAGACATGAAACCGAGCCCTTTCTTTGATGGCCGTCTCCATCCAGCCTACCCTACCGCATTTGGGTCGCACGCAATATCTATGCTTGTTGGTTGTTAACCATTTTATTGCTCTCTCTATGTATTTAATATTGTTAAATAAAAAGTTTAGTATTTTACATTCTTTTCTCTTATTCACCTGGAATACTTTAGCACCGCTATAATCCCCTGTCCCTTTACTCATTGGTTATGATTAAAAAGACCTTTGACCCCAAATTCAATACTTACCTTTTTGTGCGAAGTTTTTATGGTGTCCCACACTAGTGCTCCTGAGTCCAGATGTGTAAACAGCTGCTGTGTCCTCTCCTTACATTCCACTGAATCTATTTATCAATTAATTAACATTTCAAAGACATCTAGACAACAATGTCTTTTAAATTCGTTCAATCACATAAATGATCATGACCAAAACAGTCATAAGCCTATATCAGTTTCAAAAAGTCGTATTCATTGGCAAACGATCACTGTTGGTCCTTACGAACGTTATTTCATACCCGCGAAAGTTATTTAACCACCTACAAACATTCAGTATAACAGTCAAGAAAAGCACATGGAGAAGCAGGCAAGTGAAGAATCATAAATGGGACACACAAGTACTTACTTTTTCGAAGTTCCTTCCTTATTTTGAGATACTGATCTGGCTCCCTGTTTTTCAGGTCAGACCAGCGCTTCCTCAGTTGGTCCTTCTTTCTATGGACCCCAAACTTCCACTCCAAGGCCTTCACCACATCAGTGAGGATTTTGTCCTTGACCAAATTGGGATGTGCATATGGGCCATGTTTCCCATCGTAATCTTGCTTTTTCAAGATTGAAACCATCTCCACCATCTCCTCAAATGACATGTTGGTGGCCTTCCTGGATCTGCATTCTGACACATGTGTCTCCGCCATTGTTGCTCCTCACTACGCACCGAAGAGAAAAGGGGCGGGCAATATTCAAGAAAAAGAACGTCAGGGGCGGAGTTTCAGGCATGCGCCGTCTATGTCAAGTTAACACGCGGTTCGAACGAATGCGTGATGCCGTTCGGGTAGCAGAGTTTTCACGCATAGATAGTGTATATCAATCGAACGAGCGTGTGATGTAAGATTACGTTCTGTTTGTGTGCGAGACAAAGGCAATCCGAGAGTCCCCGCGAAAAGAAGCTGGTTCTAAATTCTGTCGCTCCCGTTCGTAATTTATAATGACATTTTTTTAAGTAGAAATGTCATTTTGCTCTCTAACTGTTTTAAACAGGGGAAACATGCGCCCCTTTACAGGCATACTATAGACACCCCCCCTAGGTAATAAATTTAAAGGAATATTACACTTTTATTGTTTGACTTTATTCATTATTAAAATCACTGTTCATGAAAAAATGTGTTTTTGGTAAACTTTTCTGTCCATTCATACATGTCTCCTGGGGCAGGACCCAGGTCACCAAACACTTTTTATGGCAATACCATGAATATAAGCCTTTAAAATTACCACTTATAATTATTCATGTTCAACTCCCTTAGACTTTAACGGGGTTCACGTGTTAAAATCAATTTTTGGCCTGTTCAAATGTTCTGTTGCAAAACTAACAGGGGGCTGTTGGTCTCATCCCTAATGGCAATTAGCTTGCATATTATGTCTTAAAATTATCACTTTGGAATTCTACCATAGACTTTTATAGGTTGGCAAATGAGAAAATGTTGTATGGGGCACACTGCAAACAGCCCCCCCCCCACAGCTGCCCTACTGTCAATGCAGCGTGACCTGTGACCAATACAGCGTGACCTGTGCCACATACAGCATGACCTGTGCCCAATACAGCCTGGTCTGCCTGTGCACCATACAGCCCCACCTATGCTGAGGAAGAGGCAAGCTACTAGGATCAGCAGAGCGGGATTGGCCACTGTACTAGCTTTTATTTGAATTATCCCGTCTTCCCGGGGCTCATCACATAGCCCCACCTCTTGGCCCGACGCCTTTGATGACGTCACATGTCCCGCATTGGATCGGCGTTCTATCAAATGCACTGGCCCAAAAGGTGGAGCTATGTGACGTGAGCCCCGGGAACATTGGAAGTCCTAATGAAAGCTCTTACATCGGGCAATTCAGCTCTGCTAAAACGGACAGCTCACCTCTTCCTCTCCTCTCTCTTCCCCTGGCTGGGAGACTGTGCCGGCGGGGCTCTTATCCTCACTGGGCCCCACTCGGCTGCGGGCCCCGTAGCGCCCGCATGGGTCAATATGGTGGTAGTTACGACCCTGAATGCATAGTAATTTTTGGGGGTACAAAAAGTGAGTCCCATATCAATAGACAGCAGTGGCCAAAAAGGATTAGGACAAGAATGAGAAATGCTGGAGTCAGAATGATCTTCTTTCCTATTTGGACACATTACAAATTAAAAAGTCATGACATGAAAATTGTTGATGAATGATGTCCAAAAATTAAAATGATGTTGGTTTTATACACACAGGAACTTTAGAGCCAAGAAGAGCCTGGGCCCAGCAGCCAGACAACAACTGAGTGCAGGATCCCTCCCCTGCGTCCTCCCAAAAAAAGGGCCAGGAAGAGCCAACATCTGGATGAGGCCACATCTGAGTTCTTAACTAGGGCTACTTCTCTGATAAACACAGCACCCGATAGTGCTGAAGGGTTTGGCAGTTTTAATGCTAGTAAGCTCCGTGAGCTTGACGCAGATCAAAGGGAGCTATGTGAGGCTCTAATCATCCAGCTCTTCAGCAAGGCCAGGAAACAAGAGCTAACCACTAAATCTCATGTGTGTCATTTGAACAACACTCCTCCACAACAAACCTACCCACCACAGCAAGCCCACCCACCTGAGCAGCATGGTGGTCAGTGGCAAAATCAGCCCCAAGGATCCACAACAAGGCCACTGGTGTGGGGAGTTTAGGGGCTAATAATTTAGCAGGTTGAATTTTTGGATTTCAGTATGATTTAATAAGCTATATTTTTTCGTTTGATGTGTATCGTTTGCTCTTTTTCTTTTGAAATTATATTTTTAAATTGTGAGGACAGAGAACATGTCTAATAATTTTGTAAGTTTATTTATGTTGTGAATGCACAATAAGCAAAATGGCCTTAAAAAAACAAAAAAAAAGGATTGATATCACTAGAACACAAATCCTAACTAAAATATGTTTGTCTGTACTCTGTCAGTATAACCAGCAAAGCAGATTTGATCTTAAGCCATTAAAAATTTGTGATGGTCCTTGCTTCCGACCATGCGTGTTTGTACTTTGGACTAAAGTCAGATGGTATTTTGGGCACACACGATCGGAGTTTTGTTGACAGAAAGTTTGTCCGTTCGTAGCCAACAAAAGTCCGAATTAAAAAAAATTTGTCCGATGGAGCGTACACACGGTCAGATGTTGCTCCAGAACTGCTAATTTACATGTTTGTTGTCAAAAAGTCCGATCGTGTGTACGGGCCTTTATATAGTTGGTGTTGACGATTGGTCATGACGTTTGGACGCGAACGTATTTGACACGAATATTTCCCTTCCGGGTTAAATTATTTTCAACCATGCGCAGTAGCAACCATTCGTTTTTTCACGGACGAAGAACGCATTAAACTTGCAATTTATCGTACGTTCGGCATAAAATTTCCAAACTTGCCGTTCGTTTTTTTTCCACAAAAACGTCACAAACGATTATCGATTTGTGCCCATTAACTTGCCGAAAAACGAACGAAGTGTCTATATGAACGATTTTTCGGCCGATTTTCTGTATAGTGTATGGCCAGCATAAGGCTGGATTCACACCTATGCATTTTTTGTGCTTTTTGCAGATTTGCACTACAGATCGTGTTCCATAGGAAACCATGGTGAATGGACTGTAGTGCAAATCTGCAAAATGCAAAAAGCACTAAAACTGCATAGGTGTGAATCCAGCCTTAGAGCCCTTGCACACTGGGGCGGCGTCGGCGGTAAAACGCCGCTATTATTAGCGGCGTTTTACCGTCGGTATGCGGCCGCTAGCGGGGTGGTTTTACCCCCCGCTAGCGGCCGAGAAGGGGTTAAATACCCCCGCAAAGCGCCTCTGCAGAGGCGCTTTGCCGGCGGTATAGCCGCGCCGTCCCATTGATTTCAATGGGCAGGAGCAGTAAAGGAGCGGTATACACACCGCTCCTTCACCGCTCCGAAGATGCTGCTAGCAGGACTTTTTTTACCGTCCTGCCAGCGCATCGCTCCAGTGTGCAAGCCCTCGGGGCTTTCACACTGGAATGAAAGCAGCGGCACTTTCGGAGCAGTTTGCAGGCGCTATTATTAGCGCAATAGCGCCTGCAAACCGCCGCAGTGTGCAAGGGCTCTTAGGCTCGATTCACACCTATGCATGTTGCTTTTGAGCGTTTTTGGAGGTTTTTTTTTCATGCTTGCCACGTTTTTGAGCCGCGTTTTTGCCGCGATTTTGCCGCGATTTTGCCGCGATTTTGCCGCGATTTGCGTTTTGCGGTTTTTATTTTTTTTTATTTTTTTTTTTTTACATTTTTTTTTTAGTCTTAAAAAAATAAATAAATAAGTAAATAAAAAAAAAAAAAACAGGAACAAAACGGCAAAAACGCATCAAAAACGCACCAAAAACGCATCAAAAACGCTGCAAAAACGGTGCACTTGCATTTTTGATGCTTGTCCATTGAATTCTATTACATGCAAAACGCTGCATTTTGCATGAAAAAAAGTCCCTGACCCTTTCCAAAAATGCAGAGAAACAAAAAGGCATTGATGTGAACATGTTCCATAGGAACCCATGTTAAAAAATTGCCGTGCATTTCTGCAAAATGCAAAATGCATCAAAAAACGCGCTAGTGTGAATGGAGCCTAAGAGCCCTTGCACACTGGGGCGGGGGGCGGCGTCGGCGGTAAAACGCCGCTATTATTAACGGCGTTTTACCGTCGGTATTCGGTAAAACCGCCCCGCTAGCGGCCGAGAAGGGGTTAAATACCACCGCAAAGCGCCTCTGCAGAGGCGCATTGCCGGCGGTATAGCCGCGCCGTCCCATTGATTTCAATGGGCAGGAGCGGTAAAGGAGCGGTATACACACCGCTCCTTCACCGCTCCGAAGATGCTGCTAGCAGGACTTTTTTTACCGTCCTGCCAGCGCATCGCTCCAGTGTGCAAGCCCTCGGGGCTTGCACACTGGAATGCAAGGAGCGGCACTTTCTGGGCGGTTTGCAGGCGCTATTATTAGCGCAATAGCGCCTGCAAACCGCCCCAGTGTGCAAGGGCTCTAAGGCTCCTTTCACATTTATCCGACTTCAAAGTCGCACGATTTTACCGCGATTTCGCGGCCGCGATTTTGCCGCGATTTTACCGCGATTTGCCGCGATTTTACCGCGATTTGGGAGCAGTACTACTTTGCCACGTTTTTGGCATTAACAAATGAAAACATACAGTAGTTGGTATGAATCATAAGGGGGAACTCCACGCCAAGTTTTAAATAAAAAAAACTGGCGTGGGTCCCCCCCCCAGGGGCATACCAGGCCCTTAGGTCTGGTATGGATTGTAAGGGGAACCCCCTACGCCGAAAAATCGGCCTGGGGGTCCCCCCAAAGTCCATACCAGACCCTTATCCGAGCACGCAGCCCGGCCGGTCAGGAATGGGGGTGGGGACGAGCTAGCGGCCCCCCCCTCCTGGACCGTACCAGGCCGCATACCCTCAACATGGGGGTGGGTGCTTTGGGGCATGGGGGGGCGCCCTGCGGCCCCCCCCCCACCCCAAAGCACCTTGTCCCCATGTTGATGAGGACAAGGGCCTCTTCCCGACAACCCTGGCCGTTGGTTGTCGGGGTCTGCGGGCGGGGGGCTTATCGGAATCTGGGAGCCCCCTTTAATAAGGGTGCCCCCAGATCCCGGCCCCCCACCCTATGTGAATAAGTATGGGGTACATGGTACCCCTACCCATTCACCTAGGGAAAAAAGCGTCAATAAAAAACACAGTACACAGGTATTTAAAATAATTTATTAGGCAGCTCCGGGATCTTCTTCCGACTTCGGGGGTCTCTCCGGCGTCTTCTCCCGGTGTCCGCATCTTCTGCCGGCTCCACCGCTATCTTCTGGCGCTCTTTTGCCAGCGGTGGTCCGGACCTCTGGATCGTCTTCTTCCCTCTTCTCTTCCAGAGATGTTGACACGACGCTCTCTCCAGCCAGAATGGTCTCTGTGCGCTCCGCACCGGACTTATATAGGCGGTGACCCCGCCCCCTTATGCCGTCACAGTCCCTGGGCATGCTGGGACTGTGACGTTTTAGGAGGCGTGGTCACTGGGTGATGACCACGCCCCCTTAGACGGCACAGTCCCAGCATGCCCCGGGACAGTGACCTCATAGGGGGGCGGGGTCACCGCCTATATAAGTCTGTTGCGGAGCGTTCAGAGACCATTCCAGCTGGAGAGAGCGTCATGTCAACATCTCTGGAAGAAAAGAAGAAGGCAGAAGACAGAAGTCCGGACCACCGCTAGCAATTGAGCTGCAGAAGAAAGCGGAGGAGCCGGCAGAAGATCAGGACACCGGGAGGAGACGCCGGAGAGACCCCCGAAGTCGGAAGAGGACCCCCGAATTCGGAAGAAGACCCCCGAAGTCGGAAGAGGACCCCCGAAGTCGGAAGAAGAGCCCGGAGCTGCCTAATAAATTATTTTAAATACCTGTGTACTGTGTTTTTTATTGACGCTTTTTTCCCTAGGTGAATGGGTAGGGGTACCATGTACCCCATACTCATTCACATAGGGTGGGGGGCCGGGATCTGGGGGCTCCCTCATTAAAGGGGGCTCCCGGATTCCGATAAGCTCCCCGCCCGTAGACCCCGACAACCAACGGCCAGGGTTGTCGGGAAGAGGCCCTTGTCCTCATCAACATGGGGACAAGGTGCTTTGGGGTGGGGGGGCTGCAGGGTGCCCCCCATGCCCTAAAGCACCCACCCCCCCATGTTTAGGGCATGCGGCCTGGTACGGTCCAGGAGGGGGGGGGCGCTCGCTCGTCCCCACCCCCATTCCTGACCGGCCGGGCTGCATGCTCGGATAAGGGTCTGGTATGGATTTTGGGGGGGACCCCACGCCGATTTTTTGGCGTAGGGGGTTCCCCTTTGATCCATACCAGACCTAAGGGCCTGGTATGCCCCTGGGGGGGAACCCATGCCGTTTTTTTCATTTAAAACTTGGCGTGGAGTTCCCCCTCTGGATTCATACCAGACAGCTGTCAGCACTGCCTGTCGCTCATCGGGAAAGGAAAAAAAAGTTTTCCTTTCCCGATCAGCGAGCCAGGCTTGTGCTTACAAAGTTGTGCTGAAGTTGTGTCTATATTATTCAGGCACGATTTGCATGCTACTTCAGGGTTTAACATTGAGGTCTATGGAGTACAACTCGCATAGAAGTTGGACCAAAGTAGTGCAGGGACTACTTTCAAGTCGGCACGACTTAAAGTCGTGCCAATATGAATGGTAGTCATTGAAAATCATGGAGAATGACTTGTCATTAGGGATGAGCTTCGTGTTCGAGTCGAACCCATGTTCGACTCGAACATCGGCTGTTCGACCGTCCGTCGAATTGCGAACGTTATGGGCCGTTCGCGCCAAATTCGTGTGGCGCGTCACGGCCCATAATTCACTGCGGCATCGCAGTGCATTGCTGGCTGATGATTGGCCAAGCATGCACTATGACCCGCATGCTTGGCCAATCACAGCGCCGTCAGTAGAGAGAGCTGTAATTGGCCAAAGCCAGGGTGGCTTTGGCCAATTATGGCTCAGGGGATTTAGTACACGCCCCACACTATATAAGGCCGCCTGCACGGCGGCCCTGTGTAGTGTGTTCCGGTGTGCTGATAGAGAGAGAGACAGACAGTGTCATTTGATTTGAGTTAGATAGATTAGGCTAGATCTGTTCCTGCTATTTACATTTAGTGCAGTGCGTCCTGCTCACAGTGTTCAGCTAGATCCGTTCCTGCTATTTACATTTAGTGCAGTCAGTGCGTCCTGCTCACAGTGTTCAGCTAGATCCGTTCCTGCTATTTACATTTAGTGCAGTGCGTCCTGCTCACAGTGTTCAGCTAGATCTGTTCCTGCTATTTACATTTAGTGCAGTGCGTCCTGCTCACAGTGTTCAGCTAGATCTGTTCCTGCTATTTACATTTAGTGCAGTGCGTCCTGCTCACAGTGTTCAGCTAGATCCGTTCCTGCTATTTACATTTAGTGCAGTCAGTGCGTCCTGCTCACAGTGTTCAGCTAGAACCGTTCCTGCTATTTACATTTAGTGCAGTGCGTCCTGCTCACAGTGTTCAGCTAGATCTGTTCCTGCTATTTACATTTAGTGCAGTGCGTCCTGCTCACAGTGTTCAGCTAGATCAGTTCCTGCTATTTACATTTAGTGCAGTGCGTCCTGCTCACAGTGTTCAGCTAGATCTGTTCCTGCTATTTACATTTAGTGCAGTGCGTCCTGCTCACAGTGTTCAGCTAGATCTGTTCCTGCTATTTACATTTAGTGCAGTGCGTCCTGCTCACAGTGTTCAGCTAGATCCGTTCCTGCTATTTACATTTAGTGCAGTCAGTGCGTCCTGCTCACAGTGTTCAGCTAGATCCGTTCCTGCTATTTACATTTAGTGCAGTGCGTTCTGCTCACAGTGTTCAGCTAGATCTGTTCCTGCTATTTACATTTAGTGCAGTGCGTCCTGCTCACAGTGTTCAGCTAGATCTGTTCCTGCTATTTACATTTAGTGCAGTGCGTCCTGCTCACAGTGTTCAGCTAGATCCGTTCCTGCTATTTACATTTAGTGCAGTGTGTCCTGCTCACAGTGTTCAGCTAGATCTGTTCCTGCTATTTACATTTAGTGCAGTGCGTCCTGCTCACAGTGTTCAGCTAGATCTGTTCCTGCTATTTACATTTAGTGCAGTGCGTCCTGCTCACAGTGTTCAGCTAGATCCGTTCCTGCTATTTACATTTAGTGCAGTGCGTCCTGCTCACAGTGTTCAGCTAGATCTGTTCCTGCTATTTACATTTAGTGCAGTGCGTCCTGCTCACAGTGTTCAGCTAGATCCGTTCCTGCTATTTACATTTAGTGCAGTCAGTGCGTCCTGCTCACAGTGTTCAGCTAGATCCGTTCCTGCTATTTACATTTAGTGCAGTCAGTGCGTCCTGCTCACAGTGTTCAGCTAGATCTGTTCCTGCTATTTACATTTAGTGCAGTCAGTGCGTCCTGCTCACAGTGTTCAGCTAGATCCGTTCCTGCTATTTACATTTAGTGCAGTGCGTCCTGCTCACAGTGTTCAGCTAGATCTGTTCCTGCTATTTACATTTAGTGCAGTGCGTCCTGCTCACAGTGTTCAGCTAGATCTGTTCCTGCTATTTACATTTAGTGCAGTGCGTCCTGCTCACAGTGTTCAGCTAGATCCGTTCCTGCTATTTACATTTAGTGCAGTGCGTCCTGCTCACAGTGTTCAGCTAGATCTGTTCCTGCTATTTACATTTAGTGCAGTGCGTCCTGCTCACAGTGTTCAGCTAGATCCGTTCCTGCTATTTACATTTAGTGCAGTCAGTGCGTCCTGCTCACAGTGTTCAGCTAGATCCGTTCCTGCTATTTACATTTAGTGCAGTCAGTGCGTCCTGCTCACAGTGTTCAGCTAGATCTGTTCCTGCTATTTACATTTAGTGCAGTCAGTGCGTCCTGCTGACAGTGTTCAGCTAGATCCGTTCCTGCTATTTACATTTAGTGCAGTCAGTGCGTCCTGCTCACAGTGTTCAGCTAGATCTGTTCCTGCTATTTACATTTAGTGCAGTCAGTGCGTCCTGCTCACAGTGTTCAGCTAGATCCGTTCCTGCTATTTACATTTAGTGCAGTGCGCCCTGCTCACAGTGTTCAGCTAGATCCGTTCCTGCTATTTACATTTAGTGCAGTCAGTGCGTCCTGCTCACAGTGTTCAGCTAGATCCGTTCCTGCTATTTACATTTAGTGCAGTCAGTGCGTCCTGCTCACAGTGTTCAGCTAGATCCGTTCCTGCTATTTACATTTAGTGCAGTGCGTCCTGCTCACAGTGTTCAGCTAGATCCGTTCCTGTTATCTTCCTACTGACAGGCAGGCTTGTCTGGTTACAGTATATAAAGCTACCTGAAGAAAATTACAGGTGTTCTATCCCAGCTTAGTGCAGCTACAGGCCATTAGTATGTCTGGAAGGCCAAGAAGGAGAGGCAGACAGTCACAAGCCAATAAGAGAGGGCAAGCAGGCTCTGTGTCTAGTGCTGGTCGTGGAGACGGTGCATCCTCATCAGCACATAGCCATGGGACACGCTTGGCCTTTTTTTCGGCAGCTGGCCGTGTTGAGCCGCAACATGCGGAAGACTTGGTCGAGTGGATGACCAAGCCGTCCTCATCCTCCTCATCCTCTCTCACCCATGCCCAGGGTGCTTTGTCTGGCAAAGCAGCGGCCTCTTCCCTCAGCTCAATGTCATCAGTGACTCCTTCCCTAGCTCCACCATGTCCTCCTGAGGATTCCCTCGAACTGTTTGACCACAGTGTTGGGTACATGCTCCAGGAGGATGCCCAGCGTTTGGAAGGCTCTGATGATGATACTGAGCTCGATGAAGGCAGTAACATGAGCACGGACAGAGGGGGGTGCCCAAGAAGGACAGCAATCTGGCAGTCATGCTCCCCCTGCTGCAGCATACTGCCAGGTTTGCTCCAGTGATGAGGAGGGAGGGGATGATGAGGTCACTGACTCAACGTGGGTGCCTGATAGGAGAGAGGAGGAGGAGGAGGAGAAGGCGGCACATCACCAACGAGGCAGGATGCCCTCCAGGGGCCAGCCTAAGGGCAGCACATTGACTGCATCACACCCCAAAGTTCCACATGTGCAGGGCGCTGCAGTCTCTGCGCGTTATTCAAAAAGTTCTTTGGTGTGGGCCTTTTTTGAGACGAGTGCATCAGATCGCACCGCTGCTATTTGCAACATATGTCTCAAGCGTATCTCGCGTGGCCAAAACATCTCCCGCTTGGGTACCACATGCTTGACCAGACATATGTTGACCTGCCATGCAGTTCGTTGGCAAGCATATCTAAAAGACCCACACCAAAGACCAAAGAGGATCTCTCCTTGCTCCTCATCAGCTGAGATTTCCAACCCCACTAGACCTTCAGTCCTCTCTGAGACCTGCAGTGAGAGGAATGAAGGTGTAGAATTAGGTGTGTCACAGCCAAGTACTTGTGGGCAATCTGCTTTTGGTACACCGACGTCAGATTGTACCAGGCAAATTTCCCTGCCCCAGCTGCTGCACCGCCGAAAGAAGTTTGCTCCCAGCCATCCACATGCCCAGCGGTTGAATGCTAGCTTGGCAAAATTGCTAGCACTTCAACTGCTGCCTTTTCAGTTGGTAGACTCTGCCCCCTTCCGTGAGTTTGTGGAATGTGCGGTTCCTCAGTGGCAGGTACCCAAACGCCACTTTTTCTCACGGAAGGCGATTCCGGCTCTCTACCGGCATGTGGAAGGCAATGTCCATGCCTCGCTGGACAGGGCGGTCAGCGGTAAGGTGCATATTACCGCTGACTCATGGTCCAGCAGGCATGGACAGGGACGTTACTTAAGTTTCACGGCGCATTGGGTGACTCTGCTGGCAGCTGGGAAGGATGCAGGACAAGGTGCAGTAGTGTTGGAGGTTGTTCCGCCACCACGCCTCCAAAATGCTGATTGTGACACACCTCTCTCCTCCACCCCCTCCTCTTCTTCTTCCTCCATGGCCTCTTCCTCGGAACCAGCGGTGCTCCGTAGGCGTTCAAGGGGCTACGCAAGTACACAGGCCAAAAGATGCCATGCGGTGCTTGAGCTGGTGTGCTTGGGGGACAGGAGCCACACTGGGGCAGAGGTTCTGTCAGCTCTGCAGGGGCAGGTTCAGAGGTGGTTGACGCCACGCCAACTTAAGGCAGGAAAGGTGGTTTGCGACAATGGCACCAACCTCCTCTCTGCCCTTAACTTGGTGGTGCAGCGGTTCTTGGGCAAGTACCCGGGCTTACAGGATGTCCTGAGGCAGGCCAGGAAAGTCTGTGTGCATTTCCGCCGGTCATATAATGCCAGTGCTCGGCTGACGGACCTCCAAAAGGAGTTTAACCTGCCCAAGAACCGCCTAATCTGTGACATGCCCACCAGGTGGAACTCAACGTTGGCCATGCTGCAGCGGCTGCACACGCAGCAGAGGGCCATCAATGAGTACCTGTGCGACTATGGCACCAGGACAGGGTCAGGGGACCTTGGTTTTTTTCCCCACGCCAGTGGGCCATGATCAGGGATGCATGCACTGTCCTGTCACCATTCGAGGAGGCCACGAGGATGGTGAGCACTGACAGTGCATGCATCAGTAACACTGTCCCCCTTGTCCACCTGTTGGAGCACACGCTGCGTGGAATAATGGACAGGGCACTTGAGGCAGAACAGAGGCAGGAAGAGGAGGACTTCCTTAGCTCTCAAGGCCCCCTTTATCCAGACAGTGTTCCTGTGTGCCCGCCGATCACACAGGAAGAGGACGAGGAGGAGGAGGAGGAGGAGGAAGATTGTGTCAGTATGGAGGTGGAGCCTGGCACTCAGCATCAGCAGTCTTTAAGGGATCAGTCCCAAGGAACACATGGACTTGTACGTGGCTGGGAGGAGGTGGCTGCGGACGTTGTTGTCCTTAGTGACCCAGAGGACTCCGGACCGAATGCCTCAGCAAACCTACGCTGCATGGCCTCCCTGATCCTGCAAAGCCTGCGTAAGGATCCTCGTATTCGTGGTATCAAGGAGAAGGACCAATACTGGCTGGCAACCCTCCTTGATCCACGTTACAAGGGTAAGGTTGCGGACCTTATCTTGCCATCGCAGAGGGAGCAGAGGATGAAACATCTTCGGGAGGCCTTGCAGAAAGGTCTGTGCAACGCGTTCCCAGAGACTGGGAGGTTACAAACTCCTGTTTCTGGACAACGTGTTGCTGAGGCTTCGGTCAGTCAAAGAAGGAGCGGTGGAGAAGGTGGCCGTCTGACCGATGCGTTCAGACAATTTTTTGGTCCGCAGCCCCAAGGTATGATCGGTTCCAGCAACCATCGCCAGCGTCTGTTTTACATGGTGCAGGAATACCTAGGGGCAAGATCAGACTTGGACACCTTTCCCACCGAAAATCCTCTGGGTTACTGGGTCTTGAGGATGGATCACTGGCCAGAGCTTGCACAGTATGCAATTGAGCTACTGGCCTGTCCTGCATCCAGCGTTCTTTCGGAACGCACATTCAGTGCTGCTGGAGGCGTGGTAACCGATCACAGGGTGCGTCTGTCCACTGACTCGGTCGATCGGCTGACCTTCATAAAAATGAATCAGTCTTGGATCACCACCAGCTACCAAGCACCTGATGCTGATGTAACTGAATAATTTTTTTCAGATCCCTTCAAAGACTGCCTATGCTGATGCTGAGTGACTATCCCTGAGTAATTATCCTCTTCCTCCTCAATCATCACGCTGATAGCTTGTAAGAACATTTTTGGTTCTGGGCGCCACCACCAGTGCCTAAGGCACAATTTTTCAGCCCCTGTCTAACAGGGGCGTGTAATTACAATTTTTGATGTAATACTTTGCAGCAGGGCTCGTTCCTGCATTCCAACTAGAGTGTCTGTGAGGGGTTGCAGTGTTGTGGCACCAGTACCAGTGCCTAAGGCCCAATTTTTCTGCCCCTGTCTAACAGGGGCGTGTAATTACAATTTTTGATGCAATACTTTGCAGCAGGGCTCGTTCCTGCATTCCAACTAGAGTGTCTGTGAGGGGTTGCAGTGTTGTGGCACCAGCACCAGTGCCTAAGGCCCAATTTTTCTGCCCCTGTCTAACAGGGGCGTGTAATTACAATTTTTGATGCAATACTTTGCAGCAGGGCTCGTTCCTGCGTTCCAACTAGAGTGTCTGTGAGGGGTTGCAGTGTTGTGGCACCAGCACCAGTGCCTAAGGCCTAATTTTTCAGCTCCTGTTCAACAGGGGCATGTAATTACAATTCTTGATCTAATATTTCACAGCAGGGCCCTGTGAGGGCTTACAGTGTTGTGGCCACAGCAACACCTAAGGCCCAAATTTCTGCTGAGTATATAGGGCAGGACCCTACTTTCAAACATCTAACTTACAAACGACTCCTACTTGCAAACGGAAGGAGACAACAGGAAGTGAGATGAAATCTACCCCTAGGAAGGGAAATTCTCTCCTGTAAGAGTTAATATGGGAAAACAATTTCTCCTTTCCACTGATGCTTTCCAATCCTTGTTCCACAAAAAAACCCACATTTTCAAAAAACATTTTTCATTGGGACAAAAAAGTGAGGTGAAATCTTCTGAAGAGTAGGAAAGACAGCAAAACAAATGTCACAGGGGTGATAATCCTTCCCTATGTTTTCCAAAAAGCTTAAAAAAGATTTTTTGGCTGGAGCTAAACACGTTAAAAATGTACCCGTTCAAAATTACAAAGAGATTCTACTTAACAACAAACCTACAGTCCCTGTCTTGTTTGCACCGCCTGTATACTGCTGTTCAGAGTATATAGGGCCTTTCCTTATTTTAATTTGGGTGCGGGGTTCCCCTTAATATCCATACAGGACCCAAAGGGCCTGGTAATGGACTGGGGGGGTACCCATGCCGTTTGTCTCACTGATTTTCATCCATATTGCCATGACCCGACATGACATTAAACCCGCAAGCAGTTTTAAATGAGATTTTTTCCTTTAAAAATGACATTTGGTGCAGGGACTGTTCTAAACATGGGAAACACGCGTCACTTTACAGGCATACTATAGACACCCCCCAGGTACGATATTTAAAGGAATATTTCACTTTTTTTTTTTTACTTTAAGCATCATTAAAATCACTGCTCCCGAAAAAACGGCCGTTTTTAAAAGTTTTTTTTGCATTGATACATGTCCCCTGGGGTAGGACCCGGGTCCCCAAACCCTTTTTCGGACAATACCATGCAAATTAGCCTTTAAAATGAGCACTTTTGATTTCGAACGTTCGAGTCCCATAGACGTCAATGGGGTTCTAACGTTCGTGCGAACTTTCGGTCCGTTCGTGGGTTCTGGTGCGAACCGAACCGGGGGGTGTTCGGCTCATCCCTACTTGTCATACGATTTTGCAGTACAAAATCATGGGACAAGTCGTGTAAGTGTGAAAGGGGCCTCAGGCTGGATTCACACCTATGCATGTTGCTTTTGAGCGTTTTTGGAGGTATTTTTTTCATGCTTGCCACGTTTTTGAGCCGCGTTTTTGCCGCGATTTTGCCGCGATTTTGCCGCGATTTTTCCCCGATTTTTCCGCGATTTGCGTTTTGCGTTTTTTTTTTTTTTTTTTTTTTTTTTTACATTTTTTTTACAGTCTTAAAAAAAAAAACCGCAAAAACGCATCAAAAACGCACCAAAAACGCTGCAAAAACGGTGCAATTGCGTTTTTGATGCTTGTCCATTGAATTCTATTACATGCAAAACGCTGCATTTTGCATGAAAAAAAGTCCCTGACCCTTTCCAAAACTGCAGAGAAACAAAAAGGCATTGATGTGAACATGTTCCATAGGAACCCATGTTAAAAAATTCCCGTGCATTTCTGCAAAATGCAAAATGCATCAAAAAACGCGCTAGTGTGAATGGAGCCTTATGCTGGCCATACACTATACAGAAAATCGGCCGAAAAATCGTTCATATAGACACTTCGTTCGTTTTTCGGCAAGTTAATGGGCACAAATCGATAATCGTTTGTGACGTTTTTGTGGAAAAAAAACGAACGGCAAGTTTGGAAATTTTATGCCGAACGTATGATAAATTGCAAGTTTAATGGGTTCTTCGTCCGTGAAAAAACGAATGGTTGCTACTGCGCATGGTTGAAAATAATTTAACCCGGAATGGAAATATTCGTGTCAAATACGTTTGCGTCCAAACCTCATGACCAATCGTCAACACCAACTATATAAAGGCCCGTACACACGATCGGACTTTTTGACAACAAACATGTAAATTAGCAGTTCTGGAGCAACATCTGACCGTGTGTACGCTCCATCGGACAAATTTTTTTTAATTCGGACTTTTGTTGGCTACGAACGGACAAACTTTCTGTCAACAAAACTCCGATCGTGTGTGCCCAAAATACCATCGGACTTTAGTCCAAAGTACAAACACACATGGTCGGAAGCAAGGACCATCACGAATTTTTAATGGCTTAAGAATAAATCTGCTTTGCTGGTTATACTGACAGAGTACAGACAAACATATTTTAGTTATGATTTGTGTTCTAGTGATATCAATCCTTTTTGTTTGTTTTTTAAGGCCATTTTGCTTATTGTGCATTCACAACATAAATAAACTTACAAAATTATTAGACATGTTCTCTGTCCTCACAATTTAAAAATATAATTTCAAAAGAAAAAGAGCAAACGATACACATCAAACGAAAAAATATAGCTTATTAAATCATACTGAAATCCAAAAATTCAACCTGCTAAATTATTAGCCCCTAAACTCCCCACACCAGTGGCCTTGTTGTGGATCCTTGGGGCTGATTTTGCCACTGACCACCATGCTGCTCAGGTGGGTGGGCTTGCTGTGGTGGGTAGGTTTGTTGTGGAGGAGTGTTGTTCAAATGACACACATGAGATTTAGTGGTTAGCTCTTGTTTCCTGGCCTTGCTGAAGAGCTGGATGATTAGAGCCTCACATAGCTCCCTTTGATCTGCATCAAGCTCACGGAGCTTACTAGCATTAAAACTGCCAAACCCTTCAGCACTATCGGGTGCTGTGTTTATCAGAGAAGTAGCCCTAGTTAAGAACTCAGCTGTGGCCTCATCCAGATGTTGGCTCTTCCTGGCCCTTTTTTTGGGAGGACGCAGGGGAGGGATCCTGCACTCAGTTGTTGTCTGGCTGCTGGGCCCAGGCTCTTCTTGGCTCTAAAGTTCCTGTGTGTGTAAAACCAACATCATTTTAATTTTTGGACATCATTCATCAACAATTTTCATGTCATGACTTTTTAATTTGTAATGTGTCCAAATAGGAAAGAAGATCATTCTGACTCCAGCATTTCTCATTCTTGTCCTAATCCTTTTTGGCCACTGCTGTCTATTGATATGGGACTCACTTTTTGTACCCCCAAAAATTACTATGCATTCAGGGTCGTAACTACCACCATATTGACCCATGCGGGCGCTACGGGGCCCGCAGCCGAGTGGGGCCCAGTGAGGATAAGAGCCCCGCCGGCACAGTCTCCCAGCCAGGGGAAGAGAGAGGAGAGGAAGAGGCGAGCTGTCCGTATCAGCAGAGCTGAATTGCCCGATGTAAGAGCTTTCATTAGGACTTCCAATGTTCCCGGGGCTCACGTCACATAGCTCCACCTTTTGGGCCAGTGCATTTGATAGAACGCCGATCCAATGCGGGACATGTGACGTCATCAAAGGCGTCGGGCCAAGAGGTGGGGCTATGTGATGAGCCCCGGGAAGACGGGATAATTCAAATGAAAGCTAGTACAGTGGCCAATCCCGCTCTCTGCTTAGTAGCTTGCCTCTTCCTCAGCATAGGTGGGGCTGTATGGTGCACAGGCAGACCAGGCTGTATTGGGCACAGGTCATGCTGTATGTGGCACAGGTCACGCTGTATTGGTCACAGGTCACGCTGCATTGACAGTAGGGCAGCTGTGGGGGGGGGGGGGGCTGTTTGCAGTGTGCCCCATACAACATTTTCTCATTTGCCAACCTATAAAAGTCTATGGTAGAATTCCAAAGTGATAATTTTAAGACATAATATGCAAGCTAATTGCCATTAGGGATGAGACCAACAGCCCCCTGTTAGTTTTGCAACAGAACATTTGAACAGGCCAAAAATTGATTTTAACACGTGAACACCGTTAAAGTCTAAGGGAGTTGAACATGAATAATTATAAGTGGTAATTTTAAAGGCTTATATTCATGGTATTGCCATAAAAAGTGTTTGGTGACCTGGGTCCTGCCCCAGGAGACATGTATGAATGGACAGAAAAGTTTACCAAAAACAAATTTTTTCATGAACAGTGATTTTAATAATGAATAAAGTCAAACAATAAAAGTGTAATATTCCTTTAAATGTATTACCTAGGGGGGGTGTCTATAGTATGCCTGTAAAGCGCATGTTTCCCCTGTTTAAAACAGTTAGAGAGCAAAATGACATTTCTACTTAAAAAAATGTCATTATAAATTACGAATGGGAGCGACAGAATTTAGAACCAGCTTCTTTTCGCGGGGACTCTCGGATTGCCTTTGTCTCGCACACAAACAGAACGTAATCTTACATCACACGCTTGTTCGATTGATATACACTATCTATGCGTGAAAACTCCGCTACCCGAACGGCATCATGCATTCGTTCGTACCGCGTGTTAACTTGACATAGACGGCGCATGCCTGAAACTCCGCCCCTGACGTTCTTTTTCTTGAAAATTGCCCGCCCCTTTTCTCTTCGGTGCGTAGTGAGGAGCAACAATGGCGGAGACACATGTGTCAGAATGCAGATCCAGGAAGGCCACCAACATGACATTTGAGGAGATGGTGGAGATGGTTTCAATCTTGAAAAAGCAAGATTACGATGGGAAACATGGCCCATATGCACATCCCAATTTGGTCAAGGACAAAATCCTCACTGATGTGGTGAAGGCCTTGGAGCGGAAGTTTGGGGTCCATAGAAAAAAGGACCAACTGAGGAAGCGCTGGTCTGACCTGAAAAACAGGGAGCCAGATCAGTACCTCAAAATAAGGAAGGAACTTCAAAAAAGTAAGTACTTGTGTGTCCCATTTATGATTCTTCACTTGCCTGCTTCTCCATGTGCTTTTCTTGACTGTTATACTGAATGTTCGTAGGTGGTTAAATAACGTTCGTGGGTATGAAATAACGTTCGTAAGGACCAACAGTGATCGTTTGCCAATGAATACGACTTTTTGAAACTGATATAGGCTTATGACTGTTTTGGTCATGATCATTTATGTGATTGAACGAATTTAAAAGACATTGTTGTCTAGATGTCTTTGAAATGTTAATTAATTGATAAATAGATTCAGTGGAATGTAAGGAGAGGACACAGCAGCTGTTTACACATCTGGACTCAGGAGCACTAGTGTGGGACACCATAAAAACTTCGCACAAAAAGGTAAGTATTGAATTTGGGGTCAAAGGTCTTTTTAATCATAACCAATGAGTAAAGGGACAGGGGATTATAGCGGTGCTAAAGTATTCCAGGTGAATAAGAGAAAAGAATGTAAAATAATAAACTTTTTATTTAACAATATTAAATCCATAGAGAGAGCAATAAAATGGTTAACAACCAACAAGCATAGATATTGCGTGCGACCCAAATGCGGTAGGGTAGGCTGGATGGAGACGGCCATCAAAGAAAGGGCTCGGTTTCATGTCTTCAACTTGGTTCTCTTCCTAAACAGACAATTGTACACCACTTGAAAGCAATGTTTCATATTCCTATTTCGGGCCATATATATCTGTGTGCTAAGTATACCTTTTTTTAATTGTTCATAGGGAATCAAAGACGCAGACAACAGGGTCAACAGGACCCCCAACCTCGTCGGGACAACCAACATCGCCGGGACCCACAACCTCGCCGGGAGCCACAACATCGCCGGGACACCCAACCTGAACCCAGCACCAGCATCACACATGATGAAAGAGAGGTGGGGGAAGTGGGAGCCTGTACCTCACCAGGTGAGTGTCTGACACCCCAGCTTCAGGTAATCTATGTATGCCTGCATATTTCTAAATACATGTTTTTTTCTCACTTTTTTAGGTGATGTTCTGGTTGTGGAAGAGCCACCTGACCACTTTACAACAGACAGCGCCCAAAGGCTCATAGCTCAGATAATGCTCTGGAATGGCGAAATAGATGCCATGAGAGCTCGTCTCAACACAATGCAGCAGGAAATGAAGGACATGATAGATGTTTTGGGTAGAATCTAAACACTTTTGACGTCCATAAACATCTATCATGTTCTTCATTTCCTGCTGCATGATTATGTCCAAATTATTGTTTATGTTTGTTAATTCAAAAAAAAAAAAAAATAAAAAAAAAATTAAGAAAATAATGTAGAAAATTTTACCAAAAAAAGAATGACCAAAAAAATGATAAAAAAATAATGATAAAAAAAAATAAAATAAAATAAAACCTAAATTTTATCTAAATATTTTTTAAAAATTTTATCAAAAAAAAATGATATAAAAACAAAAAAAAAACCTAAATTTGATCTAAATATTTTTCAAACATTTTCTAATTAAAAATGATAGAAAAAAATAAAAAAAATTAAAAAAAATATATTATGAAAAAATAATTACACACAAAATATCAAAAAAATAAAAAAAAAAAATACTAAAAAATTTTACATAAAGATTTTTTTGCAAAAATTTGTGTAAATAATTGTTTATAATAAATAAAGAAAATAAAAATTTAACATATTTTGTTAATGTTGAACTTTGTAAGTTTGTGGTTGTCATACAAGTTCACTTTTATAATATGCCTGTTTGTCCAAAGAAAAAAACGCACAGGAATGTGCACATATAAAAACATTTTTGAAAAAAAACAATGTGTGTTTTTTTATTTCAATGCTCAATACCAGTATATTTGTTAAGTTGCTGTGGTTACATTGACAGTGTACTCTAAAATGATCAAGGCTATTTGCAAAGCTAGTAAACAGACAACAGTATTTCCTTGGAAATCTCATTTTATTAAGAAGTAAAATAATTAATCAGCAAGTAAAAAAGTAGTCCATATATTGTTCAATGACAAGACGGGCATTCTGGGAGCCCAAACCAGCACATGCACTTGCCATAGCTGGCATCACAGCCTATTGAGCTGGTCGGGAAAAAGGCTCATCACTTTTCTCTGAGGCAATGTAGCCTCATCTGCCCCAAAGACAAAATTTAGTACCTCAATATTGTCCAGAGCATTTTACAAAATTAAGGTCCCTTTTTGTATACGATCCTAAAATTCAGTACGTATCATCACATCTCTGTCAGAGTGGCGTCCATTCATCCCAACATCCAAAAAAGGCTAAATTCTAATTATATGCTCCCTCACCCCCTCTGGTGGCACATTCCTAAACTTTAAGGGGGGGGGGGGGAGTTGAATTGGTAGCTGGTTTTGACAAGTAAACCTCTACACTTCCATGAGAGCTAAATGCATGAAAAATTATTTATTATTTTGCCTGACCATCCATCTTTAGAACATTGTCAGGCCAGTGGCCAGGTAAGAAGTGGGCAAATCCGTAAATCAGAAGACACATTGTTCAAATCTATACACATTTTGACATACATCTGACAAAATAATAACAATGTTCGTTAATTAGGATTATTTGTTATGATCAAGTTATAAACACAGGAAGTCAGCACAGCACAGGGATGGTGTGAGCCCCTCATAATGCTAAATTCATCATAACGAACGTATCATTTTGACCTTTTGAAGGTAATCTTGCAGGCCCTTGCACTACATGCTTTGGAGAATTTAGTCAGCAATCTTACCTAAAAAAATAAGGTATACTATGTATGTGTTTTGCAAAATCAACAGATAGAGTAGTTATATTGGTTGACTGTTTTTTGGGTATTTTTTTAGGGGGGGGGGGATAAGTATTTGCACAACCAAAAAGGGAATCTTGCACTCTGCATGAATTTAAAGGACAGGAATAATATTGGGACACATTTTAGAGGGTGTTTGTGGTAAACATAAAAATGAAGCCTAAAAAAATACAGTTTTAAGTTACTAGGCTAGGTGTGTGTGGGCCAAGGGTAGCATACTGGTGAGGTTAGTGAAGGAAAATATGCATGTAGGCCACCAAAAAGTTACAGCATGCATGAGGACAAAGAGGGCATTCATTCACAGCATATTACAAAAATGGGAAGGATGGAATAATAAATTTATAAAATAATTTAGAAAAACACGAAGGTGATATTAAATCCTAAAAATTACACGAATATAGTCCTTCTGCAGGACTTGGATAATAGCACTACATGTCTCAGGAATAATCTCTCCCAGAGCCTTGTGAGAGATCCAAGTGGTAAACTTGATATCCTGGGGACCCCTCCCTGTCGCCAAATAACGTAAGGTAGCTATGAGCTTTTGCTCTGCTGGAATAGCAGCCCTCATGCAGGTGTCCTGCTTCATGATATAGGGGGACAGCAAGGACAATAGTTGCTGAAAGCAGGAGTCCGTCATCCGGAGATAATTCAGAGAATCATTTGGATTATTCTCCTGCAGCTCACGCAGCAAGGGCATATGGCTAAATTGGTCACGCTTAAGTAGCCAAGTTTTGGCCCAAATAATCCTCATCCTACTACTCTGACTATTCCTGGACCGGGCTAGAGTCACAGCAAGAACTGCAAGCCCATAAACAACACACTCTCTCCTAGGATTGTTTAACATGGCTGGTTGTCATACAATTTTACAAACGGTCGTAAACGCAAGATAACGCACGAATCTGCACTGACCAAAGGTATAATAATTAGAAATTAGCAGAGGGAGCCCGAAGCGTGACGCAGAAGAATTTAACGTCTTCTTTGGAAGTGTCATCCGTACGTTGTAAGGTCACTACGTTCGTGGTTGTTGCCTAAACGTCAGACCGTCTGCATGCAATACAAGTTCAGAGAGACAAGGCCCTTTTTCCAAAAAAAACAACGGGAAAGTTTGTACAAGGTCCGATCGTGTGTATGGTGCTTAACACACACTGAACAGAACGTTGTCTTGCCACTAACCAGACAAAAGGATTACACTGGCCAATACACAGAAGATTTTGAAGAAGTGAAGGTAAGCAGACCAGTACAATAGTTCTAGGGTATTAATTGTTAGGTGTAGTTTGGCAACTGAACAATGCTGCATTTTTGATTATTACAGGAGCAATGGTGGACAAATTTACATCACCACATTTCCTGCCACAATTCATTGAAATGTACCGAGACCTTACATGTCTATGGAAAGTGCGCTCCAAAGACTACTCAGATCGTCAAAAACGTAAAGAAGCGTATACTAAATTAGTGGAACTATGCACTGTTGTGTATGCAAAAGCAGATATATCCTATGTGACCAAAAAAATAGCCAATCTGCGTACGATCTTCAAAAAAGAATTAAATAAAATTAATGAATCCAAAAGATCTGGTGCAGGTGCAGATGAAGTATATGTGCCACGCCTGTGGTATTTTGAGAGTCTACGTTTTCTGACTGACCAGGAGGAAGCACGACCCTCTGTGTCAAGTTTAGACAGTATCAGTGAGAATATTTCAGGAGATGAAGAAGATGGAACATTTGACGAAATGGCAGACAGTCAGGTAAAGTCATAATATTATGTTTTATTATACACCTTTATATGTACACATCTGAAACTAAACATTTAAGAGAATACAGCCAAAAATCAAAGCACATGTAACTTGGTAATTTTTTTTATTTAAAGAAAAATCTTACATGACATCTGTATTAAGAAATGAAATAATATAGAAATGCAGCCACTCAAATTTACATTTCATTTAGACATTGTTTTGCCAATCTACTGCTCCAGGACCCAGAAAATAGTGCATATAATCAATGCGACTCTGGCGAGCGACTTGACTGGAGAGACGTGGTGGGGCACGGCCTAGGTTTAATAAGCCTTCTGTGTCATTACGCCACTCACCAGGCGTGACATCCCCAGACAAAATATCTTCCCGGTCCAACTGGGATTGGGGCATGTAGGTGGAGCTAGTACGCCGTAAGAAGTTGTGTAACACACAGCAACTATGGACTATTGTGTCAATTCTTGAGGGGGCTACATTTATTGCTGTGTGAAATATTCTAAAACGGTTGGCCATAATACCAAACGCGTTTTCAACCACTCGTCTAGCACGAGATAACCTATAATTAAAAAATTTTTGATCAGGGGTCAGGTTTTTGAGGGCAAAAGGTTTTAAAATATGCTCAGATAACGCAAACGCGTCATCCGCAACAAATGAGAAGTTGAGACCTTCAACTGTATCCTCTTGGGATGGGAGATGTAGAAGTCCATTTTTTAAGTGATGGAAAAAAGAGGTCTTCTCTAGTATTCCCCCATCCGAATTTCTGCCATTTTTCCCTATGTCAACAAAAATAAATTCATATTTGGCATTGACAATTGCCATTAGGACAATACTAAAGTAGCCTTTATAATTGAAGAAGAATGAGCCTGAGTTTGCTGGGGGTATTATCCGAACATGTTTGCCGTCTATGGCACCACCACAGTTTGGAAAATTCCAATAGTCTTCAAATTGTTTGGCAGTTGATTTCCATTCCTCCACAGATGATGGCAGCTGTGCAAAGATAAAAATATATGTTACAAAAAAATGTAAGGCTTAATTGTCCAAAAATTATAACAATTGGCTTTATTATACAGGATCTATTTGGCAGTGAAACACAAACTGTCACATCACCACCAGTAAGCATTACCAAAAAGAGAAAGACAAAGCAAGATGCAACAGGCAACTTTCTACTACAAGCATCTGCAGCGTTAAATCAGAAGAAGGATGAATGTGATGACCTGGGTGCATTTGCAGCAAAGAAAATGCGCAGGATGTCAGAAGACCAAAAACAATTACTGGAACCATTACTCATTCAACTTCTTAATAAAGGGTTAAGGGGGGAGCTGACCACAAATACACACTTAGCTGAGCACAAAACCACACACCCACAATCATTGCAAACCACACACCCACAATCATTGCAAACCACACACCCACAATCATTGCAAACCACACACCCACAATCATTGCAAACCACACACCCACAATCATTGCAAGTACCTCAACAAATGCATCAGTGGCACGTACCATTCCCACAGCAGGATCGTCAACAAAGCAACTGGGGACATGATTATCAGTACACATCTTTGTGAATAACATACATTTGAGTTTAAATATGTTATGTTTGTCAGTTTGACATGTTATGAACTAGTTTGAGTTTACCGATATGTTTAGAGCTTCTAAAATCAAAGTTAAACAAAGCAAGCTGTACAGTGTTTGAGAGTTAAAAATAAAAGCAGTGTGTCATTACCTTTAGGTATTCCTCTTGCATGATCTTTATAATGGCTTGGCAGGTCTCTGGTATGATGCGGCCAAGTGACTGGGCAGAGATTCCGGTAGTGAACTTTAAATCTTCATAACTTCGGCCAGTTGCCAGAAAGCGAAGTGTTGCTACCAGTCTCTGCTCTGCTGGGATGCTTGGTCTTAAAACGGTGTCTTTTTTGGTAATAAGGGGTGACACTTTACTCAATAAGAGCTGAAAGGACTCATCAGGCATCCTCAGATAGTTCCGATAGTCATCGGGATTGTTTTCCTTGAACTCTCGAACCAATCTCATATGAGAGAAGTCATCCCGGTTCTTCAGCCACTCTTTACTCCATAACCTTCGCCTTTTGATTATGGGTTCCTCTGCTTGTTGGATAGCCATCACTCCAAGCATGACTATGCCAATGGTCCTTTCATCCACATCCATATTGTAGTTAGAGGGTTCGTTCCGACGTACGCACGAACGTATGTTGCTCCTCGTCAAACACAGGAAGCCACAGTGCAGAGGTCAAACACATTTTGACACTTCCTTTTATAAATGGAAAAAAACGAACGAAAAAACGATACATTGCTGTTCATAAACGATTTAACGATCGAAAATCTTTACTTACCTGATGGCGTGATCGTTTGCGGTCATTACCGAACGTTCTTTTTTCGAAAATGGGTTCGGCCGATTTTCTGTATAGTGTATGGCCAGCATTAGGCTCGATTCACACCTATGCATGTTGCTTTTGAGCGTTTTTGGAGGTTTTTTTTTCATGCTTGCCACGTTTTTGAGCCGCGTTTTTGCCGCGATTTTGCCGCGATTTTGCCGCGATTTTGCCGCGATTTGCGTTTTGCGTTTTTTTTTTTTTTTACATTTTTTTTACAGTCTTAAAAAAAATTAAAAATAAAATAAAAATTAAAAAAAAAAAACGGCAAAAACGCATCAAAAATTCACCAAAAACGCATCAAAAACGCTGCAAAAACGGTGCACTTGCGTTTTTGATGCTTGTCCATTGAATTCTATTACATGCAAAATGCTGCATTTTGCACGAAAAAAAGTCCCTGACCCTTTCCAAAAATGCAGAGAAACAAAAAGGCATTGATGTGAACATGTTCCATAGGAACCCATGTTAAAAAATTCCCGTGCATTTCTGCAAAATGCAAAATGCATCAAAAAACGCGCTAGTGTGAATGGAGCCTAAGTGTGAATGGAGCCTTAGGCTCCATTCACACTAGCGCGTTTTTTGATGCATTTTGCATTTTGCAGAAATGCACGGGAATTTTTTAACATGGGTTCCTATGGAACATGTTCACATCAATGCCTTTTTGTTTCTCTGCATTTTTGGAAAGGGTCAGGGACTTTTTTTCATGCAAAATGCAGCATTTTGCATGTAATAGAATTCAATGGACAAGCATCAAAAACGCAAGTGCACCGTTTTTGCAGCGTTTTTGATGCGTTTTTGGTGCATTTTTGATGCGTTTTTGCCGTTTTTTTTTTTAATTTTTATTTTATTTTTAATTTTTTTTAAGACTGTAAAAAAAATGTAAAAAAAAAAAAAAAACGCAAAACGCTAATCGCGGCAAAATCGCGGCAAAATCGTGGCAAAAACGCGGCTCAAAAACGTGGCAAGCATGAAAAAAAAACCTCCAAAAACGCTCAAAAGCAACATGCATAGGTGTGAATCGAGCCTAATGCTGGCCATACACTATACAGAAAATCGGCCGAACCCATTTTCGAAAAAAGAACGTTCGGTAATGACCGCAAACGATCACGCCATCAGGTAAGTAAAGATTTTCGATCGTTAAATTGTTTATGAACAGCAATGTATCGTTTTTTCGTTCGTTTTTTTCCATTTATAAAAGGAAGTGTCAAAATGTGTTTGACCTCTGCACTGTGGCTTCCTGTGTTTGACGAGGAGCAACATACGTTCGTGCGTACGTCGGAACGAACCCTCTAACTACAATATGGATGTGGATGAAAGGACCATTGGCATAGTCATGCTTGGAGTGATGGCTATCCAACAAGCAGAGGAACCCATAATCAAAAGGCGAAGGTTATGGAGTAAAGAGTGGCTGAAGAACCGGGATGACTTCTCTCATATGAGATTGGTTCGAGAGCTCAAGGAAAACAATCCCGATGACTATCGGAACTATCTGAGGATGCCTGATGATTTGAAGACTATTGGAATTTTCCAAACTGTGGTGGTGCCATAGACGGCAAACATGTTCGGATAATACCCCCAGCAAACTCAGGCTCATTCTTCTTCAATTATAAAGGCTACTTTAGTATTGTCCTAATGGCAATTGTCAATGCCAAATATGAATTTATTTTTGTTGACATAGGGAAAAATGGCAGAAATTCGGATGGGGGAATACTAGAGAAGACCTCTTTTTTTCCATCACTTAAAAAATGGACTTCTACATCTCCCATCCCAAGAGGATACAGTTGAAGGTCTCAACTTCTCATTTGTTGCGGATGACGCGTTTGCGTTATCTGAGCATATTTTAAAACCTTTTGCCCTCAAAAACCTGACCCCTGATCAAAAAATTTTTAATTATAGGTTATCTCGTGCTAGACGAGTGGTTGAAAACGCGTTTGGTATTATTGCCAACCGTTTTAGAATATTTCACACAGCAATAAATGTAGCCCCCTCAAGAATTGACACAATAGTCCATAGTTGCTGTGTGTTACACAACTTCTTACAGCGTACTAGCTCCACCTACATGCCCCAATCCCAGTTGGACCGGGAAGATATTTTGTCTGGGGATGTCATGCCTGGTGAGTGGCGTAATGACACAGAAGGCTTATTAAACCTAGGCCATGCCCCACCACGTCTCTCCAGTCAAGTCGCTCGCCAGAGTCGCATTGATTATATGCACTATTTTCTGGGTCCTGGAGCAGTAGATTGGCAAAACAATGTCTAAATAAAATGTAAATTTGAGTGGCTGCATTTCTATATTATTTCATTTCTTAATACAGATGTCATGTAAGATTTTTCTTTAAATAAAAAAATTACCAAGTTACATGTGCTTTGATTTTTGGCTGTATTCTCTTAAATGTTTAGTTTCAGATGTGTACATATAAAGGTGTATAATAAAACATAATATTATGACTTTACCTGACTGTCTGCCATTTCGTCAAATGTTCCATCTTCTTCATCTCCTGAAATATTCTCACTGATACTGTCTAAACTTGACACAGAGGGTCGTGCTTCCTCCTGGTCAGTCAGAAAACGTAGACTCTCAAAATACCACAGGCGTGGCACATATACTTCATCTGCACCTGCACCAGATCTTTTGGATTCATTAATTTTATTTAATTCTTTTTTGAAGATCGTACACAGATTGGCTATTTTTTTGGTCACATAGGATATATCTGCTTTTGCATACACAACAGTGCATAATTCCACTAATTTAGTATACGCTTCTTTACGTTTTTGACGATCTGAGTAGTCTTTGGAGCGCACTTTCCATAGACATGTAAGGTCTCGGTACATTTCAATGAATTGTGGCAGGAAATGTGGTGATGTAAATTTGTCCACCATTGCTCCTGTAATAATCAAAAATGCAGCATTGTTCAGTTGCCAAACTACACCTAACAATTAATACCCTAGTACTATTGTACTGGTCTGCTTACCTTTACTTCTTCAAAATCTTCTGTGTATTGGCCAGTGTAATCCTTTTGTCTGGTTAGTGGCAAGACAACGTTCTGTTCAGTGTGTGTTAAGCACCATACACACGATCGGACCTTGTACAAACTTTCCCGTTGTTTTTTTTGGAAAAAGGGCCTTGTCTCTCTGAACTTGTATTGCATGCAGACGGTCTGACGTTTAGGCAACAACCACGAACGTAGTGACGTTACAACGTACGGATGACACTTCCAAAGAAGACGTTAAATTCTTCTGCGTCACGCTTTGGGCTCCCTCTGCTAATTTCTAATTATTATACGTTTGGTCAGTGCAGATTCGTGCGTTATCTTGCGTTTACGACCGTTTGTAAAATTGTATGACAACCAGCCATGTTAAACAATCCTAGGAGAGAGTGTGTTGTTTATGGGCTTGCAGTTCTTGCTGTGACTCTAGCCCGGTCCAGGAATAGTCAGAGTAGTAGGATGAGGATTATTTGGGCCAAAACTTGGCTACTTAAGCGTGACCAATTTAGCCATATGCCCTTGCTGCGTGAGCTGCAGGAGAATAATCCAAATGATTCTCTGAATTATCTCCGGATGACGGACTCCTGCTTTCAGCAACTATTGTCCTTGCTGTCCCCCTATATCATGAAGCAGGACACCTGCATGAGGGCTGCTATTCCAGCAGAGCAAAAGCTCATAGCTACCTTACGTTATTTGGCGACAGGGAGGGGTCCCCAGGATATCAAGTTTACCACTTGGATCTCTCACAAGGCTCTGGGAGAGATTATTCCTGAGACATGTAGTGCTATTATCCAAGTCCTGCAGAAGGACTATATTCGTGTAATTTTTAGGATTTAATATCACCTTCGTGTTTTTCTAAATTATTTTATAAATTTATTATTCCATCCTTCCCATTTTTGTAATATGCTGTGAATGAATGCCCTCTTTGTCCTCATGCATGCTGTAACTTTTTGGTGGCCTACATGCATATTTTCCTTCACTAACCTCACCAGCATGCTACCCTTGGCCCACACACACCTAGCCTAGTAACTTAAAACTGTATTTTTTTAGGCTTCATTTTTATGTTTACCACAAACACCCTCTAAAATGTGTCCCAATATTATTCCTGTCCTTTAAATTCATGCAGAGTGCAAGATTCCCTTTTTGGTTGTGCAAATACTTATCCCCCCCCCTAAAAAAACACCCAAAAAACAGTCAACCAATATAACTACTCTATCTGTTGATTTTGCAAAACACATACATAGTATACCTTATTTTTTTAGGTAAGATTGCTGACTAAATTCTCCAAAGCATGTAGTGCAAGGGCCTGCAAGATTACCTTCAAAAGGTCAAAATGATACGTTCGTTATGATGAATTTAGCATTATGAGGGGCTCACACCATCCCTGTGCTGTGCTGACTTCCTGTGTTTATAACTTGATCATAACAAATAATCCTAATTAACGAACATTGTTATTATTTTGTCAGATGTATGTCAAAATGTGTATAGATTTGAACAATGTGTCTTCTGATTTACGGATTTGCCCACTTCTTACCTGGCCACTGGCCTGACAATGTTCTAAAGATGGATGGTCAGGCAAAATAATAAATAATTTTTCATGCATTTAGCTCTCATGGAAGTGTAGAGGTTTACTTGTCAAAACCAGCTACCAATTCAACTCCCCCCCCCTTAAAGTTTAGGAATGTGCCACCAGAGGGGGTGAGGGAGCATATAATTAGAATTTAGCCTTTTTTGGATGTTGGGATGAATGGACGCCACTCTGACAGAGATGTGATGATACGTACTGAATTTTAGGATCGTATACAAAAAGGGACCTTAATTTTGTAAAATGCTCTGGACAATATTGAGGTACTAAATTTTGTCTTTGGGGCAGATGAGGCTACATTGCCTCAGAGAAAAGTGATGAGCCTTTTTCCCGACCAGCTCAATAGGCTGTGATGCCAGCTATGGCAAGTGCATGTGCTGGTTTGGGCTCCCAGAATGCCCGTCTTGTCATTGAACAATATATGGACTACTTTTTTACTTGCTGATTAATTATTTTACTTCTTAATAAAATGAGATTTCCAAGGAAATACTGTTGTCTGTTTACTAGCTTTGCAAATAGCCTTGATCATTTTAGAGTACACTGTCAATGTAACCACAGCAACTTAACAAATATACTGGTATTGAGCATTGAAATAAAAAAACACACATTGTTTTTTTTCAAAAATGTTTTTATATGTGCACATTCCTGTGCGTTTTTTTCTTTGGACAAACAGGCATATTATAAAAGTGAACTTGTATGACAACCACGAACTTACAAAGTTCAACATTAACAAAATATGTTAAATTTTTATTTTCTTTATTTATTATAAACAATTATTTACACAAATTTGTGCAAAAAAATCTTTATGTAAAATTTTTTAGTATTTTTTTTTGATTTTTTTGATATTTTGTGTGTAATTATTTTTTCATAATATATATTTTTTAAATTTTTTTTATTTTTTTCTATCATTTTTAATTAGAAAATTTTTGCAAAATATTTAGATCAAATTTAGGTTTTTTTTTTGTTTTTATATCATTTTTTTTTATAAAATTTTAAAAAAATATTTAGATAAAATTTAGGTTTTATTTTATTTTATTTTTTTTTATCATTATTTTTTTATCATTTTTTTGGTCATTCTTTTTTTGGTAAAATTTTCTGAATTAACAAACATAAACAATAATTTGGACATAATCATGCAGCAGGAAATGAAGAACATGATAGATGTTTATGGACGTCAAAAGTGTTTAGATTCTACCCAAAACATCTATCATGTCCTTCATTTCCTGCTGCATTGTGTTGAGACGAGCTCTCATGGCATCTATTTCGCCATTCCAGAGCATTATCTGAGCTATGAGCCTTTGGGCGCTGTCTGTTGTAAAGTGGTCAGGTGGCTCTTCCACAACCAGAACATCACCTAAAAAAGTGAGAAAAAAACATGTATTTAGAAATATGCAGGCATACATAGATTACCTGAAGCTGGGGTGTCAGACACTCACCTGGTGAGGTACAGGCTCCCACTTCCCCCACCTCTCTTTCATCATGTGTGATGCTGGTGCTGGGTTCAGGTTGGGTGTCCCGGCGATGTTGTGGCTCCCGGCGAGGTTGTGGGTCCCGGCGATGTTGGTTGTCCCGACGAGGTTGGGGGTCCTGTTGACCCTGTTGTCTGCGTCTTTGATTCCCTATGAACAATTAAAAAAAGGTATACTTAGCACACAGATATTTATGGCCCGAAATAGGAATATGAAACATTGCTTTCAAGTGGTGTACAATTGTCTGTTTAGGAAGAGAACCAAGTTGAAGACATGAAACCGAGCCCTTTCTTTGATGGCCGTCTCCATCCAGCCTACCCTACCGCATTTGGGTCGCACGCAATATCTATGCTTGTTGGTTGTTAACCATTTTATTGCTCTCTCTATGGATTTAATATTGTTAAATAAAAAGTTTATTATTTTACATTCTTTTCTCTTATTCACCTGGAATACTTTAGCACCGCTATAATCCCCTGTCCCTTTACTCATTGGTTATGATTAAAAAGACCTTTGACCCCAAATTCAATACTTACCTTTTTGTGCGAAGTTTTTATGGTATCCCACACTAGTGCTCCTGAGTCCAGATGTGTAAACAGCTGCTGTGTCCTCTCCTTACATTCCACTGAATCTATTTATCAATTAATTAACATTTCAAAGACATCTAGACAACAATGTCTTTTAAATTCGTTCAATCACATAAATGATCATGACCAAAACAGTCATAAGCCTATATCAGTTTCAAAAAGTCGTATTCATTGGCAAACGATCACTGTTGGTCCTTACGAACATTATTTCATACCCACGAACGTTATTTAACCACCTACGAACATTCAGTATAACAGTCAAGAAAAGCACATGGAGAAGCAGGCAAGTGAAGAATCATAAATGGGACACACAAGTACTTACTTTTTTGAAGTTCCTTCCTTATTTTGAGGTACTGATCTGGCTCCCTGTTTTTCAGGTCAGACCAGCGCTTCCTCAGTTGGTCCTTTTTTCTATGGACCCCAAACTTCCGCTCCAAGGCCTTCACCACATCAGTGAGGATTTTGTCCTTGACCAAATTGGGATGTGCATATGGGCCATGTTTCCCATCGTAATCTTGCTTTTTCAAGATTGAAACCATCTCCACCATCTCCTCAAATGTCATGTTGGTGGCCTTCCTGGATCTGCATTCTGACACATGTGTCTCCGCCATTGTTGCTCCTCACTACGCACCGAAGAGAAAAGGGGCGGGCAATATTCAAGAAAAAGAACGTCAGGGGCGGAGTTTCAGGCATGCGCCGTCTATGTCAAGTTAACACGCGGTACGAACGAATGCGTGATGCCGTTCGGGTAGCGGAGTTTTCACGCATAGATAGTGTATATCAATCGAATGAGCGTGTGATGTAAGATTACGTTCTGTTTGTGTGCGAGACAAAGGCAATCCGAGAGTCCCCGCGAAAAGAAGCTGGTTCTAAATTCTGTCGCTCCCGTTCGTAATTTATAATGACATTTTTTTAAGTAGAAATGTCATTTTGCTCTCTAACTGTTTTAAACAGGGGAAACATGCGCCCCTTTACAGGCATACTATAGACACCCCCCCTAGGTAATACATTTAAAGGAATATTACACTTTTATTGTTTGACTTTATTCATTATTAAAATCACTGTTCATGAAAAAATGTGTTTTTGGTAAACTTTTCTGTCCATTCATACATGTCTCCTGGGGCAGGACCCAGGTCACCAAACACTTTTTATGGCAATACCATGAATATAAGCCTTTAAAATTACCACTTATAATTATTCATGTTCAACTCCCTTAGACTTTAACGGTGTTCACGTGTTAAAATCAATTTTTGGCCTGTTCAAATGTTCTGTTGCAAAACTAACAGGGGGCTGTTGGTCTCATCCCTAATGGCAATTAGCTTGCATATTATGTCTTAAAATTATCACTTTGGAATTCTACCATAGACTTTTATAGGTTGGCAAATGAGAAAATGTTGTATGGGGCACACTGCAAACAGCCCCCCCCCACAGCTGCCCTACTGTCAATGCAGCGTGACCTGTGACCAATACAGCGTGACCTGTGCCACATACAGCATGACCTGTGCCCAATACAGCCTGGTCTGCCTGTGCACCATACAGCCCCACCTATGCTGAGGAAGAGGCAAGCTACTAGGATCAGCAGAGAGCGGGATTGGCCACTGTACTAGCTTTCATTTGAATTATCCCGTCTTCCCGGGGCTCATCACATAGCCTCACCTCTTGGCCCGACGCCTTTGATGACGTCACATGTCCCGCATTGGATCGGCGTTCTATCAAATGCACTGGCCCAAAAGGTGGAGCTATGTGACGTGAGCCCCGGGAACATTGGAAGTCCTAATGAAAGCTCTTACATCGGGCAATTCAGCTCTGCTGATACGGACAGCTCGCCTCTTCCTCTCCTCTCTCTTCCCCTGGCTGGGAGACTGTGCCGGCGGGGCTCTTATCCTCACTGGGCCACACTCGGCTGCGGGCCCCGTAGTGCCCACATGGGTCAATATGGTGGTAGTTACGACCCTGAATGCATAGTAATTTTTTGGGGTACAAAAAGTGAGTCCCATATCAATAGACAGCAGTGGCCAAAAAGGATTAGGACAAGAATGAGAAATGCTGGAGTCAGAATGATCTTCTTTCCTATTTGGACACATTACAAATTAAAAAGTCATGACATGAAAATTGTTGATGAATGATGTCCAAAAATTAAAATGATGTTGGTTTTACACACACAGGAACTTTAGAGCCAAGAAGAGCCTGGGCCCAGCAGCCAGACAACAACTGAGTGCAGGATCCCTCCCCTGCGTCCTCCCAAAAAAAGGGCCAGGAAGAGCCAACATCTGGATGAGGCCACAGCTGAGTTCTTAACTAGGGCTACTTCTCTGATAAACACAGCACCCGATAGTGCTGAAAGGTTTGGCAGTTTTAATGCTAGTAAGCTCCGTGAGCTTGACGCAGATCAAAGGGAGCTATGTGAGGCTCTAATCATCCAGCTCTTCAGCAAGGCCAGGAAACAAGAGCTAACCACTAAATCTCATGTGTGTCATTTGAACAACACTCCTCCACAACAAACCTACCCACCACAGCAAGCCCACCCACCTGAGCAGCATGGTGGTCAGTGGCAAAATCAGCCCCAAGGATCCACAACAAGGCCACTGGTGTGGGGAGTTTAGGGGCTAATAATTTAGCAGGTTGAATTTTTGGATTTCAGTATGATTTAATAAGCTATATTTTTTCGTTTGATGTGTATCGTTTGCTCTTTTTCTTTTGAAATTATATTTTTAAATTGTGAGGACAGAGAACATGTCTAATAATTTTGTAAGTTTATTTATGTTGTGAATGCACAATAAGCAAAATGGCCTTAAAAAACAAACAAAAAGGATTGATATCACTAGAACACAAATCATAACTAAAATATGTTTGTCTGTACTCTGTCAGTATAACCAGCAAAGCAGATTTATTCTTAAGCCATTAAAAATTTGTGATGGTCCTTGCTTCCGACCATGCGTGTTTGTACTTTGGACTAAAGTCCGATGGTATTTTGGGCACACACGATCGGAGTTTTGTTGACAGAAAGTTTGTCCGTTCGTAGCCAACAAAAGTCCGAATTAAAAAAAATTTGTCCGATGGAGCGTACACACGGTCAGATGTTGCTCCAGAACTGCTAATTTACATGTTTGTTGTCAAAAAGTCAGATCGTGTGTACGGGCCTTTATATAGTTGGTGTTGACGATTGGTCATGAGGTTTGGACGCGAACGTATTTGACACGAATATTTCCCTTCCGGGTTAAATTATTTTCAACCATGCGCAGTAGCAACCATTCGTTTTTTCACGGACGAAGAACGCATTAAACTTGCAATTTATCGTACGTTCGGCATAAAATTTCCAAACTTGCCGTTCGTTTTTTTTCCACAAAAACGTCACAAACGATTATCGATTTGTGCCCATTAACTTGCCGAAAAACGAACGAAGTGTCTATATGAACGATTTTTCGGCCGATTTTCTGTATAGTGTATGGCCAGCATTAGGCTATGCATGTTGCTTTTGAGCGTTTTTGGAGGTTTTTTTTTCATGCTTGCCACGTTTTTGAGCCGCGTTTTTGCCGCGATTTTGCCGCGATTTTACCGCGATTTGCGTTTTGCGTTTTTTTTTTTTTATTTTTACATTTACAGTCTTAAAAAAAATTTAAAAAAAAATTTTTTTTAAAAAAATTAAAAAAAAAAAAAAAAAAAAAAATTAAAAAAAAAAAAAAAAAAAAAAAACCCCGGCAAAAACGCATCAAAAACGCTGCAAAAACGCTGCAAAAACGCTGCAAAAACGCTGCAAAAACGGTGCACTTGCGTTTTTGATGCTTGTCCATTGAATTCTATTACATGCAAAACGCTGCATTTTGCATGAAAAAAAGTCCCTGACCCTTTCCAAAAATGCAGAGAAACAAAAAGGCATTGATGTGAACATGTTCCATAGGAACCCATGTTAAAAAATTCCCGTGCATTTCTGCAAAATGCAAAATGCATCAAAAAACGCGCTAGTGTGAATGGAGCCTAAGGCTCCATTCACACTTAGGCTCCATTCACACTAGCGCGTTTTTTTGATGCATTTTGATGCATACAGCGTTTTTACAGCATTTTTGACGCGTTTTGCGTTTTTGGCTTTTTTTTTTTTTTTAGACTGTATACAGTCTAAAAAAAAACTGTAAAACGCAAAACGCGGCAAAAACGCTGTAAAAACGCTGCTCAAAAACACGGCAAGCACCACAAAAACACTGCAGAAACGCTCAAAAGCAACATGCATAGATGTGAATCGAGCCTAAGGGCCCTTTCACACTGGGGCGGTTTACAGGCGCTATTGCGCTAATAATAGCACCTGCAAACCGACCCGAAACAGCCGCTGCTGTCTCTCCAGTGTGAAAGCCCCGAGGGCTTTCACACTGGAGCGGTGCACTGGCAGGACGGGAAAAAAAGTCCTGCCAGCAGCATCTTTGGAGTGGTAAAGGAGCGGAGTATATACCGCTCCTTCACCGCTCCTGCCCATTGAAATCAATGGTACAGCATGGCTATACCGCCGGCAAAGCGCCTCTGCAGAGGTGCTTTCTGGTGATTTTTAACCCTTTCTCGGCCGCTAGCGGGGGTAAAACCGCCCCGCTAGTGGCTGAATACCGACGGTAAAGCGCCGCTTACAATAGTGGCGCTTTACCGCCAACGCCGCCCCCACCCCAGTGTGAAAGGGCCCTTAGAGAGAAATAACATATTAAAACCAAAAGGCTGTATACAGTAGAAACATCTAAAACATTGTAATAACAAATTACAATAATATGTCATATTTCCTGAGATGCTTCTGGTTAACTTGTTTTAAAATTGTTTGTATTGTTGTCTGTTACCCCGGTTGAAAATATTTTGCCTGCTCCCTTTTGTCTGTGACAAATTACCAGTAATTGAAAAAAAACGTGTACGGTAATGAAAAGTTAACACAGGTTCTAACTCTTCCACACTCTACATAGAATGTCTGGAATTTGGCTTGAAAACGGAAAATTGGATACTCACCTTTCCGTAATTTTCCTTTCCTGTCGTATCTTCATGGCAGCATACACTTTGGGTTGTGACTCCGCCCCTCACAACCTGATAGGACCACATAGCTATAAGTTGCAAAGATGGCCCCGCCCCAGTATTCTCCGTATATATATCACCTTAGACGGGTGGGAAATTGTATGCTGCCATGAAGATACGACAGGAAAGGAAAATTACGGAAAGGGGAGTATACAATTTTCCGTTTTCCTGTCGCATCATGGCAGCATACACTTTGGGGAGTAACTCGCAAAGACTGGGTGGGGATTCAAACTAAGTTTATTAATCAGAGAACAGAAGAATTGGCCTGGATAACGGCTCTTCCGAAATCCACTGTGGATAAACAGGCGGAATCCACTTTGTAATGGGTCATAAAGGTGTTCCTGGAAGACCAGGTGGCCGCTCTGCAAATTGTCTCCGCCGAGACTCTACAATATGCCGCCCAGGAGGTTGCCACTGCCCTGGTGGAATGTGCCCTTAAGCCCTCAGGTACTTGCTGACTACTCAATGAATAGGCCTTTTTTATGGTCTTCACCAGCCATGACGCAATGGTGCCTGAAGATGCCGCTTGACCTCTCCTGAATCCATGCGGAATAATTAGGAGACTTTCCGTTTTCCTGATGGATCTGGTAGCTGAGAGATACTCTAGGACATTACCCTTGATGTCCAGTGGGTGAGGATCGCCCTGTTACGTGGTGAGTGCCAGAAGGTTAATCTCTTGGTTGAAGTGAAAGGATGAGGATACCTTGGGTATGAACCGGTCTGAAGGTTTTAAGACTAATCTGTCTGGCAATACTACCAGATATGGATCACTAACCATTAAGGCCTGCATCTCCGACACCCGCTTAGCCGATGTTATGGCTATCAGGAATGAGACTTTTAGCGTCAGATCCCATAAGGATATGTTCTCATTCGGAAAGAAGGGTTCCTTAGATAGAGCTTCCAGTACAACTGAGAGGTCCCAGACTGGGAAGGAAGGTTTCCTAGGAGGTCTCAGCTTTAGACAGGCCTGCTGGAACTGAACCACAAGCGGATCTTGTGCCCATCTGTCTCCCGTCAGGGCGGACAAGGCCGAGACTTGGACCTTTAGAGTACTTGATCTAAGACCCTTCTCTAGGCCTAGTTGAAGGAACTCCAGGACCTGTGACACTGATGGTGAGGATGAGCCCAACCTTGCTGTTGAGCGAAGGCGGTAAACTTCTCCCAGACTTGCCTGTAAGTAATATTCGTGGTAGGTCTCCTGGCCTGGAGTAGGGTATCCACCACTCTCTGGGAGCATCCTTGCTCTAGGTACCTAGCCCTTTCAGCCTCCAGGCCATCAAATGTAGCTTCTCCGGGTTCGGGTGAAGAAGATGACCCTGGGAGAGTAGGTCTGGTGACAACGGAAGGGGCAGGGGATCTGCCGTATTCAGCTGCATCAGAGTGGTAAACCATGGCCTCCTCGGCCAGAAGGGAATTACTGCCACCACCAGTGCCGATGACTCCTTGAGTCTCAGGAGAAACCTCATTATGAGTGGAGTTGGAGGAAAGATGTATCCTAGATGGAAATTCCAGGGGTGCAGGAGACAATCCGTCCCCTCGGCCGAAGGGAATGGTATTCTCGATAGAAATCTCCGTCATTTCGCATTCTCTGGGGTTGCCGCCAGGTCTATCTCTGGAGGACCCCAAGTCTGGGATATGAGGGCATAGGCCTGTGGATTCAGAGACCACTCGTGGTTGGAGGTGAAATTCCTGCTCATCGAGTCGGCCAGCACATTCTGGACTCCCGGAACATAGACTGCCCTTAAGCTTAACAGGTTCAGTTGTGCCCACTCTAGAACAGGACGGACCTTCTGCATCATGGACCTGCTTCTGGTGCCCCCCTGCCTGTTGATATAGGCAACCGCGACCTTGTTGTCCATTCTTAGAAGAACATGTTTCCCTCTCAAAAGCGATCCGAAGGACAGGAGCGCTTGGAGTGCTGCTCTCATTTCTAACACATTTGACACTGCGTCCTGTGCCCTGAATGGCCAGCGGCCTTGGGCCGCAAAGTGCTGATGGTGGGCTCCCCACCCCTGCAGACTGGCATCTGAGGTCACCGTCTCCTGGTAAGGGGTGATTATATGCTTGCACCTTCCCAGGTTGCGAGTCCGTATCCACCACAGCAATGACTGCTTCACCTCTTGAGGGATGTGAATCGACTGTGACATCGAAACACCGTTCCACTGGCGCAGGAAGGAAATCTGGAAAGGCATCGAGTTCCATTGCGCCCACTGAACCATCGGAATGGTGGATGCCAAGGAGCCCAGGATACTGAGGCATGTTCTGGCTGGTAAACTCTTGGCCGAAATGGCCTTCTTCACTTTCTGAATCAGGGGGGAAATCTTCTCCTCTGGAAGTTCCACCGTGTTCTCTCTCGTGTCCAGCTCGGCCCCTAGGAAGACCATCCTCTGAGTGGGATGAATACTGCTCTTCTTCCAGTTTATCAGCCACCCTAGAGACTGTAAAGTGGAGACCAGGATTCCCCGATGCTGGATGAGAGACTCCTTGTTGTTCGAGAGAAGCAGGATGTCGTCCAGGTAATAGTGGACTCTCAATCCCCTCTCTCTCAAGTGGGCTATCATGGGCAATAGGACCTTCCTGAATGTCCTGGGTGCGGTGGAGATCCCGAACGGAAGGCTTCGGAATTGGAAGTGCCAGCTGTTTATCGTGAAGCGGAGGAATCTCTGGAACTCTGAGTGGATTGGGATATGTAAGTATGCATCTGGCAGATCGATCGAGAGCATCCAGTCCCCCCGATTTATCGCTTGAAGGATCTATTGGAGGCTTTCCATCCTGAATGTTTCTACCCGGATTGACCGGTTGAGTTTCTTTAGGTCCAGAACAGGACGGAAGTCCCCTGACTTTTTCCGTACTAGAAAGAGTGGGGAATAGAAACCCTGACCTCTTTGGGATGGTGCGACCTCCACTATTGCCTGTTTCCTTAACAGATCCTGGATGTACTGGACCAAGGACAGCCTTTTCTCCCTGGAAGGGAGAAGCCTGGTTGCGCAGAAGTGACCCTTTGGGGGGCGGTTCTTGAACGACCACCTGTGTCCGACCCGGATGGTAGATACTGTCCATGGGTCCTTTATCAATTCCGCCCAAACCAACCCGAATCTTGTGAGCCTGGCACCCACTACCGCTGGTTGGGCGGACGTACCTTCAAAAAGGTTTCTGTTCATTGGAAGCAGGCGTTTTGGTTTTCTGAAATTTGAGGAAGGACGTCTGAGGGTTCTTCCAAGTTCTCCTGTACTCCTTCCCAGGCCTATAGGACTTTGCATCCCTGTATCTCTCCGGGAGATTGCGCTTGAAGGGAGGCGCTCTTTGTTGTTTTGGTCTTCTGTCTGATGGGATAAGACCAGACTTCCCGCCTGTCACTTTGGATATTGCTGTATCCAGCTTTGCACCAAAGAGGTTAACTCCATCATATGGAATCCTGCACCAGTTGGACTTTGAGGCCGGGTCGGCCGACCAGGGCTTAAGCCATAACGCCCTCCTGGCCATTACCGTTGCCAGCATAGACCTTGAAGCGGACCTAATGGTGTCCACAAAGGCTTCCGCCACAAAGTCTCCTGCGAGACGGAGTTCCTGTAGGGCTTTAATGATCTTGTCCTGATCTGCGCCTTCAGCAACGAGCTTCGTGGTGTTCAAAGATCACCCGGAAATAGCTTTCCCGACTGCGGCCAAAGCCACTGCTGGTCTGCAGGCGCCACCTGCAAAAACGTAAGCCCTTTTAAGGTCCGTGTCCACCTTCCTGTCCAGGACATCCCTGAACGTCACTGCGTCTTCAATGGGAAGAGTCACATGCCTGGCTAGGCGCATCAAATAGGCGTCCACCACTGGAGGGGAAACCACGGGAGCTACTCTGGGCTCTTTCAGAGGATATAACTTAGTAAGTCTGTTAGAAAGACTAACTTTTCTCTCTGGATTCTGCCATTCTTCCTTAATAAGCTCATCCAGTTCCTCTATAAATGGCAAGGCTTCAGGTACCTTCTTGAGATTCGGGAAATACTTTCTTTGCTTCTGCTGTACCTCCTCAGGTTCCTCCCAGTTAATCGCTTCCTTGACCGATTTTGCAAAGGGCCCTATGAGCGAGAAATCGAAGCCTGCTGACGCTTCCAGTTCTTCCTCGTCTGATGGGAATTCTTGTTCCCTAGATGTACTAGGATGGGATGGTGAGGCGCTCAGGGCTGTAGCCTCCACATCTGGAGTTGAGATATGCGTAGCAGGTACCCCGGTAGGTTCCACAGTGACTAGCTCCTTCTCCCTGGTGGCTTCGTCCATACACCTGCGGCAGGCCAGCCTGTCTGGTAGAGCTGTGGCCCCGCATACCCAGCAAGCATTCCCCGCTGGATGGGGAGGATGTGCAGGAGACTGACGCCTACGTGCAGGGGATCTTCTATAATGGGAATGTCTATGCCTGGAGTAGGAACGGCTCCTCCTACGGCTTCCCCTGTGGGCTGAGCGACTTCTGCCGCGTGAGCAGCTTCGCCTATGGCTGGAGCGGCTTCTCCTGCGTGAGGTCTCTCTTCGCCTTGACTTAGACGATCTTGATGACCTGGTAGGGCTGACCAATTACGCAGCATTAGTACGGTCCTGCTCTCTTTTTCAATCTTCACTACTTATCATGAACATCCCCCCCTTACCTATTGCTCAGGTGAGGAAAAATAAGAGAATACTGGGGCGGGGGCCATCTTTGCAACTTATAGCTATGTGGTCCTATCAGGTTGTGAGGGGCGGAGTCAGAACCCAAAGTGTATGCTGCCATGATGCGACAGGAAAGTGTTTTAAATGTTGATACCATGGATTATTATTAGCTTGATTTATATAACAAAATAATATTCATGAACTAAGATGAAACAATGGGGATTGGTTTACTAAAACTGGAGAGTGAAAAATCTGGTGCAGCTCTACATTGAAAGCAATCAGGTTCCAGATTTTTTTCTGTCAAAGCTTAATTGAACAAGCTGAAGTTAGAAGCTGATTGGCTACCATGCACAGCTGCACCAGATTTTGCACTCACCAGTTTTAGTAAAACAAACTCATTATGTACCGTTTTCTTGATGGTTTTATAGGCAATTTGGTATTGCAAGTTTAACTCGTGTGGAGTTGACACGCTGATATTTCAGGATGATTGGACACTATAATCAGATTATTATTTTACCTTTTTTTAATCCCATTACTACAAAAGTGGAAAGAATATAATTTATTTGTTACAGGCATGTCTGTTTATGTGCCTTTCAGGGGGAAAAAAATCTTTCAGCTGTCACACTGTTTGCTAACACTGAAAGGCCATTTGATGTCTATGGATATTTTTAGTTATGCTACATAAAGAACAAGTTTGAGCAGCTATTTAAATGTATTTCCCTCAATAAAATTTCCTTTCTGGGTTACCATTGCCACATTCTCAGCCTTGGAGAGAGGATCATTAATTGGCTGAGCAATGCTGAGAATAAAAATTGTGTTTAACAAACAAAGCCATTTCATAAAAGCATAGAACACATTCCATATCACTGCAACCCATCTGAGAAAATCTGACATATTTTCCCCTTTTTCAACTTTGAAGAGGTTTTTTTTTTTTTTTTAATGTGAAGCAAACAACAAATAGGATAAATAATAGAAAAAGTCAATGTGCGTTACTATTCATGCCCCTAAAGTCAATACTTTGTAGAGCCACTTTTTGTGGCTATCACAGCTCCAATTCACTTTGGATAAGTCTCTATGAGCTTGCCACATCTTACCACTGGGATTTTTGCCCATTCTTCCTTGCAAAACTGCTCCAGCTCCTTCAAGTTGGATGGTTTGCGCTTGTCAACAGCAATCTTTAAGTCTGACCACAGATTTTCTATTGGATTGCGGTCTGGGCTTCGACTAGGCCATTCCAACACATTTACTTGTTTCCCCTTAAACCACTCAAGTGTTGCTTTAGCAGCGTGTTTGGGGTCATTGTCCTGTTGGAAGGTGAACCTCCGTCCTACCCTCAAATCACACACAGAGTGGTACAGGTTTTGCTCAAGAATATCCCTGTTTTTAGCAACATCCATCTTTCCCTCGACATTGACCAGTTTCCCAGTCCCGACTGCTGAAAAACATCCCCACAGCATGATGCTGCCACCACCATGTTTCACTGTGGGGATGGTGTTCTTTGGGTGATGTGATGTGTTGGGTTTGCGCCAGATATAGCGTTTTCTTTGATGGCCAAAAAGTTCAATTTTAGACTCATCAGACCAGAGCACCTTCCTCCATACATTTTGGGAATCTCCCACATGCCTTTTCGCAGACTCAAAATGTGCTATTTTGTTTTTTGCTGAAAGTAATGGCTTTTTTCTGGCCACTCTGCCAAAAGTCCAACTCTATGGAACGTACAGCTTATTGTTGTCCTATGTACATATACTCCAGTCTCTGCTGTGGAACTCTGCAGCTCCTCCAGGATTACCTTAGGTCTCTGTGCTGCCTCTCTGATTAATGCCCTCCTTGCCCGTTCCGTGAGTTTTGGTGTCTCTTGGCACTTTTTCTGTTGTGCCATGTTCTTTCCATTTGGTTATGGTAGATTTGATGGTGCTCCTAGGGATCATCAAAGATTTTGATTTTGTTTATAGCCTAACCCTGACATGTACTTCTCAACAACATTGTCCCTTACTTGTTTGGAGAGTTCCTTGGTCTTCATGGCAGTGTTTGGTTAGTGGTGCCTCTTGCTTAGGTGTTGCAGCCTCTGGGGCCTTTCAAAAAGGTGTGTATGTGTAATGATGGATCATGTGACACTTAGCTTGCACACAGATGGACATCATTTCACTAATTATGTGACTTCTGAGGGTAATTGGTTGCACCAGAGTTTTTTTATGGGCTCCATAACAAAAGGGTGAATACATACGCACATGCCAATTATCAGTTTTTTATTTCTGAAAATTAGTTTTATGTATATATTTTTCTAATTTTACTTCACCGACTTAGACTATTATGTTCTGATCTATCACATATAATTCATATTAAAAAAACATTAAACTAAAGGCTGTAATGTAGCAAAATAGGTAAAAAGCCAAGGGGGTGGATAGTTTTTCAAGGCACTGTAAAACAAAACATTTTAGCCAGCTTCATCAATCTGCCAATCCAGTGTGTTTCTTATATGATAAGGCTAGTTCATAAAACTACAGTGACTGCTATCACTCAATTTTTGTAAGGAGGCCAAAACAACTTAGTGAATAACAAATCCGTATTGAATTTAGGGAACATGATTTATTATATTTCAGGACAAAAGCTTACTTCAGTAAACAGCAATATCAAAGTCAGGCACTTTGGATTTATGAAATAGAGCTCAGAGTCCTTAACAGCTTTCTCCTGACAAGCTTTGGCTCTCCACCCTTGATGTTGAGATGCAGAAAGCAATAAATATGTGTTTATAGATACTTTTCAGGATGATTATTCAGCAAGCATCCTGTGAGTTTTGTAAGCTTCCAAGATGTAGTGTAAATCACAGTTAAGAATATATGTCAGATATTTTTACAGAAGACAAAATAAGGATGCTTGTACTTACCATTAAAAAAGCTCAAGACACTACCTTTAAATTTCAGTGGGTTCATATACAAGAATGAAAAATGATTACTGAGTATGTAAGCTTCATGTTAGTAAAGGTGTCTCATTACAGAAAATGTATTAAATACTGTAATATATATCATTTCATTACGCAATTCAGCCAGCATAATCTACTGAAACCATAACTGTACTTTTAGTATATTTGCCCTTTAAACATCTTCCCTCCCATCCCCATTAGTCACTTGAATAATCATCTGTGCCCACTCCTCCAAAAATGTGGATGTGCTACCCAGTGGGATAAACAAAGCTGCTCTTCTTCTTCTTCAGTGCAGGGCCGGTCCTAGACGGGGTGCACGGGGTGCAGTGCACCCAGGCGCCAGAAAGGTGGGGGCGCTGAAGCGCCGGAGTGCTCCCTTCCCTCCTCCTCCTCCTCTTGATTGCCTACGGCGGCGGCGCTCTCCGCCGGTGTTAAAAGAAGAAAGGCGCCGCCGCCGCTGTGTGTGCTGCTCATGCCCCTCCCTCCTGAGCGGCTGGTCTCTGCGTGGAGAGAGACCAGCCGCACAGTGATGTCGCGCGGGGCGGGGTGGGAGCGGAGGAGAGGAGGAGAGGAGCGGTATGTGCCCGACACATTCTGCTCTGTGTCTCTCACTCCTGCCTACTTTAAACTCCTCTGCTCTTCACCCGGGCGGCGCGGCCTGCTGCACACTGTTCTCTCCTCTTCAGCTGCCGCCCGGGTGTATATATGTACCCTAATGGGGGAGGGGGGGCTGTACTAATGGAGGGGATGCTGTACTAATGGAGGGGGGCTGTACTAATGGAGGGGACGCTGTACTAATGGAGGGGGGCTGTACTAATGGAGGGGGGGCTGTACTAATGGAGGGGGGGCTGTACTAATGGAGGGGACGCTGTACTAATGGAGGGGACGCTGTACTAATGGAGGGGACGCTGTACTAATGGAGGGGACGCTGTACTAATGGAGAGGGGGCTGTACTAATGGAGGGGGGGCTGTACTAATGGAGGGGGGGCTGTACTAATGGAGTGGGGGCTGTACTAATGGAGGGGGGGCTGTACTAATGGAGGGGGGCTGTACTAATGGAGGGGGCTGTACTAATAATGGGGGGGTCTGTACTAATGGGGTCTGCACTAATGGAGAGGGGGTCTGTATTAATGGGGTCTGTACTAATGGAGGGGGGGGCTGTACTAATGGAGGGGGGCTGTACTAATGGAGGGGGCTGTACTAATAATGGGGGGGTCTGTACAAATGGGGTCTGTACTAATGGAGAGGGGGTCTGTACTAATGGGGTCTGTACTAATGGAGGGGGGTCTGTACTAATGGAGGGGGGGCTGTACTAATGGAGGGGGGGCTGTACTAATGGAGGGGGGTCTGTACTAATGGAGGGGGGCTGTACTAATGGAGGGGGGGCTGTACTAATGGAGGGGGCTGTACTAATGGAGAGGGGGTCTGTACTAATGGGGTCTGTACTAATGGAGAGGGGGTCTGTACTAATGGGGTCTGTACTAATGGAGGGGGGGTCTGTACTAATGGTGGGGTCTGTACTAATGGAGGGGGGCTGTACTAATGGTGGGGTCTGTACTAATGGGGTCTGTACTAATGGAGGGGGGTCTGTACTAATGGTGGGGTCTGTACTAATGGAGGGGGGGTCTGTACTAATGGTGGGGTCTGTACTAATGGAGAGGGGATCTGTACTAATGGGGTCTGTACTAATGGAGGGGGGGTCTGTACTAATGGTGGGGTCTGTACTAATGGAGAGGGGGTCTGTACTAATGGGGTCTGTACTAATGGAGGGGGGGGTCTGTACTAATGGTGGGGTCTGTACTAATATGGGGGTCTCTACTAATGGAGGGGGGTCTGTCCTGGGGGGTCTGTATTAATGGAGAGGGGGTCTGTCCTGGGGGGTCTGTACTAATGGAGGGGGGTCTGTCCTGGGGGGTCTGTACTAATGGAGAGGGGGTCTGTACTAATGGAGAGGGGGTCTGTACTAATGGAGGGGGTCTGTACTAATGGAGAGGGGGTCTGTACTAATGGGGTCTGTACTAATGGAGGGGGGGTCTGTACTAATGGGGTCTGTACTAATGGAGGGGGGTCTTTACTAATATGGGGGTCTCTACTAATGGAGGGGGGTCTGTCCTGGGGGGTCTGTACTAATGGGGGGGTCTGTACTAATGAGGGGGTCTGTACTAATGGAGGGGGGATCTGTACTAATGGTGGGGTCTGTACTAATATGGGGGTCTCTACTAATGGAGGGGGGTCTGTACTAATGGGGGGGTCTGTACTAATGGAGGGGGGTCTGTCCTGGGGGGTCTGTACTAATGGAGGGGGGTCTGTCCTGGGGGGTCTGTACTAATGGAAAAGAAAAAAGGAGCAGAGAAGAGGATTGTGGGACATATAGTCCCGAGAACTGGCAGCCCCACTGTAACACGGAAACTGCAGCCCACACAGCATGCTCAGCTGAATGGGAAAGAGAGAGACAGGAGCCTGGGAAAGTTTTCAGGGAAGTACACCCAGGGCTCCAGAGGGAGCGGACAGTGCTGAGAGAACACCATCAGAGAGAGAACCCCGCTGCCCTGCGCCACCAGAGGGAAAGCCACACAGCCTAGCGCCATCGCTGGCATTGAAAGGAATGGAGTCATTGCAGGAATACAGCGGAGTCACCATGGGCAATTCAGAGTGAGCTGACTCCTGATCAGAGGAACCGTTGCTGTATCGCTGGGTCAGGTGAGAGGGCCGATCGGCCAATATGTACTATGTCTGCAGTCTCTGACCATCTCCTGTATTATGTCTGCAGTCTCTGACCATCTCCTGTATTATGTCTGCAATCTCTGTTCATCTCCTGTATTATGTCTGCAGTCTCTGATCATCTCTTGTATTATATCTGCAATCTCTGTTCATCTCCTGTACTATGTCTGCAGTCTCTGATCATCTCCTGTACTATGTCTGCAGTCTCTGATCATCTCTTGTATTATATCTGCAATCTCTGTTCATCTCCTGTACTATGTCTGCAGTCTCTGATCATCTCCTGTACAATATCTGCAGTCTCTGATCATCTCCTGTATCATGTCTGCAGTCTCTGATCATCTCTTGTATTATGTCTGCAGTCTCTGATCATCACCTGTACTATGTCTGCAGTCTCTAATCATCTCCTGTACAATATCTGCAGTCTCTGATCATCTCCTGTATCATGTCTGCAGTCTCTGATCATCTCCTGTACTATGTCTGCAGTCTCTGATCATCTCCTGTACAATGTCTGCAGTCTCTGATCATCTCCTGTACTATGTCTGCAGTCTCTGATCATCTCCTGTACAATATCTGCAGTCTCTGATGATCTCCTGTACCATGTCTGCAGTCTCTGACCATCTCCTGTACTATGTCTGCAGTCTCTGATCATCTCCTGTACTATGTCTGCAGTCTCTGATCATCTCCTGTACTATGTCTGCAGTCTCTGACCATCTCCTGTACTATGTCTGCAGTCTCTGATCATCTCCTGTACTATGTCTGCAGTCTCTGATCATCTCCTGTACTATGTCTGCAGTCTCTGATCATCTCCTGTACTGTGTCTGCAGTCTCTGACCATCTCCTGTACTATGTCTGCAGTCTCTGACCATCTCCTGTACTATGTCTGCAGTCTCTGATCATCTCCTGTACTGTGTCTGCAGTCTCTGACCATCTCCTGTACTATGTCTGCAGTCTCTGACCATCTCCTGTACTATGTCTGCAGTCTCTGACCATCTCCTGTACTATGTCTGCAGTCTCTGACCATCTCCTGTACTATGTCTGCAGTCTGACCATCTCCTGTACTATGTCTGCAGTCTCTGATCATCTCCTGTACCATGTCTGCAGTCTCTGATCATCCCCTGTACTATGTCTGCAGTCTCTGATCATCTCCTGTACTGTGTCTGCAGTCTCTGACCATCTCCTGTACTATGTCTGCAGTCTCTGACCATCTCCTGTACTATGTCTGCAGTCTCTGATCATCTCCTGTACTATGTCTGGGGGCTCTTTCTAACAGACTCTCTAACAGAAGCCCTCTTTGTGTGCATCAGAGAGACTCCCCTCCAGGTCTCATTAGTGTACGCTCTTCCTGTATTTTTTTTTATTGTTAAAAGATCATGGGAGGATCCTAGGGTAACAAAGAGTTCTTAGGAGAGCATCTCTGTGTTTGAGTCATTGCCATAGAAACATTTGTAAAGGGGAGGAGTTGGTAAGATGACCACGCCCATGTGGGGGCGCAAAAAATATTTCTGCACCCAGGCGCCGGTGACCCTAGGATCGGCCCTGCTTCAGTGTATGAGCACATCAATGTCTATCCATTCCTATGAGAGCATATTAATTAAACCAGCTAATCGCTGCTTATATTTTCCAGTGGACCAACTATTTGGAGTATCCTAGAGCTTGTGAAGTGCTCCAGAAGAACACAACATGAGTACAAGAGATATGGAGAGAGTCATGTCCAGCTGCTTGTCTGGGATCAACTTTTGTTGAACTGGCTAAAAGAAAGTGAACAAAACCAGAAAACCTACAACTTGCTTTTGAATTTCTGGAAACAAAAACATTCTGTGTGGATTCTATTAGTGAATAAAAAGGTGAGTTCAGTGAGACAAGTTAGACTGCAGCCTTGTGCTACTAAGACTTTGGAACATCCTGATTGGTCTTCAACACTCAAGTTGCTTTTTCTTTAACCTACTTGTTAGTTTTTCTTTTTACTTAATTTTTTTTTAACTAATTTCTTAATAATTATATAGTGCTGTCAATTTACGCAGCTCTTTACACATAGAGTCAGTGGCGTCACTAGGGTTGGTGTCACCCGGTGCGGTAAAACATGGTGTCACCCCCCCAACTATAGTCACCCCTCAATACAGACCCCCCTCCTTCAGTACGTTCCCCTTTCCAAGTATAGTCCACCCTCAGTAGAGACCCCCCCCCCACTTAGTATAGACCCCTCACTAAATATAAACCCCCTCCATCAGTACAGACCCCCCTCAGTACAAACCATCCCCCTCTATCAGTACAGCCCCCCAGGACAAACCACCCCCTCCATCAGTACAGCCCCCCCAGGGCAAACCACCCCCCTCCATTAGTTCAGCCCCCCAGGAAAAACCACCCCCTCCATCAGTACAGCCCCCCAGGAAAAACTACCCCCTCTATCAGTACACCCCCTCCCCAGGACAAACCACCCCCTCCATCAGTACAGCCCCCCCAGGGCAAATCACCCCCTCCATCAGTACAGCTCCCCAGGGCAAACCACCTCCTCTATCAGTACAACTCCCCCAGGACAAACCACCCCCTCCATCAGTACAGCCTCCCCAGGACAAACTACACCCTTTATCAGTACAGCCCCCCCAGGACTAACTACCCCCATCAGTACAGCCCCCTCAGGACAAACTACCCCCATCAGTATAGCCCCCCCAGGACAAACTACCCCCTTTATCAGTACAGCCCCCCCAGGACTAACTACCCCCATCAGTACAGCCCCCCCAGGACAAACTACCCCCATCAGTATAGCCCCCCCAGGACAAACTACCCCCTTTATCAGTAGTACAGCCCCCCCACCTGTCAACACCAGAGAGGACATCCCTCCCCCCCTCATCACAAGCCAATACCCCCTTACCCCCGCCCGTTACCGCACTAGCACAGGCGGCTCAGATACATGGAACACCCGGGCAGCAGCTGGAGAGGAAAGGACAGCGTGCAGCCACGCCGCCCGGGTGGAGAATTGATCGTGACAGGCAGCAGTGCCGTAGTGAGAGAGACAGAGGAGGAGCCGAGGAGAAGAACACCCGCTGCCGCGGCGCTGTTCCAGCTGAAAGAAAAAAAACTTCCAAAGTCAGCCAGGGCTTTCCCCACCCTCCGGATGGTGTCACCCCTGCAGCGGGTGGCACCCGGGTGCGGACCACACCCCCCGTACCCCCCTAGCAATGCCACTGCATAGAGTATTTATTTTACATTGACATTATTCCCTGCCCTCGAGGAGCTTACAGTCTAAGGTTCAGAACTCACACTCATACATACCCATACTGAGGCCAATTTAGACAGGAGCCAATTAACCTACCAACATGTCTTTGGAGTGTGGGAGGAAACTGGAGTATCCGAAGGAAACCCACACTGACACAAGGAGAACATGCAAGCTCCAGGCAGGTAGTATTGTGGTTGGGATTCAAACCGTTGACCCTATTTCTGCTAGGTGGAAGGCAACTGTGCTGCCCAATACATTTATAAAAGTGACTAGTGCTCTATTACTCAAAGCTGTATTCAACCTGAAACCAAAAATGTAATATATTGGGAATTACCAATCATTAGATGTAGTGGCTGTATCCGTTTTCTTTTCTTTGGCATCCTTCCCTCTTTTTTTAACCTGGTGATCTGGCCAGTAACACAACTCCTGTATTAGTGAGACACAACTCTGGATGAAGCAGCACAGGAGGCACGGCAGCATTGTCAGTCGGGGGGAGTGTAGTGAAAAATATATAAGCAGATTTAAATACACTAAGAAAACTGAAGCCAGACTCCATCTCACACGTTATAATCAGCTACAGCAAACATTTTTGTTTTCATTTTGGGTTAATTTTGCATGAATAAATAAAAGCTGATCATTTTAATCACCCCTGCCAGTGTTCAGTAGTGTGTCTCATCCATGTAAACTGATACATCCCACATTCTGTGGAAGCAGATTGCTGCAGTTTGATATCTTTTAAATAATAAACTTGCCTAGTTCTAATTGGTTAGCTATAAATACACAAGGGTTACTCAACCCTTACCTAGCTGTACTCTTTTTTGTACACAGCATGCCTTCACATCTTGGTAACAGCATTGGAAAAATGGAACAGAAGATCAGTGGAGATCAGCATCCAGCAAATAAAGGACACAGTAACAGAACTACCAGAAGCAGAAATATGTGAACAAGTACTTAATGACTGCCATGAAAAGTTAAATAGCGGTTGCTAATGTGACAACAATCATTCGCAAAGGCACAAAAAATAAATACACATAACATTTAAGGGAAGAACCATGTATTATTCATAGTAATTAAATAACAGTAAATATTACAAAGAGTAGTGAAGAAAACATAGCTGTCAATTAGACCCCTTTTACACTGGGGTGGTTTTCAGGTGCTTTAGTGCTGGAAATAGCCTCTGCTAAGCGAAAGCCCCTGAAAACTGCCTCCCATTCATTCAAGTGTGACTTTTCACACACGGGCTGTGCGCTTGCGGGATGTTACCAAAAGTCCTGCAGGCAGCATCTTTGTAATGAACAAACAAAAAAGGTTAACCCTGCGCTTGCTCAACCGATCAGAAGCTAAAACAACAAAGTAGAATATTTGTTCAAAATAACAGGTGTATACAAGAGTGTAGCGCTATTATATTAAGTGGGCAAACAAGTGTATTATTACATGCACAAGATATAAGAGAAAAAGAAAGGAAGTCTTTTCTCATGAGGCACAAAGTATAGTCTCTGGTGGTCTTCAAGTATTAGTGCAATAATTATTCATAGTCCAATACTTGGATAAAGATGGTCCCATTCACCACATGAATAACTGATATGGAAAAGTTAGTGTGATGGACCCTCCACACAGAAGAAATGCAGGCTTACCATGGACTCATAAGAACATACGCTCAATGAGTCAGATGGGCTTGTATTACCAACCGGTAATGGAGGAGGACCTTTCAAGTAAATGGCAATAGAACTCCAAAGGCATCCAAAACTTTGGGGGAACCTCTTCCAATGGGTGGTTGCCCGTCTCAGGAAAATGGCCCATATAAAATAAAAAGGGGCCACATAGCATAATTCCGCATACAAAAACAAATTTATTGAATAAAAGTAAAACACTTACATTTTTGTAGTAAAAAAGCGCTTATTGTAAAATTATGGCAGGCAGTGGAGTCTCCCGACGCATTTCGTATCACTAGACTTTGTCTGGGGTCGTTGGGAGGTACAACCCCAACAAGGGGAAACTGATTTAGACTCATGGTTCAAGTATTTTAATGACGCAGGTATCAGTTTCTTGAATGTTCTTATTTCTAAGAAAAACAACAGACTCCTTTATTTAGATAGGGAGATCAAAGAGTTGAAAGATAAACTATTGATACATAAAAACTCCCAGGAATATAACTCTCTGTCCTCTAACCTTCTGAGTAATCTTGAGAAAGAGGACAGATATCAAAGATACAAAAAACAGAAGAAATATTCCAGGGATGTGGGAGACTATAAAACTAACACAGTTTTCGGTTGGCAGAAACTTTTTGTGGTCACCTCATCTATGGAAGTTACTTCTGGGGTCATGGAGGGGACTATACCAACATGTGTCCCAACAACTTTAACACCCTTTGTTCCTCAATCTACTTCCACCAGGGGTCGTGGGACCCTAAGCGGCATAGAGAGAAAAAAAACGACCCCAGACGAAGTCTAGTGAGATGAAACGCGTCGGGAGACTCCACTGCCTGCCATAATTTTACAATAAGCGCTTTTTTACTACAAAAATGTAAGTGTTTTACTTTTATTCAATAAATTTGTTTTATATGCGGAATTATGCTATGTGGCCCCTTTTTATTTTATATGGGTAATTTTCCCGGGCAACCACCCATTGGACGGGCAATCACCCATTGGAAGAGGTTCCCCCAAAGTTTTGGATGCCTTTGGAGTTCTATTGCCATTCACTTGAAAGGTCCTCCTCCATTACCGGTTGGTAATACAAGCCCATCTGACTCATTGAGCGTATGTTCTTAGGAGTCCATCCCCTCTGGTAAGCCTGCATTTCTTCTGTGTGGAGGGTCCATCACATTACCTTTTCCATATCAGTTATTCACGTGGTGAACGGGACCGTCTTTATCCAAGTATTGGACTATGAATAATTATTGCACTTAAGTAATACTTGAAGACCACCAGAGACTATGCTTTGTGCCTCATGAGAAAAGATTTCCCTTTTTTTTTCTCTTATATCTTGTGCATGTAATAATACACTTGTTTGCCCACTTAATATAATAGCGCTACACTCTTGTATACACCAGCATCTTTGGGATGGGTTGGGAGCAGTGTATTTAGCGCTCCCAAAACAGCCTGCCCTTTGTAATGAATGGGGATTTGGGGAGCACTTTCAAAACGCTTGAAAAGTGATCTGAAAGTGTTGCAAACGTTATATATCCAATGTAATTGCTAATAACTGTAAAGTAAAAAAAAAGAGCCTTGGATGCAGATGCTGTCTGAACAAAATAAAAGCTGGTGTCAACCATTTTCCTCGTATATCATATTAATGCATGAAAAATTAACATTTGATGTTCAATAAAGATATATAGGGAGCTGTAAAATTGTTATTTGATATTTATAATCCAATTTGAATTGCTTTTCTGAAACAGTGTTTTTTGTCATGTAACTAACACAGCACCCATCAGGGCTGGCCAGACACAGACTCACACTGTAGAGAGCATACATCAGCAGAGTAATGAGCGTACACACGAGCGGACTTTACGGCAGACTTGGTCCAGCGTACTGGATTTCGTTGGACGATTCGATCGTGTGTGTGCTCCAGCGGACTTTGTTTGCTCAAAAGTTGGACGGACTTAGATTTGAAACATGTTTTAAATCTATCCGACGGACTCTTCTTTCTAGCGGACAAACCGGTCGTCTGTGTGCTAGTCTGACGAACTCAAACTGACGCATGCTCTGAAGCAATTACAAGACGGAAGCGCCCGGTCTGGTAAAACTAGCCTTCGTATTGAAGCTAGCACATTCCTCTTCTGTGATCTTTTAATACAGCGTTTTTTTTTCTTTATAATGCAAAAGGAATGAAGTTGTTTTGGTGCTTTTTATTCACACAGAGTTCTCACAAAAGTACTTTCTTCATGCTTTATCCTCATGCCATGACTAATATGATATTTTTAAAAAGCCAGATCTCCATAAATAAAGTATTAAATTAGATTTTGGACTCATCTTTTATTTTTTTTTTTAGATTTAAACACTATCTATTTTACAATGTGTGCTAAATTATACAAATTTTTTTTTTTTTTTTTGTAGTTTCAAGTTACCACAATAACCTTAATATGTTGTGTTGTTTTAATGAACCTTAATGAGGTTGGTGTCCCTTGTTAATTAGACATAGGGGGGTTTATTTTCCAAAGGCAAATTCATTTTTCACTACAAGTGCAAATTGTACTTGGAATTGCACAGAAAGAGCATTTGGAAGTGCATTCGCTGTGGATCCGAGGGGCACATGCAAGGAACCCCCAAAAAAAAAACTTTTCCTTGCACATGATTGTATGAGAAAATCAGCAGAGCTTCCCCTCATTTCAGCTCTTCCCCTCAGATTTACAGCGACTGCACTTCCAACAAGTGCACTTGCTGTGCAATTTCTAAAGTGCACTTTTCACTAGTACTTTGCACTTGATTTTAGAAATGATTTAGCCTTTTGGAAAAAACACACATAGGGGTTGATTTACTAAAGGGAAAAAGACTGTGCACTTTGCAAAGTGCAGTTGCCCTCTGCAAGAGCAGTTGCTCCAGAGCTTAGTAAATGAGCAGAAGCTCTGCTGACTTCCATCATCCAATCATGTGCAAGCAAAAATGCTGATTTTTGAATTTTCCTTGCACAGGATTGGGTACTCTTTGCAAAGTTAAGCCTTACCTCATTTCCTAAGCTCTGGAGCAATTGCACTTGCAGAGGGCAACTGCCCTCTGCAAAGTGCACAGTCGATTTGCTTTTATTAAATCAACCCCATAGTCTTTTTGACCTGTACCTGCCTACTCCCAAACAAAATGTCGTTTTGGAATAGTCAATGTAAGGTAACAAAAAAATCCATTTATTTTGGTTACCAAAAAATTAGGAAGGCAACACTGGAGACACTTTTAGAATCTGTGAAGCCTTTCATCCCCCAGGACACACATCAAGTTTTAGGACAAGAAAATTGATATCTTGCGACTAGGGAGCACAGGGAACACAGTCAGACCAGACAGAAACCAGGCAATCACTTTCGAGTTTTCCATGGAGCCTTCCCTGCATGCTTCTCTGCAGCCTTCCCTCCACGCTTCTCTGCAGCCTTCCTCGGAGGCTGGGCCTCTGGCGGTGTACTTGGGGCAGGAGGAGGAGGAGGAGTGGCTTCATCTGCTAGATAGGTTGTAGCAGTAAGCTCCCCTCTCAAGCCCTTCTGATAGGCCTGAAAAATCAAACCCTCACAGAGGAGGCGTTGCCCCTTTCCAATTCCAGCAATCTGCTGGCTATATAGGTCCCATACGCCTCCTCTGCATTGGGTGGTGTGCTCAGGATTTGGCTGGCTTCACGTATGAGGGCTAGGGATTCCTCCTCAGTTTGGGTCATTCCTCTGGGCCTTTTGGTGAGAATGCGGAGGGGAGGCACCTGACACTCCGTGCGGCTTCTACTCGGCTCAGCCACAGCCTCCTCCTCTCTCCCACTGGGCAAGGCCTCCTCCTCTCTCCCACTGGTCAAGGCCTCCTCCTGGCTGAGGTCATCCTGTGTCAAAAAAAGGGACATTGTGTGTGATTGCGTAACACAAAATTACAACTATTTTCAGCTCATGACTTGCAAATATAATTCTCAACAAATAGTAAAGGCTATCTATTTTACCCCACCATTATTCCAGATGATCAACAATATCTGAAGTATATTTTTGGCCACTACTGTCTAGTGATATGTCTACATATTATTATTTGTGATGAAGTCATTTTTTATGAAGCACTTAAAAATTTGACACGTTTACATCATTAATAACATTTACACAATCACAAATTCAACAAAAAAGGATACCTGGCTGATGCTGGGCGCATCCACTTCATCAGGGATGAAAAGGCCCAGCTCTTCCTGGGACTCCTCAGCTGGGGTGGAGGTGGATGGAAGGCTGGAGGGAAGAGTGGGGGGAAGGCTGGAGGGAAGGGTGGGGGGAAGGGTGGGGGGAAGGGTCGAAAGTGATTGCCTGGCTTCTGTCTGGTCATCCAGGAATCGCATTTTGTGGTAGTACCACAACTTGGGTACATAAATTTGGTTGGCTGCTGCTCCGGATCTGAGCGACTCCTGGATTTTATTGTGTTCCCGCTTATACATGTTTTGCAAGATACCAATTTTCTTGTCCACAAACTTGAGGTCTGCCTGGGGGACTCGAGTCTTCACAAATTCTAAAAGTGTGCCCAGTGTTGCCTTCCTTACAGCTCGATTGAAATATAGTGGGTGTTTGACCTCCCACAGGTTTTTGTTTTCCTGATATAAGTCGATAAATCTCGACAAAAAATCAGCCTCTTTAAAGGGATTCATTGTTGCTGAAAGACAAGACACAAGATCAAAACTGTAATGTCAGTCAGAACTCCCAGGATTATTTTGTGAAGAATCTGGGGTACACATATATACACACACCCCTACGTTTAATCTTACCCCACCATCGTAATAGCTTTATATACACTGCGCATGTGTCACGCCCCGCCCCTGACGTTCTTTAGTACGATTTGTCCCCGCCCCTTCACTCTTCCTTGCGCAGTGGGAGTAGATAGAGAAAGATGGCATAGAGATTAACTGGAAGTAGCGCGGAGGAAAGCCCGGAGCCACAACCATCCACATCCCAGAGGAGATATAAGGCCACCAACATGGCTTTTGAAGAGATGGTGGAGATGGTGTCCATATTGAGAAGGGAGGACTACGATGTCAAAAAAGGACCGTACACACGACCGAATATGCGTAAGGACAAAATAATGTCCTCAGTTGTCACCGCTCTAGAAGCTAAATTTGGCACTAAACGTTCTAAAGAACAATTGAGGAAGCGGTGGTCTGACATCAAAAGTAGGGTGCCAGAACAATATTGGCGAATAAAGAAGCTGCTTAAAAAAAGTAAGTACTTGTTGTGTGTTCCTATTGAGATACTTAACTTGCATGCTGATCCATATTTTTTTTGTTTATACAGCATCGTTCGTAAAGACCGTTCTTTGTAAAATACATATGATACTAAAGAAAATGATGTTATTTTTTCGCCAAATACGATGGTACAGGGTTGGACATACATTTAGGTCTTGATAATTTGTTGTATTCCCAAAATTTGTTGATGTGGTGTAGATGTGTTGGAAAATATAATGCTTCTTCAAAGATGATTCAGTGTAATGTAGGGACAGGACACAGCAGCTGTTTCCACATCTGGACTTACGAGCACTAGTGTACTATGTGACCCTAACTAAATTTTTGAGGGGTAATACACATAGGAGATCATTGAGGTGTCTGCATCTGTGAAACTTGCATGAAAATGTGTATTGTTTATAATTGTTGTTCAGAGGGAATGTTCATCCTGTCTTCTAAATTTTTGAGGACAAAAAAAGGCAATTGTCCACAACTCATAACCAACGTTTCATATTAATTAGAAAAATATAAAATATCACTGTGTTTTAACTATACCTTTTGTTGAATTATCATAGGGGAGAAAAGACTCAGACAACAGTCCAAGGATCCCAGGACCCCCCCAAGTCAACAGCCTGAGGCTGAAGATACCCCAAGCCCCAGCCCAAGACCATGCTCACCCGACGAGCTGGAGGAAGTGTGCGAGCTTTCAACCCCACCAAGTGAGTGACTGACACCCCAGCTTAAGCTAATGTATTTAGGCGTGCATATTTTAACCCATTTTTTTTTTACACACATTTTAGGGGAGCTTCTGGTTGTGGAAGGCCAAGCGGCAGAGCCATTCAGCACAGACAGTGCCCAAAGACTGATTGGCCAGATAATGTTGTGGAATGGCCAAATTGATCAAATGCGTGACCAAATTCACAGCATGAAACTTCGCCTGGACTCCATGCAACAGGAAATGAAGAACATGATTGACTAAAAACATCAATCATGTTCTTCATTTCCTTGTCAAGTTTGTTTCTTCTTCCAATTTTGTTTTAGTTTTTTCCTTCAAAAATATTTTTGATGGTGCACACGGTGTGTCATCATGTGCTATCTTCAATCAGGGGATATCAATGTACTTGTTTTGTGTTTGCAACCCCTTCATCCTCAAAATTTTTTGGTGGTGAGAGGAACAAAGGGATTGCACACACAAAACACGTACATTGCTTCCCCATGATGGGAGATAGCACATGTTGACTTGACCCTTTTTTAATGCTCAATTTTGAGCATCTGAAAAATTTAGGATTTACAAGGGCGACATCACCAGCACCGTTATTAACATGTTGTACTTTGTAAGTTCTTTTATTTTTTGTATGTTTTTCAAAACACTGTTGTGAATTTTAATTTTTTTAAACAAGGTCTATTTTTTTTTAAATATGCATTTACTAACCTTCAAAAAAAAAAAAAATATTAAAAAAAAAAAACAACCCCCCCCCCCCCAAAAAAAAAATAAAAAAAAAAAAAAAGTTTCAAAAAATGCACCTTTCAATGTGCACACAGTAAAATGTTTTTACTACTACAATGTGTGTGGCTGATTATTTCTCAATAAGATGTTTTGCAAATTTTTGTGTGGTTACAGTGACAAAGGGCCTTATTCCTTATTAACTAAAGGTAAATGCACTTGCCACTACTACAAGTGCACTAGGAGACAGACAAAACTAAATGCAAACAAGAAGAAAAACAAGATATTTTATCAAAAATTTATTTTCTTTATTTTTTGTAAAAATTAAAGCTCTTGTTGAATAGCAATAGCAACCCGACCATTAAAATAATTCACATATCGCTCACGCACTTGACGTGCGGTTTGGGGGGCCAAGCCAATACGGCCAATTTCCAGGCCTGTCAATGTTTGATCTTGTACAAGTCCAGCCTCAGGCCCAACAGAGGTAATATATGTAGCCGAATGTCTTCGTAAAAAATTATGGGGTATGCAGCAAGCCAGTATGACGTGATTAATTTTATAGTACGCCAGATTTATGGCTAAGAGGAACAAACGGAACCAGCTGGCCAGAATCCGAAAGGCATTCTCCACAACTCTTCTTGTGCTCACCGAGAGCAAATGCTTCATCAGCGATAAAAACTGAGGGGAGTCCATCCACATTCTGGTCATCAGGTGGCAATCCCAGGCCACCAGTCTGAAGACGCTGGCACAGCTCGGTCTGTGCAAACACTCCTCCATCAGACATCCGGCCTTTCTTCCCCACCTCCACAAACAAAGTCCAAATGTGCCGAGACCACCGCCATAAAAACTACACTATGGAACCCCTTGTAGTTATAGAAATAACACCCCAAATGGGGTGGTGGCACAATGCGGACATGCTTCCCATCAATCGCCCCGACACAGTTGGGAAAGTCCCAATGGTCAGCGAACTGGGAGGCCACAGTCTGCCATTCCTGTGTACTGGAAGGAAACTGTGGAGTGAAAAACAAAAAAAAAATAAGATAAGTACTTTTAAACATAACTTGGATATCAGATTACATGAAAACATTATTGAACAACAGCAGTCAAACATTATTAATATGTGTGTTTGTAATTTTAATTATAAAAAACATAAGGCCCACTTATAAGATTAATCACCCCCTCTGATGGCCCATTGATCAATTTGAATGTGGGGGGAGGGGTACTAATTAGGTTAAGAAACACACCTGACAGTTTCAAACATTTGAGGGGGTGGGGGAGGGGTACTAACTAGGTTAAGAAACACACCTGACAGTTTCAAACATTTGAGGGGGTGAGGGAGGGGTTCTAATTAGGGTCAAAAACACACCTGACAGTTTCAAACATTTGAGGGGGTGGGGGAGGGGTACTAATTAGGTTAGCAAACACACCTGACAGTTTCAAAAATCTGAGGGGGTGGGGGAGGGGTACTAATTTGGTTAAGAAACACACCTGACAGTTTCAAACATTTGAAGGGGTGGGGGAGGGCTTCTAATTAGGGTCAAAAACACACCTGACAGTTTCAAACATTTGAGGGGGTGGGGGAGGGTCAAACAGTACAATGGAGCTGACAATATACATTGTTCAAGGGACTAGAGGCTAGAGATATAAATGGACCCAGGATTGCATGGTGGGGAGGTTATTGAAGGTAAATATGCATGTAGGGCAAAAAATGATTAAGGTCAAAAAACTGGCATGCATGAAGATAAAGGGGACATTCACAGCATATTCCAAGCATGGTAATTAGGTAAGGAGGACATTTAGACAATACATTAGCAAACATTTAATACATATTATGTAATGTTAAAGGATAAAACTTACCTTCATATAGTCCTTCTGCAGGACCTGAATGATGGCAGAACAGGTTTCTGGGATTATTATCCCCAGAGCCTGGGGGGAGATGCCTGTCGAGAACTTCAAGTCCTGAAGACTTCTCCCAGTCGCCAAATAACGTAAAGTGGCAACTAGCCTCTGCTCTGCACTGATGGCTTGCCTCATGCAGGTATCCTGCCTGCTGATACAGGGGGTCAGCATAGCCAGCAGACGCTCAAAAACCGGGTCCGTCATCCGGAAATAATTTCTGAAATCGTCAGGATTATTCTCACGGAGCAAAGGCATATGCGAGAATTGGTCGCGCTGGCGCAACCAATTCTTCATCCATGAACTCCTCCTCGCCCTGTTTATGGACTGGACTCGGGTCAAAGTATTAACCCCAACACCAAGTCCCCAGGCAGCACAAACTCGAGAACGAGTGCGTCCATGCGACATGGCTTCAAAATGGTCGGCTGGTCAAACAAACAAACTTATAACAAACGCACTGAAGAACAGCAAGGCCTATGAAGAACGACCTGAAAATCAGGAACGAGCGGACCAGAACGGCCTGCTAGGCAGGTTACGAACTGACCAACACGCACTGAAAAGCAGATACAAACCTCACAAGCACAAACTGAACCGCAGAAAATGATCGAAATAAGCTGAAGTGTGAAAAGCGCGAATCGTCTCTAACCAAACTTCTACTAACACGAGATAAACACGAGATTAGCAGAAGGAGCCCAAAGGGTGCCGTGGTGGGGCTTGAACGTCCATTTTATAGTCCCGTCGTACGTGCTGTACGTCACCGCGTTCCAAACCAGCGGACTTTTGCAGTGATCGTGTGTGTCCAAGTCTGTCCCTTTTTAAGTCCGGCGCAAGGAGCCGTCAAAGTCCGGCGTAAAGTCCGCCGAGCAAAGTCTGCCGTAAAGTCCGCTTGTGTGTACGTGGCATTATAGAAACAAAGATCTTTCCCTGCAGATGCCAAAGAACAGGGAAAGATCACGTGACAACGCAACATAGTTGCATCAATAAGGCTCATAGAGGATTTTTTTTTAAATATAGTGACATAATATACAGTGTATGGTTTATGTGAATGAATTATGGCAATTAACACTTCTCTGTTTAGTATCACTTTAAGCTGAGCATGCAGCATGGCTACCATAAAAGGGGGATTTGCACCCCCGAACCATACCAGGCCACATGCCCTCAACATGGGGACAAGACCTTCTTCCCCACAACCCTGGCTGTGGGGGTCTGTGGGTGGGGGGTTTATCAGAATCTGGAAGCCCCCTTTAAAAATAAGGGGGTCCCCAGAAGATACCACCTCCCAACATAAATGATTAAGGGTACATAGTACCCCTATTCATTCACAAAAAATTGTAACTGAGAAATAAAGACACCCAAATTTTTTGACAAGTCCAAAAAACATAAATCCCCAAAAAAGTCCCTCATTGTAAATCCATCAACAGTCATGATGCCAGCCACCCTCCAAATTGCTTTTAAAAAAAAAACCCAGTGGACCTGGTGCACAAGAACAATTCTGACAGTACATGTGCCCAAGGACAGTTCCCTGAGCTATCATCAGCTATATAAGGGAAATGGAAGGGATAGTGGTGACATCACTAACCAAATATGACTAGTAACCACATTTGAGCAATGATGTCAATGCTATCCCTGCCCCTTTGCTTATGTGGCCAGGAATTCCCAGCAATTTAGGCAGTGTGCTGGTGACTGCAATGATTGCTAGGGATGCTGCTGACACTCACGGCTTATTGAGGAACCACTGACAAGCTGTCATTTATAGAACTGGTAGAAATAATGATTCTATATATGATTCTTGGCTCCCACCAAACAGGGAACTGAACTGGCTAGGTGTGGACAAAACCTTTGGTCTTTCCCTACTTTATGTCTGTCTTAATGTAGTGCAAGTCCCTTGTATAAGGGATAGGTGATGCTGGGGACACCCCAGACTGTAACATTGCCAACAGTAGCCCCCCTAGGTGTTGTGGTTGAGAGATGCTGCTACCTCTGTAATGTGTGGCACCCAGACTTTGGGGGGGGGGGGGATCAGCCCTTTCTAGAAGGAGCACAAGTACTGTGTACACATAATATGCCAGCAAGAAAAAGGAAGACATAAATATTTATATAAAAGCTAAGGGGTGTCTCAGCTATCTGCTCTGTGTATTATTACATGTATAATCAAGCCAGAATGAGCACCAAACAAATGTTTCACAGAGTCCAGTAGTATTTATTCGATTCTATAAGTTATCAAAAGGTCATTTTCTTTTGGACTTGATTATATATAAAGTTCTCAATTTGGGTGACCTTCACCCCTCAGAAAGGACTCCTGTTTTTGTGGAGAACTGTTAAACCTAAGGCTTTGGGCTGAGCTAAGGACCGCTATTTGCGTCAGCTAAACAGATTCATGCCTAGCACCTCAACCCTACCTATCCTTGGATTTCTGTGTATTATTATATCTGTTGAAAATGTTTACACTCTTTGTTACTTACTCCTGGCCTCTGACTGTGCATTACATATTACAGACCTCTGAGTTCTCTGTTACTTACAAGTGAATTCTGAATTCAGCATTACATACCCCTGTACTTTGCATAATTTACCCCTGCACTCTGTGTTACATACTACTGACCCCTCCACTATTTTACTACTGACCCTTGTAATTTGCATTACATACTACAGACCCGTACATTCCGCATTATTCACTACTAATGCCTGCCTTCTGCATTACATTATATTGATACATGAAACTAAACTAAACCTAAACTGGGCCGGTGGTTCTCATGCCTTAGCAGGCAAAACCCTTTAGAATTCCTGCTTTGCTTAAGCAGCCAGGGATAAAGATGATGATGACCAAAAGGTTGTCACACTCATTAAGCAAGTGGTCAAGACACTCTAAAGGAACTCACACTATGTAGGGATCATCTACTCTGGTAACGTGTATTTTGTTCTTCCAGAACCAACTGGTCTCAGAAAATTCTCTTGGCAATCAACCCCCTTCAGACACTTTTGAGGGAGATGCAAATGAGGATGATCTATATGCAGGTTTTGCCTCCCTTTGTAAGGCTAAAAGTGACTAAAATTGAAGATCTGCAGAGTTCTCTGCAAAGCAGTGCAAGTATGTTTAGCAACTCTAAAAGGGTGTTACAATTTTCCTATGGTGTTGTCAGGGCTGGGCTCAGCCCTTCCTTCTCTGAGCTGGCTACTCAGCTGTTGGCTAATTGCCAGCTCCTATCGCTCCACAGTTACTCAGCTGTTGATGATATCCTGCTCGTCTGCCCTGCCTACTTAAGCCGTCCAGCCCAGAGGATCTCTGCCTTCGCCTTAGTCAACATCACAGAGATGCTCTCCTGCATTCCTGTTAAAAGACTTGCTTGGCTGACCCTTCTGACTCCAGATCCTACTGGCTGTTTTACTACGCTCATCTCTGGATCCCTGACGTTTGGCTTGTCTGACTATCCGTTCTGGTTCCTGAACTCTGGCTATGTTTTGACTATGTTTGTTCTATTTACTTTTATTACTGAACAAGTGTGATTTAACTGTACTTCTGTCTCGGTCCGATTTCATGGTTTCTGACAGTAGGCGAAGGTCATGAATTCAGAAGATACAGTCAATCCACTTGTTGGTAATATTTTTTTCCACATTGGATGAGCAAGATCACTGCATGGACCAGTTTGCCATGGGTTACAAACGCTCCTGAGTCACACGGCTCACCTGCAATCTCCCACTGTAGCTGCTCCGGTACAACCTGTGTTGCAGGCCGTCCCTGCTGCTGCGCCAGTCTCTGTAGCGGCACCTGCCTCGAGTATTACCTCTATAAGAGGTATGTCTGGTTTTGCTCCGCTTCCCCAGCGATTTGGGGGTGATCCAGTCCAATGCAGAGGGTTTCTCAACCAGGTTGAGATATACTTTGAGATGCTGCCCGAGGCGTTTCCCACGGACAGAAGCAAAGTAGGTTTTGTTATATCTTTGCTTTCTGAGAGAGCCTTGGCCTGGGCAAACCCTCTATGGGAGACGCAAAAAGTTTGTAGCCTCCTTTAAAAGGGTATTTGACGTTCCATTATTTTAACAAAAAGAAGATGGCCGTAAACATTACTCTCATTCCTCTAGCGAATTAATGGTTGATTGCTTGTTGCCACTCCTCTAGGTCAGAAGCTCTGGCCGTAGCCTATATAGCATATAAACCTAAGAAGTTATCCCGGGGGGATCAACAGATTGGATATCCCTGGGATAAAAGACAGCTACTTGTAGTCAGAGTGGGCAGTCAAAGAAGCAATATGTAAAATTAAATATCAAATTTTATTAATAACTTAGATAAAGACATACAATTATATTGGAAAATGTATGTTGTCTTCCAATAAAGCAAGGACATCCAGTTGAAGCTACGTAACAATAACGTTGCGAAACGCGCCGACGTAAGCTGCGTACAAGGATGCCGATTCAGTGATCCCCGGCACATCGTGTGGGAGCGGAGAAGCGGAGACTAGCCGTATCAAAACAGCACTATTTGCTTAAACTGCAACTACTCTAAGCAAAAGTGCAAGCCTGTTTGCAAGATCCCGCCGTGGCGCTGCTCATTAATAAGCAGATAACTGCTAAAACTTCTAGGACGCCAGCAACCGCCCAGCTATTTCGCGCAGATGGACGAAAATGTGAGGAGTCTACCACATTCCTGAAGCGCCCGAACCGATATTGAAAAGAAAGGCGGTAAAGTAATCATTGCAACAGATTTGTTTATTTCAAAGAACTTTACTATAGGAACGCTGTCAGTGTACAAAGGCTTGAGGACAATCCTAGATCCCATGTTGATCAGGACCTGACGGTCACACAGTCTAGGTGTATTGTTCGCTGATGAAAACCTGGGAAACAATATAGAAATACAAAACCCAGTACTTCCATCCCCCCAAAAAACAAAAGGAGAGGAGGATCTATACCCTTGACACGCTTGCCCCTAATGGACTAAACGAGGAACTTGAAATTAATACCATCCTGTAAATGCTCTGAATGATTTTTCCAGTGTTTATTCTTTGTTTATGTTGCCTGTTAAAATTGGTGAAGTAGTATTGTTTATCAATATCCCTATTTACGCACCTTCGTGATACTACTTGTGTGCATGCGATTATGGTTGCATGCATACGTCGCATTTTCTGCAGAATCAGTACATATCATATACGTTCCGTACTAACTACCAGCGATACCATTTATGTGCATGATATCTAGTATATTGTGCACATTATGTATAGCGTTTTTGACCTTTATTTAATTACGTGCATATGCGTTTTTTTTTTTTTTTTATTATTCTTTTGTCATTCTATCTCATTATTATCATTATTATCCTTATATTCTGCTGTGTTGGTCATTTACCGTCCTTTTTCTATAATATACTATCATAATAGTGTATTTATGGTAACAATTATGTTTTTAGTCACTAATTTTAAATAATTTTAATTTTTGTTTTTGGTAGCCTCTTTAGGGTTTCCTTCATAGAATTATCTGAATTTTTAGTATAACACGTATTTTTAGAGAACATATATACACATACATATAGATTTTAATACAATTTTTGTATGTCACATACATATATCTTTTATATACTTAGAGTTTCCTGATTACACATTATGGTCTAGGTTACACCCACCGCTGGTTAATCCATCAGCTGTGAGTGTGTCTCAGTCAGCAGATGCCTGCTATAAATATCTCCTTGCTTCTCTCCTACCTTACACTTGAAAAAGGAGCGCGCATGTGCCGTACGGACCTTGTGCAAGCTCGGAAACGCGTTGTGTTCTTCACCACCACTATACATCAACAGCCGCTTCCTGGGTTGCTGCTCCGCTCCTCTGCGCAGACAGACTGTGTTCCGTCCTGGCTTCCCGTCAGATTGCGGCATAGGCTTGGGGCGTCCCTGGGAATCAATGATTGTCCTCTTACCTTCCCACTTTGGAATGTACCCTCTTGCTGCACATACCGTATTTACATGTAAGTGGATACTTTTATTTGTCAATTGTTAATAAATCAACCTACTTAGCGGCGCTCCTCTCCTTTTGTTTTTTGTCTTTGATGGATCTGAGCTGACTTCACTCCAGAGAAGAGTTGCCCTTCGTGAACTTTGGATACAGTGTCCCACAAGATAAATTTCATATCCGGTGTCTTCCACATACTGTTTATTCCTTATTGTTTTTTTCCCTGAACTATGGACTGCTTCCCAGCACCTGTCAATGTCGATTAGCACCTCTCATGCTACACCAGTATTGTTTCAGTATATGACTTTTTTATGACTTTTTAATTATATTTTTTTATTTTAATTGCTTTACTGCCTCTGAGCACCAGTTTATTTTGTTTTTATTCCATCTCCCCAGGCCACCTATACACAGGTAACTCATCCTGGGCACGGCTTGACCCGCTTCATTTGATCCACCAAAATAATTTCTTGGAACTCCATATCTACCATCAATCCCATTCCTTCACTTCATTTAATATATACAGGATCAACTTCCCGGATGAACTATTATTTAGAGACCGTAATAATTTTTGCAGACCTATGTAGGTCTAGAACCTACTGTTTCCAATTACATCTTCAATAGCTCCCTGAACTCTGGCTCCTGATTCACGGTGGTATCTATTTAGATAGTTATAGTTTTCTAGCACCCTCGGGGACCACACTTGCATAGCCGTCCCTGTACTTCTTATGATTATTGCTAATTACTAGTATTGGCGATTGGCCATTGAGACTACTATGCAAGTGTGGATCACAACAGGCGCCTGCATTGCATGTATTATTTGTTTGTCATTTTATGTGTATTGTCAGTCCTTGTTTGTTTATCTGTTTCATTGATACACCAGGTGTTAATCCACACTTTTGGTGTACCATTTTAGGATTGGTTTCAGAGGACATATGTTCCACAAGCTTTATTGGAAGACAACATACATTTTCCAATATAATTGTATGTCTTTATCTAAGTTATTAATAAAATTTGATATTTAATTTTACATATTGCTTCTTTTAATGCCCACTCTGACTACAAGTAGCTGACTTTTATCCCAGGGATATCCAATCTGTTGATCCCCCCGGGACAACTTCCTAGGTTTATTTGACATTCCTGCATGCTCCGCTTCTGCTGCCAAGTGCCTCATGTCCATCAAGTAGAGTATGAGAACTGTTGCCTACTTCGCTATTGAATTTCATACTCTGGCAGCAGAGGTTGCTTGGAACAATGAGGACCTTGTGGCTGCTTTTTCTCATGGTCACTCGGATTCCATCAAGGATGAGATAGCAGCCCGAGATATACCCACTGAGCTGGAGAAGTTAATCACGTTTGCCATCCTCATTGACTCCAGACTCTCTTTTAGGGAGCGCTTGCAGAGGCCTCCTGTACATTTGCCTCCGAGCTTTGCAGTCCCACCCATGCCTCCCATACCTCCAATGCCTCCTGGTACCAAGTTGGTCAGTGAAGATGAACCCATGTACTTGGGCTTCACGTGTCTCTCTGCGGATGAGAGAACCTTTAGAAGGAGGGAGAGATTGTGCTTTTAATGTGGCCAGGCAGGTCACTTTTTGAAGTCTTGTCCTACCCGTTCAGGGAACGCCCAAACCTTGAGGTCCTGTCACGGACGGTCCTTAGGTGGCATTGTTTCATCCCCAGTTATCCAGAAGGATAAGCCCCAGGTTTCGGTCACCCTTTCTTGGGCTGAGTCGTCCATCGAGATACAGGCTCTAATCGACTCTGGGGCTGCAGGCCTGTTCATTGCTCATTGTTCATTGCTGCCTTTGTATCGAAGCACTCGATTCCGCTGCAGTTGCGTGACACTCCACTTGCCATTGAGGCTCTTGACATGAGACCCCCTACAGCCTGCCCATGTGACTCATGAGACAGTTCCATTGTCCATGGCCGTAGGGGCTCTTCACCATAAGGTTATCCAATTCCACATTATTTCCTCACCTAAGTTTCCACTGGTTATTGATTAGCCTTGGTTATAGAGGCATAACCCCTCTTTTGATTGGCTCTGTGCTGAGGTTCTCTCCTGGTTGCCACAGTGCAGTAAGACATGCTTCCAGAAGGTAGCCAAGGTCCTGTGCACCTCTTCACTCTCCTCCCTGTCGGAGGAGTACCGCGATTTTAGCGATGTCTTTGACAAAGGTCAAGGCGGTAGTTTGCCTCCACACCAGCTGTGTGATTGTGCAATTGACCTCCAACCTGGTGCCATACCCCCTTGTGGCCGGGTTTACCCTTTGTCAGTCTTGGAGGATAAGGCCAGGTAGGAGTATATTGCAGACGAGGTTTCATCCACAAATCTTCATCCCCTGCTGGTGCTGGTTTCTTCTTCATGAAGAAGGTGAGCGGTGAACTGAGACCTTGTATTGATTATAGGGGTCTCAATCGTTTCACAATTAAGAATGCCTATCCGATTCCGTTGATTACAGAGTTATTTGACCGCCTCAAGGGAGCAACGGTTTTCACAAAGCTTGATTTGAGAGGGGCATACAATCTCGTGAGGATTTAGGAGGGCGACGAGTGGAAAACTGCGTTTAATACCAGAACAGGCCATTATGAGTACCTTGTAATGCCTTTTGGCCCGGCAGTTTTCCAGGAATTCATTAATGATGTCCTCCAAGATTTGTTGCAGTTATGTGTGATGGTTTATCTCATTGATATCCTCATATTTTCCAAGTCCCTGGAGAGCCACCAAACAGATGTCTGTTGTGTGCTTCAGAAACTAAGAGAGAACAATCTATATTGTAAATTGGAGAAGTGCAAGTTCCATCGTGAACAGGTTAAATTCCTGGGTTATGTAATTTCCACTGCTGGTTTTTCGATGGACCCAGAGAAATTTTCAGCAGTCCTACAGTGGCCCCGGATCGTGGGTTTACATCCTCTGCAGCGTTTCCTGGTTTTTGCCAACTATTATCAGAAGTTTATTCGTAACTTCTCGTCTCTGGTCAAACTCCTGACTGATATGACCAGAAAGGACAATAACCCACAGAGTTGGTCTCCAGAGTCCATTAAGGCCTTTGAGTGTCTCAAGGCTGCCTTTGTTTCTGCTCCTGTGTTGGCACATCCTTATCCTATATTACCTTTTATCTTTGAGGTTGATGCTTCTGAGACTGGTGTTGGCGCTCTTCTGTCTCAACGTTCTTCCTCTGAGAGTGCCTTGCATCCTTGTGGCTACTTTTCCAAGAAATTGTCAATTATGAGATTGGTGACAGAGAGCTGTTGGCAATCATTTTAGCCCTGAAAGAATGGAGACGTCTCCACTGTGCCGGTTCTCATTCTCACTGACCATAAGAATCTCACATTCTTGTCTGAGGGATGGGCTCTTTTCTTGTCAAGTTTCCATTACATTGTCTCATTCTTACCCGGTACTAAGAATGTAAGGGCTGACACCTTGTCACAACAATTTTCCTGTGATTCCTCCTGATCGTATTCTGGCTACGGTTAGCATCAGTCTCACTTCCCCTTTGGGTGACAAAATTCTTGTTTCTCAAGTCCATGCTCCTCCTGAGTAACCTTGTGACCGCTGCTTTGTCCCAGAGAGTCTCCGTACTGCCGTGCTCCAGACTTACCATTCTCCCAAGGTCGCTGCCCATCCTGGGAAAAAAACAACTCTTTTTGGCCATTTCCCAACAATTCTGGTGGCCTAGTCTACATGCTGATGTAGCCACCTTCATAGCTGCCTGTTCCGTGTGTGCTCAGAGTAAGACTCAATGACACCTTCCAGTGGGCCTCCTACAACCCATACCCAATAGAGAGAGGCCCTGGACCCACCTGTCTATGGATTTCATTGTGGAGTTACCCAACTCCCAGGGCAACACAGTTATCCTTATGTATAGAAGTGACTCCTGCGCTGTCAAGAGGGGCTAAGCTAAGGGACACTGCTGCAACACCTGTGTAACTGATCCAAACAGAAAAAATAAAGCATGAGAGGTAATGGTGATTGCGCTGTGAGATGAAAGGGAGAGTGAAATGTGGGAGGGGCTACACTAGACTAAGATACAAGTGTGGAGGTGAGAACAGCAATGATAAAAATATTAACAAACATATATATAAATACCACAAATATATGTGTTAAATAAATCCCCAAAAACAATGAATAAAGGGATAAGACTGTGTGCAGGGCAAATATATAAGGGGAATGACTATATAATCATAATTGTGGAAAGTCCAGAAAAAAACATCTTATGGTGATTGACCAGTTCTGAAAGATGTGTCATTGTATTCCACTAAAGAAGTTGCCCACTTCTAAGGAACTGGCTTCTATTTTTGCTCTGGAGATCTTTCGCTTACATGGGCTACCCAAGGTGATTGTCTCGGACAGGGGTAGTCAGTTTGTGTCCCGGTTCTGGCAAGCCTTTTGTGCACAGTTGGAAGTACAGCTTGCTTTCTCCTCTGCATACCAGCTGCAGTCTAATGGGGCCGCAGAACGAGCCAATCAGTCCTTGGAGCAATCCCTATGTTGCTATATTTCTGACCATCATAACAACTGGTCAGACCTATTACCGTGGGCAGAGTTTGCTCACAACAGTGCCTTGAATTCTGCTTCCTGATTATCCCCGTTTATGGCGAATTATGGTTTCCAACCTTCCGTGTTGCCTGACTCGTTTGTTCCACAGAGTATTCCTGCGTTGGAGGAGCATCTCCGTGGTCTTCGTTCCACAAGTCCAGGAGGCTTTGCGACATGCTAATGAAAGGTACAGACTCCATGCTGACCGCAGACGCCTGCCTGCACTTTCCTACCAAGTTGGGGACAGGGTCTGGCTGTCATCTTGCAAAATCCAACTTCGTGTTCCCTCACTGAAGTTTGCACCTTGGTTTATTGCGCCTTTCCGTATTCTTAGCCGAATTAACCCAGTGGCATTAGACCTTCCTTCTAATATGCATATTTTTAATGTATTTCATGTCTCCTTATTAAAACCTGTACAGGTTGAGAACCATGAGGAGTATGAAGTACAGTACAACATTGTTGACTCCTGTAGGTTCTGTGGGCGCATACAGTACCTGGTGCATTGAAAAGTGTACGGTCCGGAGGAATGCTCATTGGGTCTCATCCTCAGACGTACATGCCCCTGTTCTCCTCAGTGATTTCCATAGATGTTTCCCCCTCAAGCCTGGTGGTCCTTTGAGGGGGAGGGGTCATTGAGGTGGGGGGACTGTCAGGGCTGGCCTCAGCTCTTCCTTCTCTGAGCTGGCTGCTCAGCTGTCTCTGCCTTCGCCTTAGTCAACATCACAGAGATGCTCTCCTGCATTCCTGTTAAAAGACTTGCTTGACTAACATCCCTTCTGGCTCAAGATCCTGCTTGCTGTTTTACTACGCCCATCTCCGGCTCCCTGATGTTTGGCTTGTCTGACTATCCATTCTGGTTCCTGAACTCTGGCTATGTTTTGACTATGTTTGTTCTATTTACATTTATTATTAAACAAGTGTGATTTAACTGTACTTCTGTCTCAGTCTGATTTCATGGTTTCTGACAGGTGTCTGAATTTGAAGTTCATTCTAGATGAGTGGAGTAAAATCAAGCAAAAGGCACAGCAGAATGTCAGATTAAGCCCTTTTAAAATATGGGTGTCCAGCATAGGGAATCATCTATTTGGTAAATTTAGACATCATGAGCATAGGCAGACACCATTAGAAGATGTTGTGTCCCTTAATGATGTACGTAATAGCCAAATTGATCTTGACTGTATAGGGTATATCTGTCTGTAACTGCAGCCTTTGAACCTGACTTAACCCGTGCATCTCTTCCAATGCAATGGAAGTCTGAACAGAGAATATTAATTTGCCCTAAAAAATAATTTGAACAATTGAGAGATCTTATCTGCATTGCAAAAGCTGGAAATGTCCTCTTTTTTTTTTTCTAAGGGCGAAATCAACTGATAGCAAAAGAGCTATGATTGCATTCAGTCTGGCTTCTTGCCTCAGAGTAAACGTCTGCAAGTTAAAGAAGACCGCAGTTCAAGAGTCAGTATCTAAATCAGATTTGCTCCTACAGTCCTGGCTGGAAGTACAGGAAGAGCTGAAAATAGAAAGAATCCTCATCCATGAAGTCAGCAAGAGCTTTGCTTCAGGAAGATACAGTAGGATGCTTCATTTTTTTTTTTGAGAACATGCCACTCATACATATCTTATGGGCACTTGGTTGCTCCTCTTCCAAACATGCATTTAAAGCTTTGGCCTGGGATGGTTGGACCATCAGGACAAGCATTTCTGGTTTCAATCATTTTTATTAAGTTTAAATAGATGACAAGAATTCATACAGTATGATTAATCGGCCTGCAGGGCCTCCATTACAATATAAATTAGAAACAACTCTAGCTTGAAGAACAATATGAATATATAGTCAAAAGAATTCAACACTCAAGATGGGACTTAAATCATAGAGGTTTAGTGAACTCCATCTGGGCGTGGAGATGAAGTCATTCCCCTGGACCTAAACTTCCCTTGGATCCTATGTTACAGAAGAGCCTGCTCTGTGAACATTCCAGCCCTCACGAGCTGGGGAGGATAACGCCACGCCACCCCATATGGGAGTAAACTGTGGACTTGGCGCTATCCACAGCCCAGAGGCTAAAGTCCAGCCCTACCAGCTTAAGAAGACTGAAGTCACACCGTCAACCTAATCCATGGGAGGACTAACCAAGTATAAGTGAACCTGTCTTGAGGAGCCTATTGTACAAAACTATGTCTTGAATGTTGAAAAAATCTTTCTGCTTCTTTCGTTTATTCACATTACTAAAAGCATAGAAAATAGAACTAGCCCCCCTCTGGAGGACCTCTGCCAAGAAGAAAAAGAGGGGAGAGAAAAGTAAAGAGGACACCAAGGTGGCTTTGAAAGGAAAGAAAGAGAAAGAGGAGGATGCCAAAGCAAAAAATCTACCATGAAATTTCCTACTGCTGAACTGTGGAACCAGGTAGAAAGATATTTTGATATAGTCTTCCCAAGGTTCCCAGATTGCCTCAAATGTTTGTGTAGTGTCCAGTAGTTTAGCAACTATTTGTTCCTGTATCATGATCCAGAAGATCTTCCTCTTAGCTGCCACAAAAAATATTGATGGTTTCTTCCATGCCCCTGCAATGGCTCCCAGGAGAATGAAGACAATTAAGGGTGCTTTCACACCGAGGTGTTGGCGTGTTGGATGTAAAGTGCTGATATTTTTAGCGGCACTTTACCGTCATTTAAGCGGTGCTATTCGGCCACTAGCGGGGCATTTTTAACCCCCGCTAGTGGCCGAAAAATGGTTAAAACAGCCCGCAAAGCGCAGCTGCAGCGCAGCTTTGCCGGCGGTTCGGCGGCGCTGCCCCATTGATTTCAATGGGCAGGGACATTTTAGGAGTGGTGTATACACCGCTTCTACAGCGCTGCAAAGATGCTGCTTGCAGGACTTTTTTTTACCATCCTGCAAAGTGCACCGCCCCAGTGTGAAAGCACTCAGGCTTTCCCACTGGGGAGACAGGAGAGGCTCCTTACAGGCACTATGCAGGTGCTATTTTTAGCGCTGTAGCGCCTGTAAAGCACCTCAGTGGGAAAGTAGTCTTAGGCTTGCGTATATTTGGAAACTTTCCACTCTACATCCCAGTAGGGCTATTGTGGGCTCCTGAGGCACTGATACCCCGGTGACTTTCCATATTATGTGGAAGATTTTATTCTAGTACGAGCTGATGTGGGGATAAGACCACCATGTATGAAACATGGAGCCCACCAGACTACACCCTCTGTAACATAGGGGGGAGGCGTCTGGGTAAATAACAGCCAGTCTGGGCAGAACAAAATACCATCTTGTTAAGATTTTCACATTTGCTTCTATCAGAGAGACATTCATGATACCTTTGTATGATCGTTCATACGCTTAGAACCAATGGTTCTGGTCCCACGAGATTGACACACCTGTATCCCAGGCTCGGGCATAAGATGGTTTGTCTTCTCTGTTTCCCAGTAAGGAGTAGATAATTGAGATGCTTCCCCTCTGATCCATGATATTAGAGCACCACTGTTCATAAAGTGTTGATTTGGGAAGTTCATGTTTGTCTAACCAAATGGAATGGAGGTAATGTCTGATTTGAGAAAGTCAAAATTTTTCTGAAGGTAGCATTTTAATTTTTCTCATGCAATAACCCAGCGAGATAGGACCCATTGAGTTAAAGAAATGGCCTATTCGAAAAAGATCTACAAAAAAAGGGGGGAAGATTTGTGACTTTGAATGAGGCACCTCAATTAAAAAGGTACCTCCATCCCTATATTCAATATAAAAGAGGGGGGAAGTTTGGGATTTTAAATGAGGCACAAAAATTAACCGGATGTAGAAAATTAATTTAATGGATAATCATAAGCATGACAAGGTATAGCCAAAATACATATTGCAGTACAGGTTATGGTTGCATAAACTCTGGTAAAACAGAAAAGATAAAGGAATCACAGATGGATATGTGATATCATAGCCACTATTACGCCATGTACAAAATTGTATAAGATGCATTTTACAAGGAATGATTGTCCTCAGAGATAAAGTCATTAGGGTGTGCATCTTTGTAAGCTCTATGAGTTTCGGGGAATAAATACCACCTCATCAGGAGCTGACAGTTCTGTAGAAAAAAATGATATAGAGCGTTGAACATATATTAGCCCCAATAGAAAAAATAATAAAGAGGAAAGGAGCAAAGAAGAAAAAAGATGGCCATGGGGCGGGAATTGATCATCCCCCTACTCACTTGAGAACTCAACATGACGAAGCGGAATGTTAAAAGGCCAGAAAGCATCACAGATGTCTCTGCCGGGAGCTGAGGTGGAGAGGACCCCACAGGACAGAGTGCAACCACAACTCCCCACCAGAACAAGGAAGCTCATGTCGCCATGGCTGATATTGTCTAATAGTGACTCCAAAGTGTCTGTGAAGAATATATATAACTGAAATAAGTACATGATCAAATATCAATATGATTGTGAATAGAAAGTGAATAGTACCAACCACTTGGAAACAGATGTGCATGGGGAATAATGGGTGTGTAGTAGCCATAGCTGAGTGCCAGGGAATTAGAAAGATTGAAGGAAATACAAGCGCATAAAGCCTCCCCGAAAAAACTGGGAGAGAATTAGTGATGTAGTGACATATAGATAGTGGCACCACAGAGTGTGCAAGTGTACCTGTGTAGTTCCAATGAAAAGTGTGAAAGGCTACGACAACCCACAGACAGCAACCATGGACAGCTGAGACAAACAGTGCAGGCAGCCAATCCGCAGGGAGGTCCACCCACCAGCCTCACACTGGCATGACACAAATAGATGAGCACTTCTGCCCGAGTGGCAGCCACCGCCCGTGATGGCGTGGGAAGGCAGCCAAAAGATGGATAACAGGCCAACAATGCGGGGGGAGAGCATCACACAGTTGGCCTGATACGTTGTGCCGATGCACAATGGGACCGGTCTGTCCCAGCCCCGCGCGTCAAATGACAATGGAAAGTCCAAGGACCAATGAAGCAGCTGCCACAAAAAAGATTGATGGTTTCTTCCATGACCCTGCAAGAGTAATCTTGGCTCCCAGGAGAATGAAGATTAATGCCACATACACACAATCGGAATTCTCGTCGGAAAAGCCTTAGATGGTTTTTCCGATGGGATTCCGTTCAAGCTTGTCTTGCATACACACGGTCACACCAAATTCCAACCTCCAAAAACGCGGTGACGTACAACATGTACAACGGGACTAGAAAAGGGAAGTTCAATACCAAGTGCTCCACCCTTTGAGCTGCTTCTGCTAATCTTGTGTTTATCTCGTGTTAGTAGAAGTTTGATGAGAGATGATTTGCCCTTTTCAGATTCGTGCTTTTCCGATCGTTGCTGCTCTTCAGTTTGTATTTGTGGGTTTGTATCTGTTCTTCAGTATGTGTAGTCAGCTTGTTCTTGTTTGTCAGTGCATGCTATTTATAATACCGTATTTGATTCCCAGTGCATTCTTGTCAGCTCGTTTCTGATTTTCAGCCCGTTCAGGCCTTGCTGTTTTTCAGTGCTTTCTGTTTAGTTCGTTCTGACCAGTCGACCGTTTTGAAGCCATTTTGCAGGTACGTCCTTGTCGTAGAGTTTGTGCTGTGCGGGGGCTTGGTGCTGGGGTTCTGACTGTGACCCAAGCCCAGTCCATGAACAGGGTGGGGAGGAGTTCATGGACCAAGAATTGGTTGCTCCAGCGTGACCAATTCTCTCACATGCCTTTGTTGCGGGCGATCCAGGAGAATAAGCCTGATGATTTCAGGAATTATCTCCCGATGACGGACCCCATTTTTCACCATTTGTTGGCTTTGCTGTCCCCTTATATTAGCAGGCAGGATACCTGCATGCGGCAAGCCATCACTCCCAAACAAAGGCTAGTCACCACATTGCAGTACTTGGCAACTGGGAGAAGTCTTCAGAACCTGCAGTTCTTGACAGGAATCTCCCCCCAGGCTCTGGGGATCATTATTCCAGAGACCTATTCTGCCATCATTCAGGTCCTACAGAAGGACTATATTAGGGTAAGTTTTCCCCTTTAACATCACATTCAATGTATTTAATGTTTGCTAATGTGTTGTATTTTTTTTCATCATTCCCTAATTACCATGATTGTAATATGCTGTGAATGTCTCCTTTGTGCTCATGCAAGCTGCCAGTTTTTAAACTTCCTTTTTTGTCCTTCATGCATATTTGCCTTCAATAACCTCCCCAGCATGCTATCCTGTGCCCATATCCACCTAGCCTAGTCACTTAACAATGTATTTTGTCAGCTCCATGGTAGTGCTTTACCCTAAACACCCCCTAAAATGTGTACAAATGTTATTTTGTGTCCTTAAATTCAGGCAGAGTGCCAGAGGCTTTTTTTTGGGGTCCCAAACTCATTTGGAATCCTCCCTCCCCCCAACCGCTAAGTCAACCGAGACCAATCCTCTATCTGCTGACTTTGCCAAACCCATACATACTATACCCACCTCTTTTGTGGTCATATTTATGAATTAATTCCCCAAAGCAGGTAGTGCAAGGGCCTGTCTGAATACTTTCAAATGGTACTGTTTAAAGTTTTGTTCTTCTATTATCTTGCTAATTAATTGCAGAATGTAAAAATGTGCTTCAATTTGTACAGTGTGTATTCATATTTTTGTATTATGACACTTCTTACCTGTCCAGTGGGCTGCCAATAGTGTAATTAAGGAGGGTCTGGCCAAAGTAACACACATTATTTCAGCTCTCAATGAAGTTGAGAGGGTTACCTGTCCAAAACATCCCCCCTCTAAAATTTTTATAATGGGCCACCAGAGGGGGGGAGGAATCTGATAAGTGGACCTTAAGATTTTTGCATTTAAATACTCCTTCAAAAAATGTTATACTGGTGTTGGCCAAGAATGTTTGTGTCTAATCTGCTTGCAATGTTTTTGTGCAAAATGACTAATTTGTATGTTTTTGTTTGACTCCACAGTTTCCTTCAACGTCACAGGAATGGCAGACTGTGGCATCAGTCTTGGCCGATCGTTGGGAATTTTCAACTGTGGAGGGGCAATTGATGGGAAACACATCCACATTGTACCACCACCCTATTTGGGGTCATACTATTATAACTATAAGGGGTTTCATAGTATCGTGTTGATGGCATTGGTGTCAGCGACATATGACCCTTCAGGTCTGGTATGGATTTTAAGGGGAACCCCGCGCCAAAATTAAAAAAAAAAAGGCGTGGGGCCCCCCAAAAATCCATACCAGACCCTTATCCGAGCGCGCAACCTAGCAGGCCGCAGGAAAAGAGGGGACAGGACAGGAAGACACAAGAGTATGCAGCTTGTGTTCCAAGCCTCTCTTTGGGACAGGAAAACACAAGTGTATGCAGCTTGTGTTCCAAGCCTCTCTTTGGGACAGGAAAACACAAGTGTATGCAGTTTGTGTTCCGAGCCTCTCTTTGGGGCAGGAAGACACAAGTGCATTCAGCTTGTGTTCCAAGCCTCTCTTTGAGGCAGGAAGACACAAGTGTATGCAGCCTCTGTTCCAAGCCTCTCTTTGGGGCCGGCAAAACAGGATGACACATCATCACCAAGCCTCATTTTGGAGCAGGCAGGAAAAAGCAAGTGTATCCTGCTTGCGTTCCAAGCCTCTATTTAGAGCCGACAAGACAGGATGACAAATCATCACCTATCACTGGCCAGCAATCTTAACCCCTCACACAGGGGGCCTGCACTTCAAGCCCCATGCATGAAGGGAGGACAGCACAGCCAGGACAAGTCATCATCACCGCCCTTCATTCGTTTAAAAAAACAGCAACAAGTGACCAGACTCCTCCCCCCATCAAGGGCACAGCGTAAAGCACTAGGAGTATATTGGGACTGGCTAACACACCACGTTCCAATATAAGTGTCACAGCCAGAACATTTAAAAGAAATAACATAATAAAAATGGTAAACAATAACTGGAAATAAATCAGTGTACCATAAAATGTCTAATCACAAATAGCCCACACAGTGCAACGTCTTTCTATAAAAGTAGGGACATGACAAAACTGTGATCTGGGTGAGAAAAATATATCCCCGTCTCACAGGTCAGGTACAACATCACTCCCCCAGAAAACCGGTATGTATGAGCCTCCACAATTAAAAATAAAAACTCCCTGTGAACTAATTAAGCAGGGGAGAACTGGTAAAGATGTGTCGCAGCCCCCATATCCAAAGCCAGTGTAGGACATCATGGGCAGCAAACACATTCCCCCACCAGCAAATAAATTAAAACGCATACAGATCGTATAGGCCCAAGGCTGAAGGTATAACCTGTAATAAAGAGAAAAACACATGTGGGAGAGATATATGCGCTGCATACCCCGAGGCAATATTGGTAAAGAATGGACAGTTTCCCCGGTGGGGCTTTAGACAGCAATATCTTGAAAACAAGAATAATAGAGAATGTGTAACCAGTAAGTGCATTTATTGAACCATAAGTAAATGTCATGTTGTAATTCAATTGGCATTATAACATATAAGAGCTGGCCAAGTGGTACAATACATATTTCACAATATAAAATCGACACATCTTTACACAAAATTATATACAGTCATACATATCAGGGCTGCTGACGGTATAAATCCCTGGCGCGTTTCGACTTATGTACGGTCATCATCAGGGGGATAGTTGGTTCTATAAAATACATTGAACATCTTCAAAACTTAAGAACATGTCATCATAAATCTCATTGTAAAGTTAAAATGGCAATATATTTACCGCTGAAAAGTAGAGGGAGTAATCCTTTGGCCAGAACTGTTAGAAGCCGTAAATGGATCCTGGGGGCCCCATATTTGCCCCTGCCTCCCCAGAGCGCATGAGTCCAGCCAAGGGGCTTACATGGAGCCACATAGATGCCCTCCAGGGGAAGGGGGAGTCTGCACCTGCGACAAACACCCAATAAGTCATAATGATTCTCAGCACATCACTTAGCTCTATCTCTATCACTTAGCTCCTGCATAAATCTAATGATAACCTTATTACCTATAATTAGTGCTTCTTGCATTTACAATATATTTAACAGCACCTTATATGCATTATAGACTATGGCTGTTGTGGACCATGGTGGGCCTCTGCCGCCCCTGTCAGCCTCATTGTGGTGGGCCCTGGTCCAATTGAAGGCTTCCCGGCAGGGTGAGAATGTGGGGGAGATGCGGGATCCGAGCTCTCCCCTCCATGCTCTGGCTGATGGACGAGTGTTTCCATTGTCCTCCGGCGTGAGCTTTACCCTGCCAGCGGTATCCCTTAATCACCTCCGGATGGGCCGTGGTGAGGTGCGCATGTGCGAGTTTTCTCGGCGTGCGCACGGCGCCGCGACACCTCGTGGTTTGCGGCGGAGTTGACAGCATCTGCCGGGGCATCGACCTTCAGGGACGCCGGGGGAGCCACACGTGGGCTGCTCATTAGCGGCCCGGGCGTCACCACTCTGGGGGGGAGGAGATCAGCACCTGTGCCCATCTACTTAATTGCCTATTACAGGCATATATCCATGACTGGCTGCCTGTGAGTCTTACCATGACTCCACGCAGACCGTAATGGGTGGCACTGCACATATCCTTTCTGGCTCCACTTTTCACCTCTTTTGCTTTATTGCAATTTGGTTCATACAAGTGAAACTTTACCAGATTACATCAGCCACATAGTGGCACAAGGTAAATTACAATATTATATATATACTCCTACTCCTACAATATTACAATATTACAATATTACACTTATATTCTCACTTACATAATTAGTTTAGGTCTCTCACACATGTTTTTTGATTGTTTTATTTTTTTCAATTAGTTATTCATTCACTCACATACTTTTTTCTGATTTGTTTTTACTTTTATTCCACCATGCGTGGGCTGACACCATATATTAATTTCATTCACCTGGACATGGCACTCTAGTCAGCAGTATGCTGGCCATTCATTCAATTTGACTTTATCACTTAAGGTTTTTTTTTACATTTCCAGTACCTCACATCGCTTTTCCTTCACTTATTTTCACACACCACACCACTCAACTAACCTTATAACTATACAATCATTTCTTTTATTTTATTATGGTTTTGCTACATCCTATATAACCAATTACGCTTATGAATCTTTAGGATAACAGATTAATACATATTGGTTATTGGGATTGCAGTTAGCCCATACACTTCATACTCTTGCCAAATGTGCTGAGAATCATTATGACTTATTGGGTGTTTGTCACAGGTGCAGACTCCCCCTTCCCCTGGAGGGCGTCAATGTGGCTCCTTGTAAGCCCCTTGGGCTGGACTCATGTGCTCTGGGGAGGCAGGGGCGAATATGGGGCCCCCCGGATCCATTTACGGCTTCTAACAGTTCTGGCCAAAGGATTACTCCCTCTACTTTTCAGCGGTAAATATATTGCCATTTTAACTTTACAATGAGATTTATGATGATATGTTCTTAAGTTTTGAAGATGTTCAATGTATTGTATAGAACCAACTATCCCCCTGATGATGACCGTACATAGGTCGAAACGCGCCAGGGATTTATACCGTCAGAAGCCCTGTTATGTATGACTGTATATAATTTTGTATAAAGATGTGTCGATTTTATATTGTGGAATATGTATTGTACCACTTGGCCAGCTCTTATATGTTATAATGCCAATTGAATTACAACATGACATTTACTTATGGTTCAATAAATGCACTTACTGGTTACACATTCTCTATTATTATTGTTTTCAAGATATTGCTGTCTAAAGCCCCACCGGGGAAACTGTCCATTCTTCACGAAGGTATAACCTGAACCTAAGATGGGGGATAACTATGCCACAAAACCCCTACAGGACTGGTGGAGTAATACGTGCCCAAGCCCCCAACAGAGGTACAAGGCAACGCCACACAGCCATCCTGAAGGAAAAGGCATGAAAACAGACAGGGAAAAGTGAGGCAAACTGCAAAGAGTGCATTAAGATTCACCACAAGACTCATAGGTGAGGTCCCCATTGAAGTCTACCCCCAAGGAGGATACCAAAAGTGGTGCCCCCCTCAAATACTCAATATAACAAAGATAAAAAATAATAAATGAAATAACAATTTGTTGAGGTACCACCACCCTCATAGGAAACTGTACATAAATGCTGTGAATAACAGAAAACCGAAGAGGTGTGTCTCGGCTCGAGCATAACAAGAGAGGTGTACATCACGCTCGGCTGATGAAACAATTTATATCCCACTCTACATTCATGCCGTACGGCGAGTAACACCACAACTCGTATATCCAATACGTCTCAAGCCGGGACACACCCCTAAGGCGGGACTCACCCCTCCAATGTGGGACAAACTTGTCAATAATCAAGAAAGAGGTCCCTGTAGAGTCTCTATCATGACATTCCAAGTAATGGCGAGGAACGCTGTGTTTGGTAGAGCCATTTTTGATTTTTGCAATGTGTTCGTTCACTCTAATGGAGAACGCTCTAGTTGTGCGTCCGACATATTGTCTCTTGCATGGGCAAGTGATGAGATAGACAACAGGTCGGGTAGCACACGTGGTGAAATGCTTCATACTGTAATCCCTAAAAGTGACTGTAGACTGGAATGTTACAGTTTTACGTCTCCCGCTCACATTGTGTAAACACACATTGCACTTTCTGCAAGGAAAATATCCCTTGCAGTCCTGAAAAAAAGAGACTGGACAGGGGGGATCAATAGTATTGGGTGCAATTTCCCCCCGAACGGAGTGTGCGCCACGAAAAATGACACCCGCCCGGTCAGGCAGGACAGGGCCCAATACCCGGTCATTTTTTAAAACCCTCCAATGCCTGTCAAGTATCTTCTTAATTTCTTTGTACTGTACAGAGAACGATGTAAAGAAAGACCATTTAAATTGGTTTTCTTCCTGTACTCTGGGGCGATTGGCCAAAAGTGAATCCCTCTCCACCATTTGAACCTCATTAATGGTGGCATCAAGGACCGAGGGTTTGTACCCCCTCTCAACAAATCTCTCCCTAAGGGTTAGGGATTGGGACTGAAAGTCTTCAATGCTACTACAGTTTTGTCGCATACAAAGAAACTGTCCCTTGGGAACAGATCTGAGCCATTGATGGTGATGGTAGCTGTCTACCGGGATGTACACATTGCGATCCGTAGGTTTAAAGAACGTCTTGAGAACCAGCTATTGATTGACCACCGAAATCTCTAAATCGAGAAAGTGGATAGTCTCAGAACTGGCCTCAAAACTGAGGGAAATATTTCTGTTGTTGTTGTTCAAATAACCCATATACTCCTCTAGAGATCTAAGGTCACCTTTCCATAGGAGGAGGATGTCGTCTATATACCTAGCCCACAGAACCAACTGGGGTGGTCTGTGGGCACAGACGACATCATCCTCCCATAGGGCCATGAAGAGGTTGGCCAAGCTGGGGGCGCACTTAGCCCCCATGGCAACCCACTTCATTTGGGAGTAGAATGTTCCGCAGAACCAAAAGTAATTATGTTCTGTGGCGAACTTATGTAATTCCACAACATAATTACGATGTATAAGGGGTAAATCTGAATCTCTGGAAAGGAACAAGTCAATCGCCGCCAGACCCAGATCTATTGGGATTGATGTGTAGAGTGCAGATACATCAGCAGTTGCAAGGAGGAGACCGTCCTGATATTCAACCCTCTCTATTAAATTGATCGCAGCTCTGGTATCCTTCAAATAGGAAGGCATTTTTTTGACCAGAGGTTGAAGGTAAAAATCTATATACCTTCCGATTCTCGAGGTGACAGAGTCTATCCCGCTCACAATCGGGCGACCGGGGGGATTAGTAGAATTTTTATGTATTTTCGGAAGGAAATAGATAACAGGTAATCGAGGGGCATGGGGATTCCCATGCCATTTTTATCAATGAACGTTTATGTGTATTGTCGGACCGGCAATTCATTAATAGCCGCGAGTAATTTTAACTGACTTTTTTTCCTTTGAAATGTAATTTTGCTGTCAGACTGTTCTAAACCCGGGAAACATGTGCCCCTTTACAGGCATACTATAGACACCCCCCAGGTACGAAATTTAAAGGAATATTACACTTTTTTTTTTTACTTTAAGCATTATTAAAATCACTGCTCCCGAAAAAACGGCCGTTTTTAAAACTTTTATTTGCATTGATCCATGTCCCCTGGGGCAGGACCCAGGTCCCCAAACACTTTTTATGACAATAACTTGCATAGAAGCCTTTAAAATTAGCACTTTTGATTATTCATGTTCGAGTCCCATAGACTTTAACGGTGTTCGCGTGTTCGAACAAATTTTTTGCCTGTTCGCAAGTTCTGGTGCGAACCGAACAGGGGGGTGTTCGGCTCATCCCTAGTCAGGAGCAGCAGCAGAAGATGTGTATGTACCCAATCTGTGGTACTACAACAAGATGCGGTTTCTGGAAGACCAGATTGAAGCCAGGGAATCACTTTAGACTCTTCCGGCCCCCCTTCCATCCACCCTTCCCTCAACCAAAGCTGAGGCTTCCGAGGACTAACCTGGGCCTTCCATCCATGAAGAAATTGAGGAGCCCAAATGGAGCCAGGTATGTTATTTTTAAACATATTTTTTTTGTAAAATTTGTGTTGTTAATTAGATGTTATCATTGCTAACAAATGAATGATTTACCAAAAAGTGTTTTACATATTAATAGACAGTAGGGGCCAAAAATGATTGGGATAAGAATGAAAAATGCTGGGCTCAGAATGATAGTCTTTTCTATTTATTAACATTCAATTTGCAACAGTCATGAGCTGAAAATTGTGTTTGATTGATGAACCAAAAACTAAAATGTCCCTTTTTCATACACAGGAAGACCTCAGCCAGGACGAGGCGGTCCATTGCGACCCGATCGGTGGAAATAATGAATCCAAGAAATTGAACAATAGTTTTTTCAAATTCACATTTCTCTGCTTTAAGGTAAAGTCCATGTTTTCTGAGGATAGTAAGAACATTCTTTACATGAGTCTGGTGTAGTTCAATGGTAGCAGAGAAAATAAGGATGTCATCTAGGTACACAATTATGAAATCATCAAGGTACTCTCAGAAAATGTCATTTACCAAGTATTGAAAGGTGGCCGGGGCATTGCATAACCCAAACGGCATCACCAAGTATTCAAAATGTCCGAATCTGGATATGAAGGCAGTCTTCCATTTGTCACCAGCACAAATCCGGATGAGGTTGTGGGCACCACGTAAGTCTAATTTGGAAAAAAATTGTGCAGTTCAGAACCGCTGGAACAACTCTGGAATGAGTGGAAGCGGGTACCTGTTCTTCAAGGTTATTTTATTGAGTTCCCTGTAATCAACACAGGGTCTTAGAGAACCATCCTTTTTTTCGACAAAAAAGATGGCGGCTCCAGCTGGCGAGGAGGATGGGCGAATGAAGCCCTTTTCCAGTTTCTCATCGATGAAAACCCGGAGGGCTTCCAATTCAGTCTCGGATAACGGAAATATGCACCCATAAGGAATTTCAGAGCCGAGTAAAAGTTCAATAGGACAGTTGTAAGACCGCTGAGGTTGCAAACTGTTAGCTTTTTTCTTGTCAAAAACATCCCTGAATTCAAGGTATACTGGAGGAACATGTTGAAGGTTGTTGGGTACCGGTTGCACAGTCAAACAGGAAGCTGGAACTGGGTTTAGACAGTGTTGAGAACAGTAATCCGAGGAAAAAGAAATGTCTTTCTTGCTCCAAATAATCTGGGGATCGCGGGCCTGCAGCCAGGGAAGTCCCAAGATGATGGGGAACATTGGGGAGCAGATAATGTCAAAACACAAGAGTTCTTGATGGCTGGACTCTGTGGTGGTGAGGATGGGTCTAGTCTCTTGAGTGACGGGTCCTGAACAAGGTACAGACCCATCAGCCGGATGGACCTGGAGGCTTTGCTTCTTGTTCAAGAGAGGAATGCGTAATCTTTGTGCCAGATATGCATCTAGGAAGCAACTGCAAGCCCCCGAATCAATTATGGCCAGAGGCCGGATTCCCTCTTCCGCCACCTGTAAGGAGACAGGAAGGATGACATGAGTTTGAGCAGGACCAGTGACCTGAGAGTTCATGGTAAACTGGGAGAGTGACTTACTGGGTCTCACGGGACAGTTGCGTAAGAAGTGTCCTGGACCCCCACAATAAAGGCACAAATTGGCTTGCCGCCTCCATTGTCTTTCATCTGGAGTGAGAGGAGATCAGACCAGTCCTAATTACATGGGCTCACTCTCTGGAGCAGGAACAGCAGAAGGAGCCGGGGATAGAGGAATAGGCTGAAGAAGGCTTGGGAAGCATCCAGGTAGGTCGGGAAGACTGAAAGCGCTCGGAGCACCGTTCACGCATGCGCCTGTCCAGCTTGATGGCCAATTGGATTAACTCCTCCAGAGTAGTTGGAGTCTCGACCTGAGCCAGCTCATCCTTAAGAGTCTCAGAAAGACCCTGACGATATTGATACTTGAGGGCAGCTTCATTCCATGCTGTATCAGCCGACCATTTTCGGAAGTCAACCATGTAGTCTTCTACTGGTCTTTTCCCTTGGGAGAGGGTGTGTAGGATGGCTTCGGCTGTGGCGGTGCGCTGCGGGTCATCATACAATTGAGACATAGATTCAAAGAAAGTGTCCAGTGAGTTCAGTATAGGGCTTCTTTGCTCCATAAGGTTATGAGCCCAGGCCTGCGGCTCTTCGGATAATAAGGAGATTACGAATCCCTCTTTACAACTTCTGTAGAGAAAGTTCTGGGTTGGAGGGCCAGGTACAAGGAGCAGGCATTCTTGAAAGCTCTGAATTTCATCCGGTCGCCAACAAATCGCTCAGGTGTGGGAACCCTGGGTTCAGGGAGGGCCATTACCACAGTAGAGCTGGTCTGTGCCTGAGGCGAGGTGACCCCAGAAGAAGGTATAGGAGCTGCAGCAGCTAGAGCAGGCGACCCAGACAGATGCTGGAGACGACCCTCCATTTGGACATAACCCTCCAGCAATTTCTGTACGGCTTGTGTGAGGGCTACAACCTGCTGGCACAGGGCCTCAAGAGGAGAACCCTCTCTGTCGGCCTCTGACATGGCTGGTTTGTTCTGTCAGATAAGGGTACTCCCTGAGGCCGAGATGCTGAGAGTGGTAACCTTTTGCGACTAAGCGCACTCCACTCCTGGAGATGGTACGGGGGTGAAGGGCACAAAGAGGCACGAGTCACCAGCAGGCTGGGCAGGTCTTGTGTGAAGGTCATCGGCAGGGAGACAGCTGTGCAGGACTGGAAGATGCTGCAGCTCAAGAAGGAACATGAACAGCTGATCCAACAACAGGCCGAGGGTCAAACACCGTTGACTAGTAAGAGTCTCTAGATAGGCAAAAACAGTCTAGTACAAAGGACTGTTAGCAGGTCTGTCAGCAGGCTGATGACTTAATACTGAAGATAGATAGCAAAGTCCGTAAACAGGCCGAGGGTCAAACACAGGTAACTAGAAGCAAAGTCTGTGAGCAAACCAGGGGTCTAGCACTGAAGACATTAGCAAAGTCCAGGAGCAGGCTGAGGGTCAAACACTGGAGACAGGAAGCAATATCCGTAGACAGGCCGAGGGTCAAACACAGGAAGCAAGTGGAGAAGTCCAAGAGGCAAGCCGAGGGTCAGATGCAGGAAGAGATCAGAGCAGGTCAAGGTCAATCTGGGTCACAACAGGTAAACAAGAATCAGAGGATACAAGCAAGAAACACACGGGGAGCTGAAAGACAAACCAGCAATCTGGTCATGGCACAGAGTGGCTTTTATAGGCCAGTGGGAGGCTCATGTTGTGTGCACGCTATTGCGTACGCGCGTTTGCCGCTCCGCTGAATCGCGCACGCACATAAGCCGTTTAGCCGAATTGCGCATGTGCATTAGCCTATCGCTATATTGTGCCTAGGGATGCGCCGGAGTGCCGCTCTACCGCGCATGTGCGAAGGAAGGCAGTGATATTGGCGAGACTGGTACTTGCTTCTTTCCTGACAGCCCCCTTCGATGCTGGAGAGGCCTATGGCTACTATATAGCCTCAAATTTGCACAAAATGGAGGCTAACGCCTTAACTGTGAAAAGATTTTTTTGAGGCCATTCACAAGGGGTTGAGGGGGCAAATGACCGATATTGTCCACTTATGAACGCTCGCCCATCCTTCTCCTCCTCCTCCTGCCACAAGTCCACCTCCAGAGCCACAGCCTTCAAGGAAGGCTGCAGGGAAGGCTGCAGGGAAGCGTGGAGAGAAGGCTGCAGCGAAAAGAAGAAAGTGATTGCCTGGGTTAAGTCTGGTCTGACAGAAGAAACAGGCTGTTGTAGTACCACAGCCTGGGGACATACATGTCATCTGCTACTGTTCCTGATCTCTGGGAGTCCTGGACCAGATTGTGCTCCCTTATACAGTGGGGACAGAAAGTATTCAGACCCCTTAAATTTTTCACTCTTTGTTCTATTGCAGCCATTTGCTAAAATCATTTAAGTTCATTTTTTTCCTCATTAATGTACACACAGCACCCCATATTGACAGAAAAACACAGAATTGTTGACATTTTTGCAGATTTATTAAAAAGAAAAACTGAAATATCACATGGTCCTAAGTATTCAGACCCTTTGCTGTGAAATATATTTAACTCAGGTGCTGTCCATTTCTTCTGATCATCCTTGAGATGGTTCTACACCTTCATTTGAGTCCAGCTGTGTTTGATTATACTGATTGGACTTGATTAGGAAAGCCACACACTTGTCTATAGAGGACCTTACAGCTCACAGTGCATGTCAGAGCAAATGAGAATCATGAGGACAAAGGAACTGCCTGAAGAGCTCAGAGACAGAATTGTGGCAAGGCACAGATCTGGCCAAGGTTACAAAAAAATTATGTTGCACTTAAGGTTCCTAAGAGCACAGTGACCTCCATAATCCTTAAATGGAAGACGTTTGGGACAACCAGAACCCTTCCTAGAGCTGGCCGTCCGGCCAAACTGAGCTATCGGGGGAGAAGAGCCTTGGTGAGAGAGATAAAGAGGAACCCAAATATCACTGTGGCTGAGCTCCAGAGATGCAGTTTGGAGATGGGAGAAAGTTGTAGAAAGTCAACCATCACAGCAGCCCTCCACCAGTTGGGGCTTTTTGGCAGAGTGGCCCAACGGAAGCCTCTCCTCAGTGCAAGACACATGAAAGCCCGCATGGAGTTTGCTAAAGAACACCTGAAGGACTCCAAGATGGTGAGAAATAGGATTCTCTGGTCTGATAAAAACAAAGATAGAACTTTTTGGCCTTAATTCTAAGTGGTATGTGTAAAGAAAATAAGGCACTGCTCATCGCCTGTCCAATACAGTCCCAACAGTGAAGCATGGTGGTGGCAGCATCATGCTGTGGGGGTGTTTTTCAGCTGCAGGGACAGGACGACTGGTTGCAATTGAGGGAAAGATGAATGCGGCCAAGTACAGGGATATGCTGGACGAAAACCTTCTCCAGAGTGCTCAGGACCTCAGACTGGATCGAAGGTTTACCTTCCGACAAGACAATGACCCTAAGCACACAGCTAAAATAACGAAGGAGTGGCTTCACAACAACTCCGTGACTGTTCTTGAATGGCCCAGCCAGAGCCCTGACTTAAACCCAATTGAGCATCTCTGGAGAGACCTAAAAATGGCTGTCCATCAACATTTACCATCCAACCTGACAGGATCTGCAAGGAGGAATGGCAGAGGATCCCCAAATCCAGGTGTGAAAAACTTGTTGCATCTTTCCCAAAAAGACTCATGGCTGTATTAGATTAAAAGGGTGCTTCTACTAAATTCTGAGAAAAGGGTCTGAATACTTAGGACCATGTGATATTTCAGTTTTTCTTTATTAATAAATCTGCAAAAATGTCAACAACTCTGTGTTTTTCTGTCAATATGGGGTGCTGTGTGTACATTAATGAGGAAAAAAATGAACTTAAATGATTTTAGCAAATGGCTGCAATATAACAAAGAGTGAAATACAATGTTATTGAGGGCAAGGAATTGCTTGTAAAGCTGGGCCTGCTGGAATCAGAACCTCCCAACCGTCTCCCTTCAACCCCAAGACCCTCCCCAATTTGGTCTACCCTGTCCTCCAGACGCAATCCAAAAGACCAAAGAAGATGGCATCAATCTTTTCAAGATCAAGCTTCTTGAACATGTGCTGCACTCGTTTGGAGGATTGTATTATCTGTTTCTGTTTTATTTTTTCAACCAGATTACACTGCAATCTCACATAATCAATCTCGACTAACTGATGCTCCATATCAGATTTTTTCCCAATTAGATACACACAATGTCTTACACCCCTTCTGCTGTACCCCTCCATTTGAATATGGACAAGAATTATACCTACGATACCCTTCCATTTTTTGATAAGGACAAGATCAGTGCTGTTATTACACCTCATTTCAACTAACTATCACCCTTATGCCTTTTCTTGCACCCAAAAACTCCTATGGTCCTAGGCCATAAGTCATCAAATTTAAAACTGACAGAAGTTTGCTTTCATCTCCGGTCCTACGTTTTAAGGCAGGAGAAAGAAAAGAGAAAAGGAAGTTTCCCCCCCCCCTTTTTTTTTATATATCTCTCTGGTACCTAGTAAGACATCTGTCACTATTTGACATGCTACAAGTCTGAGTAGACTCTGTTGGTCCTCTTTTATTTGTGTCACAACGTTGTCACTACTATATGTTCTACTATCTCCCCAGTCTCCCTAACCTATAAGTTGTATTAGATAATTTGGGAAAAATCCATCCGCCCCCCTGTTTGAATTTACTTGATGCTTTATGCTAGTTTAACCTAATAGCCTGTTATGTCCTTCATCGCTGCCTTGTCCCCTCTCCTGCGTATGCGGTTAACTGCAATACCCTTATTTATGGGGGTGCTGCACCTGGCCGTGTTTGCAGGTTTAGGACAATTTTGTCCTTTGGAATCTAGTTCACATTTCAGTGACAAGATATCTCTTGTCCCTTTGATCCTGTTTTATTTTCTTACTTTACATGCTAATTTTGCCCTTATGGCTAATGACAAATTTATTTTGAAAATCGGAAGACATTATAATACTTCACAGTTACACTTGAAAAAAACAATGTTATATTTCTCTTTGTACACACGGGCGGACTATGTGACCGGACTGGTCCGACAGACTTTCCAGCAGACTTTCGATGGACTTTTGACGGACTTCTGACGGACTTTTTAACGAATGGACTTGCCTACACACGATCACACCAAAGTCCGACGGATTCGTACATGATGACGTACACCAGACTAAAATAAGGAAGTTGATAGCCAGTAGCCAATAGCTGCCCTAGCGTCAGTTTTTTTCCGTTGGACTAGCATACGGACGAGCGGATTTCTGGGTCCAGTGGAGTTACGATGTAAAGATTTGAAGCATGTTCCAAATCTAAAGTCCATCAGATTTGCGACTGGAAAAGTCCGCTGAAGGTCCGGTGAAGCCCACACACGATCGGATTGTCTGCCGGATTTGGTCTGTCGCCGTCCATTGCTTTTTATTGTCAAAGCAAAGTCTTCCTCAGGGAAGGATTGCATCACATTCTAAGGTTTCAAAAATAGCATAGTTACAAATCATATATATATATACATATCGCCTATATCTAAATAATCGCATTTCAACTAAAGTCAAAACATAATGCGACTTACATTTGGCATGTAGCTGCAAAAAATGCTTTCCCAGTGCTGACAGGGGTTCTAATCACCGGTTGCCTATACCGTTCAATATCCTCTACGGGGCGGCCTGGTGTATTTGAAAAAAAACAATGTTCGGCAGCCATAAAAGAAGAAGAGGCTAAAAAACACAATGTTTGGATAAATGGGGAATGAATAATAAATAAATAAGTAGAGTAATAATAGATCTTGGGGAACTGTGTTTCCCAAAACCTAAGAGTCAAAGATTTTAGATGAAAATACCTTGAATTGGTCATGTAGAGTATATAGGTGAAGTTCCAAATTGCCAGTAACAGTGAGCCCTGGTCCTAGAGTACCTCTCTGTTGGAAGCCAGTTGTGGAATGCTGCCCTTGGCCGTCCCTGGCGTCCTAATATAGGGGATATGGGCGTGGTTATGTCATGGGCGTTTCATCAATCTGATAATGATCTCCTGTTTATTGGTAGTGCTATGAAAGGGGCGCGGTCTCAGCTAGCCGCCGTCCCTTGTATCAAGTATCCTTTTATGGGAGGCTAGGGGAGAGCGTCTAGTAGCTCATTGTTGCCTAAGTGACGGACGCCTCCCCATTCCTCAGCTGTGGCGTCAAGCCCTCCCCCTTCTCCATATCCTATGGGGTGTGGGCGTGGTAAGCCAAGGGGGGAGAGAGATGCGTCTTATCACCAAGGCAACACTCTATCCTTAGAGTGTTTACTTATTACACGTGCGGCGTTGGAGTCACATGACTCCGACGTCCATTCGTTCAGAGAGAGAAGGCGCTGTGTAATCTAAGCAGCACCACTCGATAGTCCGCCCGTGACACATACAACGTCAGAGTCAAGTGACCCCGACACCTGTCCAGATAAGAGAAAAGAAAGGCGTTGTATAGCTTGAACAGCACCAATATGTACAGTGGTAGTTAACAGTCAGTGCAGCGCCAAGATTAAATGACGCCGCCACTGTGGAGATGACTGTTGTATGGAAGGAGGTTAATTGGATAAACCACGGGGGACAAAAGTATGTATTTGAAGCAGACCTCTATTAACTCTATTAAGCATGGAGAGTGACTGATTGCATTTAAGAGGGGTAAGAACATTGATACGTACTATTTTATATTGCAAAAAAAAACTGCTCAGACCCCTTTAGAGCAGTATATCTGTCATTTGACCTAAATCTAGGGGGCCAAAGGACAAAAACCTGTTTAGGACTAATAACCACCGACACAGTGGGAAAATCCCCCTGGCACCAAATAAAATCGGTAAAAGAACTCAAAACAAACTGGGAAACAAAACTAAACGAATGTTCCAAAAACCTCATGCTGCTGTTACAAAATGAATATCAGCAGCAATTGAAAGATATGGATATGAAAATCAAAAACACTGTACATTCGACTTTCCCCTCTCAAAAAACATGAACAATATACGGTATATGAAAAAAAACTCAAGGAACACTTGGAAATTTTCAGCAAAAATATCCTGATTAGGGATAAGCTTCGTGTTCGAGTCGAACCCATGTTGGAGTCGAACCCATGTTCGACTCGAACATCGGCTGTTCGGTCGTTCGCCGAATTGCGAACGATATGGGCCGTTCGTGCCAAATTCGTGTGGTGCGTCACGGCCCATAATTCACTGCGGCATCGCAGTGCATTGCTGGCTGATGATTGGCCAAGCATGCACTATGACCCGCATGCTTGGCCAATCACAGCGCCGCCTGAACAGAGAGCCATAATTGGCCAAAGCCAAGGAGACTTTGGCCAATTATGGCTCAGGGGATTTAGTACACGCCCCACACTATATAAGGCCGCCTGCACGGCGGCCCTGTGCAGTGTGTTCCGGTGTGCTGAGAGATAGAGAGAGAGAGAGAGACAGTGTCATTTCATTTGAGTTAGCTAGATTAGGCAGGACAGTCAGTCAGTTAGCTGCACTTACAGTGTATTTTGTATATATATGCATCCCAGGTGTTGCATATATATATATACACTGTATTCAGTTTAGCTAGATCCGTTCCTGTTATCTTCCTACTGACAGGCAGGCTTGTCTTGTTACAGTATTTACAGCTACCTGAAGAAAATTGCTGGTGTTCTTTTGATCCTATTAGTACCACAGTCAGGCAGCTAGACTATTTACAGTTAGTGCAGTGCATCCTGCTCACAGTGTTCAGCTAGATCCGTTCCTGTTATCTTCTTACTGACAGGCAGGCTTGTCTTGTTACAGTATTTACAGCTACCTGAAGAAAATTAGTGGTGTTCTTTTGATCCTATTAGTACCACAGTCAGGCAGCTAGACTATTTACAGTTAGTGCAGTGCGTCCTGCTCACAGTGTTCAGCTAGATCCGTTCCTGTAATCTTCCTACTGACAGGCAGGCTTGTCTTGTTACAGTATTTACAGCTACCTGAAGAAAATTACTGGTGTTCTTTTGATCCTATTAGTACCACAGTCAGGCAGCTAGACTATTTACAGTTAGTGCAGTGCGTCCTGCTCACAGTGTTCAGCTAGATCCGTTCCTGTTATCTTCTTACTGACAGGCAGGCTTGTCTTGTTACAGTATTTACAGCTACCTGAAGAAAATAACTGGTGTTCTTTTGATCCTATTAGTAACACAGTCAGGCAGCTAGACTATTTACAGTTAGTGCAGTGCGTCCTGCTCACAGTGTTCAGCTAGATCCGTTCCTGTTATCTTCCTACTGACAGGCAGGCTTGTCTTGTTACAGTAAATACAGCTACCTGAAGAAAATTGCTGGTGTTCTTTTGATCCTATTAGTACCACAGTCAGGCAGCTAGACTATTTACAGTTAGTGCAGTGCGTCCTGCTCACAGTGTTCAGCTAAACCTACAAGCTAGTGGGGTGCGTCCTGCTCACAGTGTTCAGCTAGATCCGTTCCTGTTATCTTCTTACTGACAGGCAGGCTTGTCTTGTTACAGTAAATACAGCTACCTGAAGAAAATTGCTGGTGTTCTTTTGATCCTATTAGTACCACAGTCAGGCAGCTAGACTATTTACAGTCAGTGCAGTGCGTCCTGCTCACAGTGTTCAGCTAAACCTACAAGTTAGTGGGGTGCGTCCACCTCACAGTGTTCAGCTAAAGCTACCTGTAGAAGGTTGGTGGTGTTCTCCTACTACAGGCAGGCAGTTGATTTTGCTAGCTGCAGTATCAGTACATATATATATATATATCTATATATATATCCCAGCTTAGTGCAGCTACAGGCCATTAGTATGTCTGGAAGGCCAAGAAGGAGAGGCAGACAGTCACAAGCCAATAAGAGAGGGCAAGCAGGCTCTGTGTCTAGTGCTGGTCGTGGAGACGGTGCATCCTCATCAGCACGTGGCCATGGGACACGCTTGGCCTTTTTTTCGGCAGCTGGCCGTGTTGAGCCGCAACATGCGGAAAAGACTTGGTCGAGTGGATGACCAAGCCATCCTCATCCTCCTCATCCTCTCTCACCCATGCCCAGGGTACTTTGTCTGGCAAAGCAGCGGCCTCTTCCCTCGGCTCAATGTCATCAGTGACTCCTTCCCTAGCCCCACCATGTCCTCCTAAGGAGTCCCTCGAACTGTTTTACCACAGTGTTGGGTACATGCTCCAGGAGGATGCCCAGCGTTTGGAAGGCTCTGATGATGATACTGAACTTGATGAAGGCAGTAACATGAGCACGGACAGAGGGGGTGCCCAAGAAGGACAGCAATCTGGCAGTCATGCTCCCCCTGCTGCAGCATACTGCCAGGTTTGCTCCAGTGATGAGGAGGGAGGGGATGATGAGGTCACTGACTCAACCTGGGTGCCTGATAGGAGAGAGGAGGAGGAGGAGGAGGAGGCGGCACATCACCAATGAGGCAGGATGCCCTCCAGGGGCCAGCCTAAGGGCAGCACATTGACTGCATCACACCCCAAAGCTCCACATGTGCAGGGCGCTGCAGTCTCTGCGCGTTATTCAAAAGTTCTTTGGTGTGGGCCTTTTTTGAGACGAGTACATCAGATCACACCGCTGCTATTTGCAACATATGTCTCAAGCGTATCTCGCGTGGCCAAAACATCTCCCGCTTGGGTACCACATGCTTGACCAGACATATGTTGACCTGCCATGCAGTTCGTTGGCAAGCGTATCTAAAAGACCCACACCAAAGAACAAAGAGGACCTCTCCTTGCTCCTCATCAGCTGAGATTTCCAACCCCACTAGACCTTCAGTCCTCTCTGAGACCTGCACTGAGAGGAATGAAGGTGTAGAATTAGGTGTGTCACAGCCAAGTACTTGTGGGCAATCTGCTTTTGGTACACCGACGTCAGATTGTACCAGGCAAATTTCCCTGCCCCAGCTGCTGCACCGCCGAAAGAAGTTTGCTCCCAGCCATCCACATGCCCAGTGGTTGAATGCTAGCTTGGCAAAATTGCTAGCACTTCAACTGCTGCCTTTTCAGTTGGTAGACTCTGCCCCGTTCCGTGAGTTTGTGGAATGTGCGGTTCCTCAGTGGCAGGTACCCAAACGCCACTTTTTCTCACGGAAAGCGATTCCGGCTCTCTACCGGCATGTGGAAGGCAATGTCCATGCCTCGCTGGACAGAGTAGGTGCATATTACCGCTGACTCATGGTCCAGTAGGCATGGACAGGGATGTTACCTAAGTTTCACAGCGCATTGGGTGACTCTGCTGGCAGCTGGGAAGGATGCAGGACAAGGTGCAGTAGTGTTGGAGGTTGTTCCGCCACCACGCCTCCAAAATGCTAATGATTGTGACACACCTCTCTCCTCCACCCCCTCCTCTTCTTCTTCCTCCATGGCCTCTTCCTGTGCTTTGTCCTCGGAACCAGCGGTGCTCCGTAGCCGTTCAAGGGGCTACGCAAGTACGCAGGCCAAAAGATGCCATGCGGTGCTTGAGCTGGTGTGCTTGGGGGACAGGAGCCACACTGGGGCAGAGGTTCTGTCAGCTCTGCAGGGGCAGGTTCAGAGGTGGTTGACACCACGCCAACTTAAGGCAGGAATGGTGGTTTGCGATAATGGCACCAACCTCCTCTCTGCCCTCCGACAGGGACAAATGACCCATGTGCCCTGTTTGGCTCACGTCCTTAACTTGGTGGTGCAGCGGTTCTTGGGCAGGTACCCGGGCTTACAGGATGTCCTGAGGCAGGCCAGGAAAGTCTGTGTGCATTTCCGCCGGTCATATAATGCCAGTGTTCAGCTGACAGACCTCCAAAAGGAGTTTAACCTGCCCAAGAACCGCCTAATCTGTGACATGCCCACCAGGTGGAACTCAACGTTGGCCATGCTGCAGCGGCTGCACATGCAGCAGAGGGCCATCAATGAGTACCTGTGCGACTATGGCACCAGGACAGGGTCAGGGGAGCTTGTTTTTTTTTCCCCACGCCAGTGGGCCATGATCAGGGATGCATGCACTGTCCTGTCACCATTTGAGGAGGCCACGAGGATGGTTAGCAGTGACAGTGCATGCATCAGTGACACTGTCCCCCTTGTCCACCTGTTGGAGCACACGCTGCGTGGAATAATGGACAGGGCACTTGAGGCAGAACAGAGGCAGGAAGAGGAGGACTTCCTTAGCTCTCAAGGCCCCCTTTATCCAGACAGTGTTCCTGCGTGCCCGCCGATCACACAGGAAGAGGAGGAGGAACAGGAGGAGGAGGAAGATTGTGTCAGTATTGAGGTGGAGCCTGGCACTCAGCATCAGCAGCAGTCTTTAAGGGATCAGTCCCAAGAAACACATGGACTTGTACGTGGCTGGGAGTAGGTGGCTGTGGACCATGTCGTCCTTAGTGACCCAGAGGACTCCGGACCGAATGCCTCAGCAAACCTACACTGCATGGCCTCCCTGATCCTGCAAAGCCTGCGTAAGGATCCTCGTATTCGTGGTATCAAGGAGAAGGACCAATACTGGCTGGCAACCCTCCTTGATCCACGTTACAAGGGTAAGGTTGCGGACCTTATCTTGCCATCGCAGAGGGAGCAGAGGATGAAACATCTTCGGGGGGCCTTGCAGAAAGGTCTGTGCAACGCGTTCCCAGAGACTGGGAGGTTACAAACTCCTGTTTCTGGACAACATGTTGCTGAGGCTTCGGTCAGTCAAAGAAGGAGCGGTGGAGAAGGTGGCCGTCTGACCGATGCGTTCAGACAATTTTTTGGTCCGCAGCCCCAAGGTATGATCGGTTCCAGCAACCATCGCCAGCGTCTGTTTTACATGGTGCAGGAATACCTAGGGGCAAGATCAGACTTGGACACCTTTCCCACCGAAAATCCTCTGGGTTACTGGGTCTTGAGGATGGATCACTGGCTAGAGCTTGCACAGTATGCAATTGAGCTACTGGCCTGTCCTGCATCCAGCGTTCTTTCGGAACGCACATTCAGTGCTGCTGGAGGCGTGGTAACTGATCACAGGGTGCGTCTGTCCACCGACTCGGGCGATCGACTGACCTTCATAAAAATGAATCAGTCTTGGATCACCACCAGCTACCAAGCACCTGATGCTGATGTAACCGAATATTTTTTTTTGAAATCTCAGATCCCTTCAAAGACTGCCTATGCTGATGCTGAGTGACTATCCCTGAGTAATTATCCTCTTCCTCCTCAATCATCACGCTGATAGCTTGTAAGAACATTTTTGGTTCTGGGCACCACCACCAGTGCCTAAGGCACAATTTTTCAGCCCCTGTTTTACAGGGGCGTGTAATTACAATTTTTGATGCAATACTTTGCAGCAGGGCTCGTTCCTGCGTTCCAACTAGAGTGTCTGTGAGGGGTTGCAGTGTTATGGCACCAGTGCCTAAGGCCCAATTTTTCTGCCCCTGTTTAACAGGGGCGTGTAATTACAATTTTTGATGCAATACTTTGCAGCAGGGCTCGTTCCTGCGTTCCAACTAGAGTGTCTGTGAGGGGTTGCAGTGTTGTGGCACCAGCACCAGTGCCTAAGGCCCAATTTTTCAGCCCTTGTTTAACAGGGGCGTGTAATTACAATTTTTGATGCAATACTTTGCAGCAGGGCTCTTTCCTGCGTTCCAACTATAGTGTCTGTGAGGGGTTGCAGTGTTGTGGCACCAGCACCAGTACCTAAGGCCTAATTTTTCAGCTCCTGTTCAACAGGGGCATGTAATTACAATTCTTGATCTAATATTTCACAGCAGGGCCCTGTGAGGGCTTACAGTGTTGTGGCCACAACAACACCTAAGGCCCAAATTTCTGCTGAGTATATAGGGCAGGACCCTACTTTCAAACATCTAACTTACAAACGACTCCTACTTGCAAACGGAAGGAGACAACAGGAAGTGAGATGAAATCTACCCCTAGGAAGGGAAATTCTTTCCTGTAAGAGTTAATATGGGAAAAACATTTCTCCTTTCCACTGATGCTTTCCAATCCTTGTTCCACAAAAAACCCCAAATTTTCAAAAGACATTTTTCATTGGGACAAAAAGTGAGGTGAAATCTTCTGAAGAGGAGGAAAGACAGCAAAACAAATGTCACAGGGGTGATAACCCTTCCCTATGTTTTCCAAAAAGCTTAAAAAAGATTTTTTTGGCTGGAGCTAAACACGTTAAAAATGTACCCGTTCAAAATTACAAACAGATTCTACTTAACAACAAACCTACAGTCCCTGTCTTGTTTGCACCGCCTGTATACTGCTGTTCAGAGTATATAGGGCCTGGTGGTCCTTATTTTAATTTGGGTGTGGGGTTCCCCTTAATATCCATACAAGACCCAAAGGGCCTGGTAATGGACTGGGGGGTACCCATGCTGTTTGTCTCACTGATTTTCATCCATATTGCCAGGACCCGACATTACATTAAACCCGCAAGCAGTTTTAAATGAGATTTTTTCCTTTAAAAATGACATTTGGTGCAGGGACTGTTCTAAACACGGGAAACATGCGTCACTTTACAGGCATACTATAGACACCCCCCAGGTACGATATTTAAAGTAATATTTCACTTTTTTTTTACTTTAAGCATCATTAAAATCACTGCTCCCGAAAAAACGGCCGTTTTTAAAAGTTTTTTTTGCATTGATACATGTCCCCTAGGGTAGGACCCGGGTCCCCAAACCCTTTTTAGGACAATACCATGCAAATTAGCCTTTAAAATGAGCACTTTTGATTTTGAACGTTCGAGTCCCATAGACGTCAATGGGGTTCTAAAGTTCGTGCGAACTTTCGGTCCGTTCGCAGGTTCTGGTGCGAACCGAACCGGGGGGTGTTTGGCTCATCCCTAATCCTGATCAAGAAGGAGAAAAAATATTGGAGGGACAAGAACGCCTTCGGTGAAGGCAGGGCCTATAAGTGGAATACTGATCAAAAACAACAATCAGACTAATGATTATCTCTCAGATACACCCTCTAATAATTCTTCTTCCTCGGCCTCCTCTCAGGCAGGTAGGTTTCGAGGCAAAAGAAAGGGACCCTTTATCCGGATATGGAGGGAAAGATCCAACAAATGAATAAGAAAAGGACCACTGATGCACAACCCAATGAAACCGCACGAGGTGGAAGAGGAGGGGGAATAGGAAGGATCAGGGGGGTGATGTCGGGAAATCCGAAAGGTTCCCCCTCCCTGAACCCTGGGAAAAGCTGCAAAGAACAGGGTGCCTATCCAAAAACCCAGCAGACCCAAATAGATATTTTTTTAGACAAGGGCAATGCACAATCCCAACCCCCCCAACCCCGATACCACCTCCTCTGACACAACTGTCAATGATATCCATGACAGCTCCACCTGTGAAGAAAAGCTAAATGTCATCAACCTTTCATCCCACAAACTTACAACAGCAGAACAGGAAGTACTATCTTTAGGCCTCTCTTTTTGTCCCAATCGTAGCTTAGACAGCTTTGAAACTATCAAAGATATAAACCTGTTTGCCAGGAAACTTTTACTTAAAAGTTTATATACCAAAAAAACTATAGCCACACCTGAAGTGGCACCTAATCTTAAAGCAGCCGACTTCAGAGCCCTCAGAGACCTCAATCTACTATTGCAAGAAAGTGGTCTTGCGGAGGAATTCTGGGAGGGGGACCTTGACAGTGAAAGCAGTGAGGAAGAACAAGAGGAATCCAGCAAAGCCAAAACAACTAAAAAATTCAAAAGGAAATCGCATAAATTTCCACCATTCAAACAAAATCCAGCTATAGCCCTCTTTGTAGGACAAGTCACCAAAGAAATTGAAAAGATGGAAAAATACACTACCAAAAGTAATCTGAATTGGGAACAGCAACAGGCGTTAAATTCCCTTAAAAACAACACAGAAATTACGATCAAAGCGTCGGACAAGGGAGGGAACATTGTCCTCATGGACAATGCCAAATATGAAAAAATGTGCTTCAATATATTGAACAACACTAAATGCTACAAAAAGATTTCTCCAGCTATAGTGGATAAATTCAACCAGGAATTTTTCTCCCTGGTGGACGAATCCCTAAATGAAGGGGTAATAGACAGGGATATGTGGGACTTTATATGTACCCGACATCCACGCCAACCCACCTTTTATGCACTACCGAAAGTGCATAAAAAACTAAATGATCCGCCAGGGAGACCCATAATCTCCGGAAATGTCTCCATTACAGAGGGAATTAGCCAAATAATAGACCAATGCCTGAGACCCCATGTAATGGATTTACCATCATACACAAGAGACACTATACATCTGTTACAGATCCTGGATGGAATATCCATCCCCAGCTCGGCTCTACTTGTTACAGTAGATGTGGAGTCTCTTTATAACAGCATTCCACATGACTTGGGCATAGCAGCAATTGAATGTGTCCTGCAACAGAGGGCAACTACTGACTGGAAATCCAATGCGTTTATCTTGTCAATGCTGGAGTACAGTGCCTTGCAAAAGTATTCGGCCCCCTTGAACTTTTCAACCTTTTGCCACATTTCAGGCTTCAAACATAAAGATATAAAATTTAAATTTTTTGTGAAGAATCACCAACAAGTGGGACACAATTGTGAAGTGGAACGAAATCTATTGGATATTTTAAACTTTTTTAACAAATAAAAAACTGAAAAGTGGTGCGTGCAAAATTATTCGGCCCTTTACTTTCAGTGCAGCAAACTCACTCCAGAAGTTCAGCGAGGATCTCTGAATGATCCAATGTTGTCCTAAATGACTGATGGTGATAAATAGAATCCACCTGTGTGTAATCAAGTCTCTGTATAAATGCACCTGCTCTGTGATAGTCTCAGGGTTCTGTTGAAAGCGCAGAGAGCATCATGAAGACTAAGGAACACACCAGGCAGGTCCGTAATACTGTTGTGGAGAAGTTTAAAGCCGGATTTGGATACAAAAAGATTTCCCAAGCTTTAAACATCCCAAGGAGCACTGTGCAAGCGATCATTTTGAAATGGAAGGAGTATCAGACCACTGCAAATCTACCAAGACCTGGCTGTCCCTCTAAACTTTCAGCTCAGATAAGGAGAAGACTGATCAGAGATGCAGCCAAGAGGCCCATGATCACTCTGGATGAACTGCAGAGAACTACAGCTGAGGTGGGAGAGTCTGTCCATAGGACAACAATCAGTCGTACACTGCACAAATCTGGCCTTTATGGAAGAGTGGCAAGAAGAAAGCCATTTCTCAAAGATATCCATAAAAAGTCCCGTCTAAAGTTTGCCACAAGCCACCTGGGAGACACACCAAACATGTGGAAGAAGGTGCTCTGGTCCGATGAAACCAAAATCTAACTTTTTGGCCACAATGCAAAACGATATGTTTGGCGTAAAAGCAACACAGCTCATCACCCTCAACACACCATCCCCACTGTCAAACATGGTGGTGGCAGCATCATGGTTTGGGCCTGCTTTTCCTCAGCAGGGACAGGGAAGATGGTTAAAATTGAGGGGAAGATGGATGCAGCCAAATACAGGGCCATTCTGGATGAAAACCTGTTGGAGTCTGCAAAAGACCTGAAACTGGGACGGAGATTTATCTTCCAACAAGACAATGATCCCAAAAATACAGCAAAATCTACAAAGGAATGGTTCACAAATAAATGTATCCAGGTGTTAGAATGGCCAAGTCAAAGTCAAGACCTGAATCCAATCGAGAATCTGTGGAAAGAGCTGAAAACTGCTGTTCACAAACGCTCTCCATCCAACCTCACTGAGCTCGAGCTGTTTTGCAAGGAAGAATGGGCAAGAATTTCAGTCTCTCGATGTGCAAAACTGATAGAGACATACCCCAAGCGACTTGCAGCTGTAATCGCAGCAAAAGGTGGCTCTACAAAGTATTAACGCAAGGGGGCCGAATAATTTTGCATGCCCCACTTTTCATTTTTTTATTAGTTAAAAAAGTTTCAACAATCCAATAGATTTCGTTCCACTTCTCAATTGTGTCCCACTTGTTGGTGATTCTTGACAAAAAATAAAAATTTTATATCTTTATGTTTGAAGCCTGAAATGTGGCAAAAGGTTGAAAAGTTCAAGGGGGCCGAATACTTTCGCAAGGCACTGTATATCCTCAGGCACAACACCTTCTTGTTTAAGGGCTCCCACTACCTCCAGGTGCAGGGAGTGCCTATGGGGGCGTGCTGCGCACCCTCATATGCCAACCTGTACCTGGGGGAGTGGGAGAAGGATTTTCTACAGGGGGAAGCAGCGTCCATATATACTCGCCACATATGCATGTGGCAGAGATATATAGATGATCTCTTTATCATCTGGGACGGTCCCCCTGAGCAATTGAGGGACTGCCTAAAACTGATGAATAATAACAACTTCAATCTCTTCTTCATGATGATATCCGACACCCATGAGATAAACTTTTTGGATGTTACTATCTTCAAAAATCCTGACGGTGGACTATCCAGCAAACTTTAAAGAAAAGAAACTGCAGGCAACACTTTGTTGCACGCAGATAATTTCCACCCGGACCCCCTTAAAAGATCTATTCCATATAGCCAGTTTCTTCGTCTTAAAAGAAACTGTAGCAATGATGAAGATTTTCAACAAGAAGCGGATAAACTCACCATTAGACTCATGAACAGAGGCTATACAAAATCATATCTTAAGAAGGCGTTTAATCGGGTCAAATTGACCAATAGAAGGGACTTGATTTTCTCAAAAAAGTCTACTAAAGAGGATACCTCCACAAGGATCATTGTAAGATTCTCCAATGAACATCTCAGAATTAACAAAATAATCTCCAAGTATTGGTCTATTCTCACCGATGATCCTAGTCTGAAAGGACTAATTGGCCCCAAACCTCAAATCACCTACCGGAAATCAGGTCGATAGGGAACGCACTCACCCAAAGTGAATACAGAGGCAAGGCAAGAAAGGATCCCTGCAAAACATGGGGCACCTACCCATGTGGATCCTGTGCCCAATGTAAAGTCATTGGTAGGAGGACCACACTGGCGCTGCCCAAGGGGGAGAGCTTTTCCCTACGTCATTTCGCCAACTGCAGAACGCAGGGTGTGGTTTACCTCATGCAGTGCCAGTGTGGTGCCTTCTACGTAGGTAAAACTAGACAAGAACTTGGAAAAGGAGTCGATAAGCATATGCAGAGTATGCGCATTGGCAACCTATACCTACCCCTGGGAAGGCACGTTGCCAGACAGCATAATTATCGGCTACCCTCTGTGAACTTTACATTCCTTGATAGGATTCATCTGCCAATAAGGGGGGGCGACGGGAACAAGATCCTCCTCCAGCGGGAAATGCGCTGGATAAGACACCTTAGGGCCACTACCCCCCCGGTTTAAATGAGACTGAAAGTTTCAGACCCTTCTTGGAGGGTTTTAGCTCTGGGAAAACGGACTAATGTAAATCTAAATACAATACACCTTTCCTTCCACTTTCTCTGTCTCCACATATTGGGTGTTATACCCTCGAATTATTTTCAGTTATATTTTATAGCATTTGGGCCATTTATATATCCAATATAGAGATATAAAAGGCCCTATTAACAGTTCATCAGGCCAATGGTCTTCAATGGGATATTCCTAGTTGACTGTCATGTGCTCTAAATTGCTAAGATTTTGATTCTACACTCCACCCAGCTAAATTGTATAGGAGAGTTTTCTAATTTTATTCAATTTATTTAATGAAATTTACTACAATTCACATTAATTCTTAAAAAATATGTACACTTTTTATATGATTGTTGTTTTGATCGCTGTTATCATAGACGCATTTTGTATGTAACAACTTTTGTATTTTTGCTTCTCAGTTTTGAGATTGTGGGTTCAGATATACCATTGCTCTCCCTGTCTCTTTATCCCTACCCGGCAAAGGGGGGGCCATGATTTTTATCGTGGCCCATATACCCCGAAGACACCGATTTTATTTGGTGCCAGGGGGGTTTTCCCACTGTGTCGGTGGTTATTAGTCCTAAACAGGTTTTTGTCCTTTGGCCCCCTAGATTTAGGTCAAATGACAGATATACTGCTGTAAAGGGGTCTGGGCAGTTTTTTTTGCAATATAAAATAGTACGTATCAATGTTCTTACCCCTCTTAAATGCAATCAGTCACTCTCCATGCTTAATAGAGTTAATAGAGGTCTGCTTCAAATACATATGTCACGGGCGGAATATCGAGTGGTGCTGCTTAGATTACACAGCGCCTTCTCTCTCGGAATGAATGGATGTCGGAGTCATGTGACTCAGACGCCGCACGTGTCATAAGTAAACACTCTAAGCATAGAGTGTTGCCTTGGTGATGCGACGCATCTCTCTCCCCCCTTGGTTTACCACGCCCACACCCCGTAGGATATGGAGAAGGGGGAGGGCTTGACGCCGCAGCTGAGGAATGGGGAGGCGTCCGTCACTTAGGCAACAATGAGCTACTAGACGCTCTCCCCTAGCCTCCCATAAAAGGATACTTGATACAAGGGACGGCGGCTAGCTGAGACCGCGCCCCTTTCATAGCACTACCAATAAACAGGAGATCATTATCAAATTGATGAAACGCCCATGACATAACCACGCCCATATCCCCTATATTAGGACGCCAGGGACGGCCAAGGGCAGCATTCCACAACTGGCTTCCAACAGAGAGGTACTCTAGGACCAGGGCTCACTGTTACTGGCAATTTGGAACTTCACCTATATACTCTACACGACCAATTCAAGGTATTTTCATCTAAAATCTTTGACTCTTAGCTTTTGGGAAACACAGTTCCCCAAGATCTATTATTACCCTACTTATTTATTTATTATTCATTCCCCATTTATCCAAACATTGTGTTTTTTAGCCTCTTCTTCTTTTATGGCTGCCGAACATTGTTTTTTTTCAAATACACCAGGCCGCCCCGTAGAGGATATTGAGCGGTATAGGCAATTGGTGATTAGAACCCCTGTCAGCACTGGGAAAGCATTTTTTGCAGCTACATGCCAAATGTAAGTCGCATTATGTTTTGTCTTTAGTTAAAATGCGATTATTTAGATATAGGCGATATGTATATTTATATATGATTTATAACTATGCTATTTTTGAAACCTTAGAATGTGATGCAATCCTTCCCTGAGGAAGACTTTGCTTTGACAATAAAAAGTTGAAACGCGTTGGAATTTTGCTACTGGACGCCATTGTATCAACTTAGGTGGTTTTTGTATCTAGCAGCAGGATGCATCATTTGTTTTCATGTTGTCTGATGACCCTTTTAACTACACAGTATTCCAAATAATTATTTTGTATGTTTATTTTTATTTTACTTTCTTTTGTATCAATGAATCTTAGTCTACCTTTTTCTCAAATTTTTTCGAGACCCTTGATCGATATAGCTCTCCCCGCATAATTTTAGGCGGGGATTTTAACCTAGCCTCACACCCGGCCCTTGATAGAAGTAAAGTAGCCTCATCTTCCAAAGCTTTTTCTAAATCCTTGAACCGATCCATTAACAAATTCCAACTCATTGACTCCTGGAGGGCCCATAATGTTTAAATTAGAGCCTATACACATTATTCACACCCTCATGAAGTCTATTCCAGACTTGATTATATATTCTGCACCCCCATACTTTTAGCTAACTCTTCTAAAGCCCTTATCTACCCATGTCCTTGGTCAGATCATAATATTACCTCATTTGTAACATCACATATAGGACTCTCACCTTCCCTTTTCAATTTGCGGCTAAATGACTTAATTTTAACTGATCCATCAATAATACAATCTATTTCAACACACATTGAAAACTACTTTACAGAAAACGCTAATGATGAAACCCCTCCCACAACACTTTGGGTGGCTCATAAAGCTGTTCTACGTGGTCATCTAATTAGCCTAGCCACAAACAGAAATAGAGAAGGACTCACAAACATCAAAAGTCTCACTAGAGATCTAAACAACAAACTACAACATACTCCTTCTCAAGAAATTACAAAACAGATTCAAGACAAACGCAAAGCCTTAGACCTTATTCTATCAGCAAACACAGAAAAATCTCTTAGTCTCTCAAAAGCCAAATTCTTATTACATAGTAACTACCCTTCAGCCATGTTCGCTAAAAAACTTAACCATGAACACAAACCCCCACACGTATATAAACTTAGAGGTCAGACTGGAAACATGATCACCCACCCTCAAGAAGTTTTGAATATATTCTCCTCTTCTACAAAGACCTACTTTATGGCCCACAACCTCCTCTCAATCATACCTCTAAATCATGGCTAGACGACATTCAATTACCCTCCCTTAACTCACAGCAAATAAAATCTCTTAACGCTCCCTGTACTGAAACAGAAATAATCAGAATAATTAAATCTCTCAAAACATCTACAGACCCTGGCCCAGATGGCTTCTCGTCTTCATATTATAAAAAAAATTGCCTCTCTCTTAACTCCCTACCTGACCAAACTCTTTAATCATATTCTCAATGGCAATCCCTTTCCAGATGAGATGCTCCTAGCTAATCTCTTCCTTATCCCTAAACCACTCAAAGACCACTCCCTCCCCCAGAATTATCGCCCTATATTGGTCCTTAACAATGACCTAAACATTTTTGGGAGACTGCTTTCTGACAGATTGGCAGCTGTCATCACAAATTTAATTCATATTGACCAAACAGGTTTCATCCCAGGTCGGCAGATTGTCGATAATATTAGACTTGTTACTAATATTATACAGGACGCAAATCTACATTCTCGTCAACTATGCCTCCTTAGTTTAGATATTCACAAAGCGTTCGACAGCGTTAGCTGGTCCTACCTCAACTTTCTTCTGCCTAAATATGGTATCTCAGACAAATTCCTGCAAAGATTTAATGCACTATATCATGCCCCTCAAACCAGAATCAGAATCCCTGGACATAACTCTGATTTCTTTCCCCTCAGTAGAGGGACTAGACAGGGCTGTCCCCTATCACCACTTTTATTTGCCCTAGCAATTGAACCATTAGCTCACAAGATCAGAAATAGCATTGATATAAAGGGCTACACTAAGGGAGATAGAGATTTCAAACTCAGCTTATACGCCGATGATGCTCTTATATTTTTTACGGATCCTTTTACCTCCATCCCATCTCTCCTTAAAGAACTCAAAATCTTCCAAATCTTCCACGCCATTTCAGGCCTTAAAATTAACACTAATAAATGTTCTGCTCTACCAATTAATTACACCCAAAATACTCAAACCTTATTATCAAATAATTTTCCATTTATATGGTGTCCCCAAACATTTAAATATCTTGGCGTCACAGTCACCTCAACACACAACCTTTTATATAAAACTAATTATGTTCCTCTATTTTCTCAGATCACCTCCCTTTTAAAATCCTGGTCATCTTTCCATATATCTTTGCTAGGTAGAATATGTGCCATTAAAATGACAATTCTCCCTAAACTCCTATATTATTTCCGCGCCCTTCCTATAAATGTCTCAAAATCTAAATTGACTTCCCTTCAAAGAGATATCAACAAATTTATATGGGTGGAAAAAAAACCCAGATGCAGCTATGCCCTTATGCATAGATCCCAATCCACAGGTGGCCTAGGCCTCCCTAAACTTTGGCTCTATTATCTTGCTGCCAGATTAACGCAACTAACCCAATGGTTCACCCCTGCCCAGGAGACTCCATGGAAACAATTTGAAACCATCTCCATATCCCCACTACATCTACAGGGAATATTATGGTCCAACACCACCTCCTATAGTAAACTTACCAAACACAACATTATCATTGCTCAATTTTATCAACTATGGATTAGGCACAAAGAAACATTCAAACTCTCCTCGGACACTCCCCCCTTAGCCTCTTTCTTAGGAGACCCTAGATTTGCCTATGCCTATAACAACAGCCACTCCTTCTCTCCTTGGATCAATAAAAATCTAACCACACTTAGATCCTTAACGTTAAAATGGGAATTTATTCCATTTTCCACATTACAAGCTACCTATGATCTCCCTTCCTCCGAGCTCCACCACTACAATCTAATTAAAACCTTTTTCGCTGAATATTTCTCACTCACAACACATCCCTCTAACACAACCTTTGAACAAATCTGCATCTCCTCATCCAGAGACAGAGGCCTCATTTCAAGACTATATAATTACCTTAATAAATTTGGAGTACCAGATAAATCTGTACAAATGCTTCAATGGGAATCGGACCTGGATGGCTCATTCAGTGTCGATGAGTGGATCTCCATGTCAGACAACATCCGTAAAAGTAACAAAGCCATCTCATTTAGAGAAACCCCAATAAAAATATTCTCCAGATGGTACCTAACCCCTTCAAAACTTCACACATACTACCCTTCAATCTCTCCAAATTGTTTTAGGGGATGCTCAGCTTTACTATCATTACTGAATACGTATATGCATATAAGCACATTCAACAACAGCCTAACCTTTCTGTTTGGAACTGTGACTTATACCCTGAGCAATCGTTTGGATATCCATATTCAGACTATAATAATAATAATGGAATAACTAAAGAGGACTTTTTTCAACAAACATTTGCGGGATACATACAGATCCAGACACTGCAGTTTTTCTCACCACCTTATTTTACCGCCCCATTTACCGCCCCCCCATATCATAATAGGATTCCCACTACCCAGCCAATCTAAAACAACAAACATCCCCGGGGACCACTCCTGCACAGCACCCCCGACTTAATTATTTAACTAATCAGTTTTTTTCTTTAATTTAATGAATTGGTATTTTTCCACCGGGGCTGCTGTGCAGAAGTGGATCACTCTAGGCGCCGGCATTGTGTGTTATGTGTTATCTGTTATGTGTGTGTATTGTTAGTCTATAGATCCTTCATTTGTGATGTTGATACATTGTTTGTAACAGACATTCGATGCATCTTTTTTTAATGATGTGTCATTTAAGATTCAGAGTTACTAACAGACATGGAAAGTAACTTAATATTTTTTATTGATGATTTTGGTATTTAAACCACAATAAAATTTTGATACTTTATTTTTTACATTGATCTCGTCTAATACCCTTTCTGACCAAAAGTAGCTGTCTCTTTCTATCCAAGGGACGTCCAAAGCTATGGACCTCCCAAAAGGATAGTTTCTTCTTTTCACACATGTTATAGGCTACGGCCAGAACCCCCTATTTTGGAGGAGTGGTAGAGAGCAAACATTTTATTCTATTTAAAACATGATATAGAGAGTGAATAAGAACATGGTCTCTTTTGCAGGCTTTGCAGTTTCTAGCTAGATGCTCGGAACCTGGTACACTCTTGCACACATTTTGGAGCTGCAATCACCTTAATCAAATATGGCACAAAGCCATAGATATAATAGAAAACTCCTCCAAACAAAAAATTACTCCCACCCCCCAGATATGTTTACTATATGCAAACATACCAAACATTCCATCTCCTTGCATGAGATTATTTCACTCATTGTGCAGTTCCATCCACTGGATGATAGCATACAACTGGAAATCCAATAATTTACCTTGGCAACAAGTAATTACCAGAATGGATTTGCTTAAACTCTCAGAATGGATATACCCCACTCTTAATGATACAACTCATATTCACAAAGGAAAATGGTCTTATTGGAATCCAATCTAACAAATACCTGTATGATACTACCCCTCATTTCTATAACCTTTTATTCTCGAGATTCATCACACAACATATCATTCCTGTGAAATTTATCCTTAAGATTTTACCACTATGTCTGTAGCTTGAAGTCATTCCCCTTTATAAAAGTAAGTTATGTATTACTGTTATATGCTCTCATTAACTATACTTATTGTATGTTTACTCAAATAAAACTTTTGTAAACAAAAAAAAAAATAACAAAGAGTGAAAAATTTAAGGGGGTCTGAATACTTTCCATCCCCATTGTATATGGACTTCTCAAGCTACCAATTTTTTTTGCCACAGAGTTGATGTCTGCCCTGGGGGCCAAAGGCTTCACAAATTCCAGCTGTTTCTCCAGCGTTGCCTTCCCTCTTTATTTTGTTTATATGAGCCAGAATAAATGGAGATTTTTTTATATGAAAATACTTGCCTATGTGTTTTTCTTCAAACAAGACAGTTTGTGAGTAAGCAGGTACATTTCAAAAATACAATGTCTAATTAACAAGGGACACCAAGCAACCTCCTTGAGGTTTACAAATACAAGATAATAATGTTGTTGTGGAAACGTGACATACAAATTAAAAAAAATATATGGAAATCACTATAAAATAATTTGAAATAAAAAAAACAACAGGAGATCTTGATTAAAAAAATGAAATAAAAATTACTATAAAAAAAAAACATTATTATGGAGATCTGGCTTTAAAAACAAAAAAAGATTATTCATGTGATCACGAGAAATAATAAAGAAATCAGTTTGTGAGAACTCTGTGTGAATATGAGCAGCAAAACAACTTCATTCTTCTAGCATTATAAAGAAGAAGAGAATGCGCTGCATTAAACTATTTAAAACATTTCAGCATGACGAATGTGCCATCTCCATTACAAACGGTAGTTTTATCATACCGAGCGCTTCCATCTCATACTTGATTCTGAGCATGTGTGATTTTTTTGGCGCGTCTGAATTGCATACAGACGATCGCATTTTCAGATAGGAACTTTTCCCAACCGAAAAATTGAGAACATGCTCTCAATCTTTTGCTGGCTGGAATTTTGCCAGCAAAAGACCGATGGAGCATACACACGGTCGCATTTTCCGACAAAAAGCTCTCATCAGAGTTTTGCTGGTGGCATTTCCGATCTTGCGTACGCGGCATAAGGCTTGCGTATATTTGGAAACTTTTTACACCCTACACCCTAGGGCTATTGTGGGGTCCTGAGGCACTGATACCCTCGTGACTTTCCGTATTAGGTGGAAGATTTTATTCCAGTACGATCTGATGCGGGGAAAAGACCACCATGTATGAAACGTGGAGCCTACCAGACTACACCCTTTGTAACATAAGGGGGAGGCGTCTAGGTAAATAGCGGCCAGTCTGGACAGAACAAAATCCCATCTTGTTAAGATTTTCACATTTGTTTCAATCTGAGAGACATTCATGATACCTTTGTATGATCGTTCAAACGCTTAGAACCAACTATTCTGGTCCCAGAGATTGCCACATCCGTATCCCAGGCTCAGGCATAAGATGGTTTGTCTTCTCTGTTTGCCAGTAAGGAGTAGATAATTGAGATGCATCCCCTCTGATCCATGATATTAGAGTACCACTGTTTGTAAAGTGTTGATTTGGGGGGTTCAGGTTTGTCTAACCAAATGAAATGAAGGTAATGTCTGATTAAAGAAAGTCAAAAATTTTCTGAGGGTAGCATTTTAATTTTGCTCATGCAATAACCCAGGGAGATAGGACCCATTGAGTTAAAGAAATGGCCTATTTGAAAAAGACCTTTATCTAGCCACCAACAGAAAGCTTGTATGCTCATGCTTGGCTGAAATGACGGGTTATGATACAAGTGTGAAAGCGGTCTTGTGCAGGAGATTAGGGAGGTTTGCTTATGAGTCAAAGAAATGGGATAGGGTGGGGACAAGCATTTCAGGCCATGTTTGAATCATCAGTCACCATCCAAGTCCCAGATTATACAAAAAAGAATCCCTTGCTCCAGCAACAAGAGACAAGTTAATGCAAACCAATGTCAAAACTTACTGTCTCAGGGGATGGTAATTCAAATCCCAGTAGATAAGGTTTTAAGAAGGGTACTATTGCTGCACAGAAGGTCAACTATTTCCACACCTGTTTCTTTTCAGAAGTACCTCCATTTCTCTGTGGGTCAGGACATTATGCAGCTTACATGCCTGCTTTTTGGCTTCTTAACCCACTCCTTCTCAAAACAGAGATCCTTTTCAAGAACACAGGACCTCTCAGAACTCTGCAGGAATTTGGCTGGCTAGTGAATCAAGAAAAGGGTTATCTGACCCCTACACAAGTCTTTGTGTATTTGGGATCCCAATTCTTCATGGTTCAGAATACATTATTTCTGCTGTTAGAGCATACCTGTCAGTAGATTTTATAGTATGCCTTGCACTCTTTGCCCCTTATGTTTGAAGTCGCCTGCCCTTTTTCATAGTGTCAACACTTCATTCAATAAACATAACAGTTAAAAAACAGTGAAAAATGTGTTTCCCAAGCAATGTGTGTCACAATAAAAACAAGTGTAATACATGAATCAATAAACCTCTACTTTCCAGTCTCTAGAACTATTGGCCCTTTAAAGGTATTCCCTGAAAAGTACACGTAAAAACTACCGTGTCCCAAATTTCATATGTTGAAATCAGTGGTGGTTGGTGCTGGAGGATCTTGGGGGGGGCATGGGTGGGCCAGTCCAGGTCCACACTCACCCAAGAGCAGAGCTCTCCAGTGGTCGAGGCTCCCCTGGTGCCTGGTGCCGTGGCTTCTGTGTTGACCCAGCCTTCTTTCTGGGTTCTGGGTCTTTGGCCTCCTGTCCTGATTGGCCAGGACAGGAAGCCGAGTGTTGACTGGTATCGCAGAGTGGGAGGGATCAGGGTGCAGTGCTCTGTGCCCTGAGGACAACATGAAACAGGCCAATTGGGGCCTTGTGCTCTGGTCACGTGTTTGTAAGGGGGCGACGGACCTGGTAGAGACCTGTTGGTCTAGCGTCCCGCACAGTGCAAGGCCACCCACATGATGTTTGATTGTGAAAACTAGGGGGGCTGATTGTGCAGGCTAGGAGGGCAGATTGTGCAGGCTGCGAGGGTTGCACCCCTGTGCCCCTTGTGGACCGGCTGACACTGGTTGAAATCCTCTTCTAAATCACCACAGTGCACCCACGCATGTGACACAAATTCTGCTTACCAGAAGGTTAGACCCCAAGACAAAGGAGATTTAACAGCGCTTTTGGGGAATAAGTCCCACTAATGGATGGATGGATAAATCATCAGCCTCTCATCACACCACTGTCTTTATGCATTTATTTATACTGACTATACATGGATATTTGTTATTTTTTTACAAGGTTTTTTCACTCTTCCTTGTTTTTTACTTTCTCAGACTGATTGGTAATGAGCTCTTATCCTGGGTGGCTTTGTCCAATTATGGCTCAGGGGGTTTAGTGCACGCCCCACACTATATAAGGCCGCCTACATCGGCCTTGTGTAGTGTGTTGCGGTGGCGGAGAGAGATGGATAGACAGAGTGAAAGTGTCATTTGATTTAAGTTAGATAGAGTAGGAAGGTCGAGTCAGTTAGCTGCACTTACAGTGTATTGTGTATATATATGCATCCCAGGTGATATATATATATATATATACACACACTGTATTCAGTTTAGCTAGATCCGTTCCTGTTATTCTGACGGGCAGGCGTTTTTACAGTATTTACAGTTAGTGTACTGTGTACCCTGCACAGTTGCACCTACAGTATAGCTACCTGAAGACAAGTGCTTGTGTTCTTCTTCTGATCCTATTAATGGCACAGGCAGGGCCTTGAAGTATTTACAGTTAGTGTACTGTGTACCCTTCACAGTTGCACCTACAGTATAGCTACCTGAAGACAAGTGCTTGTGTTCTTCTTCTGATCCTATTAATAGCACAGGCAGGCTCTTGAAGTATTTACAGTTAGTGTACTGTTTACCATACACAGTTGCACATATAGCTACCTGAAGACAAGTGCTTGTGTGCTTCTTCTGATCCTATTAATAGCAGAGGCACCCTCTTGAAGTATTTACAGTTAGTGTACTGTGTACCCTGTACAGTTGCACCTATAGCTACCTGAAGACAAGTGCTTGTGTGCTTCTTCTGACCCTATTACTAGCACAGGCAGGCTCTGGAAGTATTTACAGTTAGTGTACTGTGTACCCTGCACAGTTGCACCTACAGTATAGCTACCTGAAGACAAGGCGGCTAAGTTGCCTGACAAGTCGCCCCTGTGTGAACCGGGGCTTAGTGTACTGTGTACCCTTTACAGTGGCACCTATAGCTACCTGAAGACAAGTGCTGGTGTGCTTCTTCTGATCCTATTAATACCACAGGCAGGCATTCTGCTAGCTGCTGTATAATCAGTATATATATATACATCCCAGTTTTGTGCAGCTACATCTCACTGCAGTGCAGGCCATTAGTATGTCTGGAAGGCCAACAAGGAGAGGCAGACAGTCACAAGCCAATAAAAGAGGGCAAGCAGGCTGTCATGGTTACGCAATAGAGTTTTCTCTGTCAGCTTACCTGTCTCCATGTGTTCATCTCTAGAGACCAGCTGCCTCTCACCTGACTGATTTTATAACCTCTCCTCTAAGCATGGCCCCACCCCAGGCCCTATCAGGGAACCCTATATTAACCTGTGCACTGCAAGCCAGCAAGGCGGATCAACCATTGTGTGTTAGCTTTCATGTGTACTTGCTGTGTTTCCTATGTCTGATTCCAGTTACCGACTTTGGCCTGTTCTTAACTATTCCTGTCTGCTCGTGACCTTGACCTTTGGCGTGTCCCCGACCATCCCTGTTTGCCTGTGACCCTGAACCTTGGCGTGAACTCTGTTGTCCTTGTCTGCTTGTGGCCCTGACCTTGGCTTGTCCCTTACTTTCCTTGTTGTTCCAGCCTGTTGACTCCCTCCTCTTCTCCTGTAGTCTACCGTGAGCCTGAGCTGTGAGACCCTAGGGGCCGCGACCTGAAGCCAGACTGCAGCGCAGTCCATCCTCACCATTGGAGCTCTGGTGAACACCTGCTGGCTCTTAGACTCCGCGCCCTGGGGAATCTATGCTCTAGCTCCCAGAGGAATCTGTGTCAGTGATCCAGTAGACCTGCTTCCTGAACCTCCCAGGGTTCAATCCGCAGCAGTCAGTCCTAGGGTCCACTACCTAATGGTGCATTCCTGACTCCTACAGAGTGCATCTGTCACCTAGCCTCAAGGTGACCTGACACAGGCTCTGTGTCTAGAGGCAACAGTGCTGGTTGTGGAGATGGTGCATCCTCATCAGCATGTGGCCGTGGGACACGCTTGTCCTTTTTTTCGGCAGCTGGCCGTGTTGAGCCACAAAATGCAGAAGACTTGGTAGAGTGGATGACCAAGCCGTCCTCATCCTCCTCATCCTCTCTCACCCAGGCTCAGGGTACGTTGTCTGGCAAAGCAGCTGCCAACGCGGCCTCTTCCTTCGGCTCAATGACATCAGTCACTCCTTCCCTAGCCCCACCATGTCCTCCTGAGGAGTCCCCCGAACTATTTGATCACAGTGTTGGGTACATGCTCCAGGAGGATGCCCAGCGTTTTGAAGGCTCCAATGATGGTACTCAGCTAGAGGAAGGCAGTAACGTGAGCCCAGAGAGAGGGGGTGCCCAAGAAGGACAGCAATCTGGCAGTCATGTTCCCCTAACTGCAGCATACTGCCAGCTTTGCTCAAGTGATGAGGAGGGAGGGGATGATGAGGTCACTGACTCCACGTGGGTGCCTGATAGAAGAGAGGAGGAGGAGGAGGCACATCACCAACGAGGCAGGATGGCATCCAGGGGCCAGCTTAAGGGCAGCACACCGACTGCATGTGCAGGGAGCTGCTGTCTCTGCGCGTTATTCCAAAAGTTCTTTGGTGTGGGCCTTTTTTGAGATGAGTGCATCAGATCCCACCGCTGCTATTTGCAACATATGTAACATATGTCTCAAGTGTATCTCGCGTGGCCAAAACATCACCTGCTTGGGCACCACATGCTTGACCAGACATATGTTGACCTGCCATGCAGTTCGTTGGCAAGCGTGCCTAAAAGACCCACACCACAGAACAAAGAGGACCTTTCCTTGCTCCTCATCAGCTGGGATCTCCAACCCCACTATACCTTCAGTCCTCTCTGAGACCTGCACTGAGAGGAATGAAGGTGTAGAATTAGGTGTGTCACAGCCAAGTACTTGGGGGCAATCTGCTATCGGTACACTGACGTCAGATTGTACCAAGCTAATTTCCCTGCCCCAGCTGCTGCACCGCCAAAAGAAGTTCGCTCCCAGCCATCCACATGTCCAGCAGTTGAATGCTAGCTTGGCTAAATTGCTAGCACTTCAACTGCTGCCTTTTCAGTTGGTAGACTCTGCCCCCTTCTGTGAGCTTGTGGAATGTGAGGTTCCTCAGTGGCAGGTACCCAAATGCCACTTTTTCTCATGGAAGGCTATTCTGGCTCTCTACGGACATGTGGAAGGCAATGTCTTGGCCTTGCTGGACAGGGCGGTCAGCGGTAAGGTGTATATTACCGCTGACTCATGGTCCAGCAGGCATGGTCCAGCAGGCATGGACAGGGACGTTACCTATCTTTCACGGCACATTGGGTGACTCTTCTGGCAGCTGGGAAGGATGCAGGACAAGGTGCAATAGTGTTGGAGGTTGTTCCACCACCACGTCTCCAAAATGCTACTACTGGTGATTCTGACACACCTCTCTTCTCCACCCCCTCCTCTTCTTATTCCTCCATGGCCTCTTCCTGTGCTTTGTCCTTGGAACCAGTGGTGCTCTGTAGGCGTTCAAGGGACTACGCAAGTACGCAGGCCAAAAGATGCCATGCGGTGCTTGAGCTGGTGCGCTTGGGGGACAGGAGCCACACTGGGGCAGAGATTCTGTAAGCTCTGCAGGGGCAGGCTCAGAGGTGGTTGAAGCCACGCCAGCTTCAGCCAGGAATGGTGGTTTGCGACAATGGCACCAACCTCCTCTCCACCCTCCGACAGGGACAACTGACCCATGTGCGCTGTTTGGCTCACATCCTTAACTTGGTGGTGCAGCGGTTCTTGGGCAGGTACCCGGGCTTACAGGATGTCCTGAGGCAGGCCAGGAAAGTCTGTGTGCATTTCCGCCAGTCATACAATGCCAGTGCTCGGCTGGCTGACCTCCAAAAGGAATCTAGCCTGCCCAAGAACCGCCTAAACTGTGACATGCCCACCAGGTGGAACTCAACGTTGGCCATGCTGCAGCAGCTGCGCACGCAGCAGAGGGCCATCAATGAGTACCTGTGTGACTATGGCACCAGGACAGGGTCAGGAGGGGAGACACAAAAGGGGGAGACACACGGAGCCCACATGCGTGATAACACACAAGTGGGGTCCACTCCCTAGCGATATCAGATGTGTCTCACATGGACACCCACGATCTCAGGGTGTGGGTATGCAGTGAACTCAAAAATCTGAATTGGGGAATTGACCCCTTGTTGGGTGGTATGATAAGTGAACTTGACACAATTCAGAGCAAACAGTCCGTTTTAAGTAGATGCACCTAAAGCTACCTGAAGGAAATTAGTCGTGTTCTTCTGATCCTATTAGTACAGTACTGCAGGCAGCTGCAGTATTTACAAGTTAGTGTAGTGCATCCTCTGCACAGTGTGCACCTAAAGCTACCTGGAGACAATTGCTGTTGTTCTGCTCCTATTAATACCACAGGCAGGCAGCTACAGCATTTACAGTTAGTGTACTGCGTCCTCTGCACAGTGTGCACCTAAAGCTACCTGAAGAAAATTAGTGGTGTTCTTCTGATCCTATTAATACCACAGGCAGGCAGCTACAGCATTTACTGTTAGTGTAGTGCATCCTCTGCACAGTGTGCACCTAAAGCTACCTGAATACAATTGCTGTTGTTCTGCTCCTATTAATACCACAGGCAGGCAGCTACAGTATTTACCATTAGTGTACTGTGTCCTCTGCACAGTGTGCACCTAAAGCTACCTGAAGAAAATTAGTGGTGTTCTTCTGATCCTATTAGTACAGTACCACAGGCAGCTGCAGTATTTACAAGTTAATGTAGTGTGTCCTCTGCACAGTGTGCACCTAAAGCTATCTGAAGAAAATTAGTGGTGTTCTTCTGATCCTATTAGTACAGTACCACAGGCAGCTGTAGTATTTACAAGTTAGTGTAGTGCGTCCTCTGCACAGTGTGCTCCTGAAGCTACCTGAAGAAAGCTAGTGGTGTTCTTCTGATCCTATTAGTACAGTACCACAGGCAGCTGCAGTATTTGCAAGTTAGTGTAGTGTGTCCTCTGCACAGTGTGCACCTAAAGCTACCTAAAGAAAATTAGTGGTGTTCTTCTGATCCTATTAGTACAGTACCGCAGGCAGCTGCAGTATTTACAAGTTAGTGTAGTGCATCCTCTGCACAATGTGCACCTAAAGCTACCTGGAGACAATTGCTGTTGTTCTGCTCCTATTAATACCACAGGCAGGCAGCTACAGTATTTACAGTTAGTGTACTGCGTCCTCTGCACAGTGTGCACCTAAAGCTACCTGAAGAAAATTTGTGGTGTTCTTCTGATCCTATTAATACCACAGGCAGGCAGCTACAGCATTTACTGTTAGTGTAGTGCGTCCTCTGCACAGTGTGCACCTAAAGCTACCTGAATACAATTGCTGTTGTCCTGCTCCTATTAATACCACAGGCAGGCAGCTACAGTATTTACCGTTAGTGTACTGTGTCCTCTGCACAGTGTGCACCTAAAGCTACCTGAAGAAAATTAGTGGTGTTCTTCTGATCCTATTAGTACAGTACCACAGGCAGCTGCAGTATTTACAAGTTAGTGTAGTGCGTCCTCTGCACAGTGTGCACCTAAAGCTACCTAAACCAAATTTGTGGTGTTCTTCTGATCCTATTAGTACAGTACCACAGGCAGCTGCAGTATTTACAAGTTAGTGTAGTGCGTCCTCTGCACAGTGTGCACCTAAAGCTATCTGAAGAAAATTAGTGGTGTTCTTCTGATCCTATTAGTACAGTACCGCAGGCAGCTGTAGTATTTACAAGTTAGTGTAGTGCGTCCTCTGCACAGTGTGCACCTAAAGCTACCTGAAGAAAATTAGTGGTGTTCTTCTGATCCTATTAGTACAGTACCACAGGCAGCTGCAGTATTTGCAAGTTAGTGTAGTGTGTCCTCTGCACAGTGTGCACCTAAAGCTACCTGAAGAAAATTAGTGGTGTTCTTCTGATCCTATTAGTACAGTACCGCAGGCAGCTGCAGTATTTACAAGTTAGTGTAGTGCATCCTCTGCACAGTGTGCACCTAAAGCTACCTGGAGACAATTGCTGTTGTTCTGCTCCTAATAATACCACAGGCAGGCAGCTACAGTATTTACCGTTAGTGTACTGTGTAGTCTGCACAGTGTGCACCTAAAGCTACCTGAAGAAAATTAGTGGTGTTCTTCTGATCCTATTAATACCACAGGCAGGCAGCTACAGCATTTACAGTTAGTGTAGTGCGTCCTCTGCACAGTGTGCACCTAAAGCTACCTGAATACAATTGCTGTTGTTCTGCTCCTATTAATACCACAGGCAGGCAGCTACAGTATATACCGTTAGTGTACTGTGTAGTCTGCACAGTGTGCACCTAAAGCTACCTGAAGAAAATTAGTGGTGTTCTTCTGATCCTATTAGTACAGTACCACAGGCAGCTGCAGTATTTGCATTTTAGTGTAGTGTGTCCTCTGCACAGTGTGCACCTAAAGCTACCTGAAGAAAATTAGTGGTGTTCTTCTGATCCTATTAGTACAGTGCCGCAGGCAGCTGCAGTATTTACAAGTTAGTGTAGTGCATCCTCTGCACAGTGTGCACCCAAAGCTACCTGGAGACAATTGCTGTTGTTCTGCTCCTATTAATACCACAGGCAGGCAGCTACAGTATTTATAGTTAGTTTACTGCGTCCTCTGCACAGTGTGCACCTAAAGCTACCTGAAGAAAATTAGTGGTGTTCTTCTGATCCTATTAATAACACAGGCAGGCAGCTACAGCATTTACAGTTAGTGTAGTGCGTCCTCTGCACAGTGTGCACCTAAAGCTACCTGAAGACAATTGCTGTTGTTCTGCTCCTATTAATACCACAGGCAGGCAGCTACAGTATTTACCGTTAGTGTACTGTATCCTCTGCAAAGTGTGCACCTAAAGCTACCTGAAGAAAATTAGTGGTGTTCTTCTGATCCTATTAATACCACAGGCAGGCAGCTACAGCATTTACAGTTAGTGTAGTGCGTCCTCTGCACGGTGTGCACCTAAAGCTACCTGGAGACAATTGCTGTTGTTCTGCTCCTATTAATACCACAGGCAGACAGCTACAGTATTTACAGTTAGTGTACTGTGTCCTCTGCACAGTGTGCACCTAAAGCTACCTGAAGAAAATTAGTGGTGTTCTTCCGATCCTATTAGTACAGTACCGCAGGCAGCTGCAGTATTTACAATTTAGTGTAGTGCGTCCCCTGCACAGTGTGCACCTAAAGCTACCTGAAGAAAATTAGTGGTGTTCTTCTGATCCTATTAATAGAGCACAGGCAGGCAGCTACAGTATTTACAGTTAGTGTAGTGCGTCCTCTGGACAGTGTGCACCTAAAGCTACCTGGAGACAATTGCTGTTGTTCTGCTCCTATTAATATCACAGGCAGGCAGCTACACTATATACAGTTAGTGTACTGTGCCCTCTGCACAGTGTGCACCTAAAGCTACCTGAAGAAAATTAGTGGTGTTCTTCTGATCCTATTAATAGAGCACAGGCAGGCAGCTACAGTATTTACAGTTAGTGTAGTGCGTCCTCTGGACAGTGTGCACCTAAAGCTACCTGGAGACAATTGCTGTTGTTCTGCTCCTATTAATACCACAGGCAGACAGCTACAGTATTTACAGTTAGTGTACTGTGTCCTCTGCACAGTGTGCACCTAAAGCTACCTGAAGAAAATTAGTGGTGTTCTTCCGATCCTATTAGTACAGTACCGCAGGCAGCTGCAGTATTTACAATTTAGTGTAGTGCGTCCCCTGCACAGTGTGCACCTAAAGCTACCTGAAGAAAATTAGTGGTGTTCTTCTGATCCTATTAATAGAGCACAGGCAGGCAGCTACAGTATTTACAGTTAGTGTAGTGCGTCCTCTGGACAGTGTGCACCTAAAGCTACCTGGAGACAATTGCTGTTGTTCTGCTCCTATTAATATCACAGGCAGGCAGCTACACTATATACAGTTAGTGTACTGTGCCCTCTGCACAGTGTGCACCTAAAGCTACCTGAAGAAAATTAGTGGTGTTCTTCTGATCCTATTAATACCACAGGCAGGCAGCTACAGTATTTACAGTTAGCGTACTGCGTCCTCTGCACAGTATACACCAAAAGCTACCTGAAGAAATTTGCTGTTGTTCTGCTCCTATTAATACCACAGGCAGACAGCTACAGTATTTACAGTTAGTGCACTGTGTCCATTGCACAGTGTGCACCTAAAGCTACCTCAAGAAAATTTGTGGTGTTCTTCTGATCCTATTAATACCACAGGCAGGCAGCTACAGTATTTACAGTTGGTGTACTGCGTCCTCTGCACAGTGTGCACCTAAAGCTACCCGAAGAAAATTGCTGTTGTTCTGCTCCTATTAATACCACAGGCAGGCAGCTACAGTATTTACAGTTAGTGTACTGTATCCTCTGCAAAGTGTGCACCTAAAGCTACCTGAAGAAAATTAGTGGTGTTCTTCTGATCCTATTAATACCACAGGCAGGCAGCTACAGCATTTACAGTTAGTGTAGTGCGTCCTCTGCACGGTGTGCACCTAAAGCTACCTGGAGACAATTGCTGTTGTTCTGCTCCTATTAATACCACAGGCAGACAGCTACAGTATTTACAGTTAGTGTACTGTGTCCTCTGCACAGTGTGCACCTAAAGCTACCTGAAGAAAATTAGTGGTGTTCTTCCGATCCTATTAGTACAGTACCGCAGGCAGCTGCAGTATTTACAATTTAGTGTAGTGCGTCCCCTGCACAGTGTGCACCTAAAGCTACCTGAAGAAAATTAGTGGTGTTCTTCTGATCCTATTAATAGAGCACAGGCAGGCAGCTACAGTATTTACAGTTAGTGTAGTGCGTCCTCTGGACAGTGTGCACCTAAAGCTACCTGGAGACAATTGCTGTTGTTCTGCTCCTATTAATATCACAGGCAGGCAGCTACACTATATACAGTTAGTGTACTGTGCCCTCTGCACAGTGTGCACCTAAAGCTACCTGAAGAAAATTAGTGGTGTTCTTCTGATCCTATTAATACCACAGGCAGGCAGCTACAGTATTTACAGTTAGCGTACTGCGTCCTCTGCACAGTATACACCAAAAGCTACCTGAAGAAATTTGCTGTTGTTCTGCTCCTATTAATACCACAGGCAGACAGCTACAGTATTTACAGTTAGTGCACTGTGTCCATTGCACAGTGTGCACCTAAAGCTACCTCAAGAAAATTTGTGGTGTTCTTCTGATCCTATTAATACCACAGGCAGGCAGCTACAGTATTTACAGTTGGTGTACTGCGTCCTCTGCACAGTGTGCACCTAAAGCTACCCGAAGAAAATTGCTGTTGTTCTGCTCCTATTAATACCACAGGCAGGCAGCTACAGTATTTACAGTTAGTGTACTGTGTCCTCTGCACAGTGTGCACCTAAAGCTACCTGAATAAAATTGGTGGTGTTCTTCTGATCCTATTAATACCACAGGCAGGCAGCTACAGTATTTACAGTTAGTGTACTGCGTCCTCTGCACATTGTGCACCTAAAGCTACCTGAAGACAATTGCTGTTGTTCTGCTCCTATTAATACCACAGACAGGCAGTTAAATTATTTAAAGTTAGTGTACTGCGTCCTCTGCACAGTGTGCACCTAAAGCTACCTGAAGACAATTGCTGGTGTTCTCATACTAATAATACTACAGGCAGGCAGTTGATTCTGCTAGCTGCAGTATCAGTATATATATACATCCCAGCTTTGTGCAACTACATCTCACTGCAGGCCATTAGTATGTCTGGAAGGCCAACAAGGAGAGGCAGACAGTCACAAGCCAATAAAAGAGGGCAAGCAGGCTCTGTGTCTGGAGGCAACAGTGCTGGTTGTGGAGATGGTGCATCCTCATCAGCAGGTGACCGTGGGACAAGCTTGTCCTTTTTTTCGGCAGCTGACCGTGTTGAGCCGCAACATGCGGAAGACTTGGTAGAGTGGATGACCAAGCCGTCCTCATCCTCCTCATCCTCTCTCACCCAGGCTCAGGGTACGTTGTCTGGCAAAGCAGCTGCCAACGCAGCTCTTCCCTTGGCTCAATGACATCAGTCACTCCTTCCCTAGCCCCACCATGTCCTCCTGAGGAGTCCCCCGAACTGTTTGACCACAGTGTTGGGTACATGCTCCAGGAGGATGCCCAGCGTTTTGAAGGCTCCGATGAAAGTACCCAACTAGAGGAAGGCAGTAACATGAGCCCAGAGAGAGGGGGTGCCCAAGAAGGACAGCAATCTGGCAGTCATGTTCCCCCAGCTGCAGCATACTGCCAGCTTTGCTCCAGTGATGAGGAGGGAGGGGATAATGAGGTCACTGACTCCACATGGGTGCCTGATAGTAGAGAGGAGGAGGAGGAGGCACATCACCAATGAGGCAGGATGCCCTCCAGGGGCCAGCTTAAGGGCAGCACACCGACTGCATCACAACGCAGAGCTCCGCATGTGCAGGGCGCTGCTGTCTCTGTGCGTTATTCCAAAAGTTCTTTGGTGTGGGCCTTTTTTGAAACGAGTGCATCAGATCCCACCGCTGCTATTTGCAACATATGTCTCAAGCGTATCTCTCGTGGCCAAAACATCTCCCGCTTGGGCACCACGTGCTTGACCAAACATATGTTGACCTGCCATGCAGTTCGTTGGCAAGCGTGCCTAAAAGACCCATACCAAAGAACAAAGAGGACCTCTCCTTGCTCCTGCACTTCAACTGCTGCCTTTTCAGTTGGTAGACTCTGCCCCCTTCTGTGAGCTTGTGGAATGTGAGGTTCCTCAGTGGCAGGTTCCCAAATGCCACTTTTTCTCACGGAAGGCGATTCCGGTCTCTACCGACATGTGGAAGGCAATGTCTTGGCCTCGCTGGATAGGGCGGTCAGCAGTAAGGTGCATATTACAGCTGACTCATGGTCCAGCAGGCATGGACAGGGACGTTACCTATCTTTCACCACGGACTGGGTGACTCTTCTGGCAGCTGGGAAGGATGCAGGACAAGGTGCAGTAGTGTTGGAGGTTGTTCTGCCACCACGCCTCCAAAATACTACTAGTGGTGATTCTGCCACACCTCTCTCCTCCACCCCCTCTTCTTCCTCCATGGCCTCTTCCTGTGCTGATTTGACTTTGGAACAAGTGGTGCTCTGTAGGCGTTTAAGGGGCTACTCAAGCACGCAGGCCTAAAGATGCCATGTGGTGCTTGAGCTGATGTGCTTGGGGGGACAGGAGCCACACTGGGGCAGAGATTCTGTCAGCTCTGCAGGGGCAGGTTCAGAGGTGGTTGACGCCATGCCAGTTTAAGGCAGGTATGGTGGTTTGCGACAATGGCACTAACCTCCTCTCCGCCCTCCGACAGGGACAACTGACCCATGTGCCCTGTTTGGCTCACATCCTTAACTTGGTGGTGCAGCAGTTCTTGGGCAGGTACCTGGGCTTACAGGATGTCCTGAGGCAGGCCAGGAAAGTCTGTGTGCATGTGTGCATTTCTGCAGGTCATATAATGCCAGTGCTCGGCTGGCTGACCTCCAAAAGGAATTTAACCTGCCCATGAACTGCCTAATCTGTGACATGCCCACCAGGTGTAACTCAACATTGGCCATGCTGCAGCGGCTGCACACGCAGCAGAGGGCCATCAATGAGTACCTGTGCGACTATGGCACCAGGACAGGGTCAGGGAAGCTTGTTTTTTTTCCCACGCCAGTGGGCCATGATCAGGGATGCATGCACTGTCCTGTCACCATTTGAAGAGGCCACGAGGATGGTGAGCAGTGACAGTGCATGCATCGGTGACACTGTCCCCCTTGTCCACCTGTTGGAGCACACGCTGCGTGGAATAATGGACAGGGCACTTGAGGCAGAACAGAGGCAGGAAGAGGAGGACTTCCTTAGCTCTCAAGGCCCCCTTTATCCAGACAGTGTTCCTGCATGCCCGCCAATCACACAGCATGGAGGTGGAGCCTGGCACTCAGCATCAGCAGCAATCTTTAAGGGATCATTTACAGTCCCAAGAAACCCATGGACTTGTACGTGGCTGGAAGGAGGTGGCTGCAGATCATGTCGTCCTTCGTGACCCATAGGAATCCGGACCGAATGCCTCAGCAAACCTACGCTGCATGGCCTCCCTGATCCTGCAAAGCCTGCGGAAGGATCCTTGTATTCGTAGTATCAATGAGAGGGATCAATACTGGCTGGCATCCCTTCTTCATCCACGTTACAAGGGTAAGGTTGAAGACCTTATCTTGCCATCGCAGAGGGAGCAGAGGATGAAACATCTTCGGGAGGCCTTGCAGAAGGTGGCCATCTGACCGATGCATTCAGACAATTTTTTAGTCCGCAGCCCCAAGGTATGATCGGTTCCAGCAACCATCGCCAGCGTCTGTTTTACATGGTGCAGGAATACCTAGGGGCAAGATCTGACTTGGACACCTTTCCCACCGAAAATCCTTTGGGTTACTGGGTCTTAAGAAACCCAGGTGCCCCTGGATGATGTAACTCTATCACAAAATGCCGCGTAATGCAGAGCGACGTTCTCGTCACCTCCCATTGCTGCTGTTGTTTCCAGTAGGACGGGCTGTCTGTGAGCTTCCAGCCGGCGCTCCAGACTACACTACATGCCTACTATTGTCTACTAACATGTGAGTTTAACCTTTTACTTATCCAATAAAGTCAATGATTTTACACTATATGGGGAGTCTTTTTTTCTTCCATGACTATATCTGCAATGCTGTGGGCTGATGTCTGAGTACCTGTCAGTGTGAACATCCTTAGCCTGACCCTGCAGTCTTCGATGTCCCATCTCGGTATAAGGTCTCTGATCCATTGGTCGTGGTTCGAAGCAGTATTAACAAACAGCTTTCTCTGATCCTCTGTAACGGGGGATCATGAGTTTCTGGTAAGCGGCTAGTCTGATTTCACGGTGGTGGAGCAAACACGCTTTTTTCTTCCCACAGCAAGAACTTATGTTTTTTGGGACTTTTTTAAGATATCTTTATATCACTTGGGTGATTTATTTTTTTATACATGGACTTTTTATTACCACTCTGAACATTTTTTTGGATTGATTATTCATTTGACATGTGCTTTGTATATTATGTATACACTAAAGGGGAACTCTTCACTTAGTTCCAAATATTTGGTTTGGTGATGATGTGTATGATCACCAATTTGTTTTAGCGCGATTCAACCCCCCTTTTTTCCCATTTAATTTTCACTGTGTTTGTGGTACATAGAGGAATCGCAGCTTTAATTGTTATTGTTTATGTATTTCACCGTAGCGCAGTTATTTCCCCTCATTTTTCTTACTGGGTCTTAAGGATGGATCACTGGCCAGAGCTTGCACAGTATGCAATTAAGCTACTGGCCTGTCCTGCATCCAGCGTTCTTTTGGAACGCACATTCAGTGCTGCTGGAGGCTTTTTAACCGATCACAGGGTGCGCCTGTCCACCGACTCGGTCGATCGACTGACCTTCATAAAAATGAATCAGTCTTGGATCACCACCAGCTACCAAGCACCTGATGCTGATGTAACCAAATATTTTTTTTTGAAATGTCAGATCCCTTCAAGACTGCCTATGCTGATGCTGAGTGACTATCCTGTTATGCGGAGTGACTATCCTCTTCCTCCTCAATAATCATGCTGATAGCTTGTAAGAATATTTTTGGTTCTGGGTGCCGCCACCAGTGGCTAAGGCCCAATTTTTCAGCCACTGTTTAACAGGGGCGTGTAATTACAATTTTTGATGCAATTCTTTGCAGCAGGGCTTGTTCTTGCGCTCCAACTAGAGTATCTGTGAGGGGTTGCAGTGTTGTGGTACCAGCACCAGTGCCTAATGCCCAATTTTTCAGCCCCTGTTTAACAGGGGCGTGTAATTACAATTTTTGATGCAATATTTCACAGGAGGGCTCATTCCTGCGCTCCAACTACAGTATCTGTGAGGGGTTGCAGTGTTGTGGCACCAGTGCCTAAGGCCCAATTTTTCTGCCCCTGTTCAACAGGGACATGTAATTACAATTCTTCTAATATTTCACAGCAGGGCCCATTTCTGCGCCCACCAAGAGTAACGGTGAGGACTTACAGTGTTGTGGCACCAGCACCACCACCACCAAAGGCCCAATTTTTCTGGCCCTGTTCAACAGGTGCATGTAATTACAATTCTTGATCTAATATTTCACAGCAGGGCCTGTTTCTGCGCCCACCAAGAGTAACTGTGAGGGCTTACAGCGTTGTGGCCACAACAACACCTAAGACCCAAATTTCTGCTGAGTATATAGGGCAGGCCCCTACTTTCAAACATCTAACTTACAAACGACTCCTACTTGCAAACGAAAGGAGACAACAGGAAGTGAGATGAAATCTACCCCTAGGAAGGGAAATTCTCTCCTGTAAGAGTTAATATGGGAAAAACGTGTCTCCTCTCCACTGATGCTTTATCACCAATCCTTGTTTCACTAAAAACCCCACATTGTCAAAAAACTTTGTCAGTGGGACAGAAAGTGAGGTAAAATCTTCTGAAGAGGTGCACAGACAGCAAAACAAATGTCACAGGGGTGATAACCCTTCCCTAGGTTTTCCAAAAAGCTTAAAAATAGATTTTTTGGCTGGAGCTACACTTTAAAAATGTACCAGTTCAAAATTACAAACAGATTCTACTTAACAACAAACCTACAGTCCCTGTTTTTTTTTGCACCGCCTGTATACTGCTGTTCAGAGGGCCTGGGGCTCCACGCCTTTCCTTTTTTTAATTTGGGTGTGGGGTTCCCCTTAATATCCATACAAGACCCAAAGGGCCTTGTAATGGACTGGGGAGGGGGGGTACCCATGCCATTTGTCTCAGTGATTTTCATCCATATTACCGGGACCAGACATTACATTAAAGCCGTAAGCAGTTTTAAATGACTTTTATTACTTTAAAAATGTAATTTTGTGCAGGGGCTGTTCTAAGCATGGGAAACACGCGCCACTTTACAGGCATACTATAGACACCCCCCAGGTACGATATTTAAAGGAATATTTCACTTTTTTTTTTTTAACTTTAAGCGTCATTAAAATCACTGCTCCTGAAAAAACTGCCGTTTTTAAAACTTTTTTTTTTGCATTAATACATGCCCCCTGGGGCAGGACCCAGGTCCCCAAACCCTTTTTAGGACAATACTATGCAAATTAGCCTTTAAAATTAGCACTTTTGATTTCGAACGTTCGAGTCCCATAGACTTCAATTGGGTTCTAACGTTTGTGCGAATTTTCAGTCCGTTTACAGGTTCTGGTGTGAACCGAACCGGGGGGTGTTCGGCTCATCCCTAGTCAGGATAACAGAACCACTGCCCGGCCATCATTCTGCTATAGGCCGGGTGGAAATTGGTTAAGGAAGGGCTGTACCAGGTTGAAATCGAACCCTATATAACCTGCATCCCCTTCCTCTCCAGACGAGTCTTCGGACGCTGATCTGGGTAGCCTCTTCAGCCCCGGATCTTAGCTGATACGTAGTCACTTGGGACACAGAAGGGGCTTGCTGATGTGACAGCTGCAGCAGATCAGCAAATTACTTTAGCGTATCTTTAAACACTCATTTCATAAGGGACACCATCTCCCCCTTCCCTGCTTACTTATCCTTGGTTACCTCCTTAACGCAGGTTTCGCAAACTGTTTTGCCAGGAAGCGACTCCTTTGGACAAGTCCAGCACATCTGGGGCCCAGGTTGAGGATGGTGGGATGGGCTTCGGGTCCTCACAGGGGAGCTACAGGGTCTGGACCTAGACCGATCATGTCGGTCTCTTGACCTTTCTCTGCGCTGGCTACCCCTGGACATAGAGAAGTACCCTTGCTCTGACTAGCTTCTCTCTGAGCGGGGAGATGAATGGTGTCTTGATGAGCTGACAGGAAAAAAATAAATAATAATAAAAGATGTGTTTTTTTTTTAACACAAGTGCCAAAAATAGGAACACGACCATTCCACGTAGTGGTGGGTGAGCCTCCTACCTCCTTGGCATACGCTGGTCTTTTGGGGTTGGCATTGTCTCATTTGCAGCAATAGGAGATGCAGCCTGTTAAGGAAGCACAGGAAGACAGGTCATCTATGGTTCACACAACCCACAAGCTCCACAGCAGGCAGCCCTGCCTACCTCACACTCCTGCTTGCAATCCCAGCAGCGCTAGCACACTGTCTCTGGTGAGACAGCATTATACCGGACCTTCACCAGTTTAAATCCTGTAGCTAGTCATCTGGCCCTGCCCCCACAACATCCGATTGGTCACTACCCTGTTTCCCCGAAAATAAGACCTAGCGTGATAGTCGGTGATGGCTGCAATATAAGCCCTACCCCCCCAAATAAGCCCTAGTTAAAGTCCTTGTAGGTCTTCTTTTCAGGGTAGGGCTTAGTTTCGGGGAAACAGGGTAGGGCTTATTTGGGGGGTATTGCTTATATTGCAGCCATCACTGACAATCACGCTAGGTCTTATTTTGAGGGAAACAGGGTAACCTCACATATTCTGCATCCATTCGACTTCCTGGAACTACTGTGGAATGCGCCACCATCTTGCTAGGGCTGGAGGGCTTTATTGTAGCTGTACAGCGGGATCCCTGGGGCTCCATGGGCTGTTGAACATCAGGGAGTGGAGAGACAATGCCTCCCCTGCTGCAGACCCTTGGTCCACTTCTTACTGCCCCAAAAACCAGCATGATTGCATGGGTGGGGGTGGGGCCTTACCCGGTGGTGGCTGACATGGAGCTGTCAGCAAAGGTATTCATTATAGCATCCATGGAATAAATAGTCACAAAATCAAATTCACTATAGGTCACATACATAAGTGAAAACAAAAAAGAAAAAGAAATTGCGCTCGGTGCTCAATGTAAATGATAAAAAACTGAAATAAAGAACCGTGAAGGAAATCCTGCAGCTAAAACACAATAACCCCAATACAAGGGCACATGGAATAAACAATATAAAGAACAGTGTAGCGCTGGACTAGTGAGACTAGGCGTCTCCATCTGACGCTGCTTAGCTTAATAAATCAACCCCCTTTTTAGTCAATCTGCACTATTGGAGTCCCTTTTTGTTTTTCTCTTGGGATTTGTGGCTTATTCATGCCTGGCCCTTCCGGGAAGGAGTATTAAAGGAATATATGTGAGTACCTCTTCCATATCGGAGTACCCGTTGCGGAGGACCATTTGTTTGGTGAGGAGAGCGGGAGAACAGTCCAGGGAACACATCATCCTCGGATATATCCACTACTAAGCCTGTTTTGACCCCCCTGAGTAAGGGCGGTCGCAGGCTTTCCGGTAAGCCTTTAATTTTACCATCTGGTGGCGGGCTGCACGAAAGGTGGATCATGCAACCCTGAACTCTGCAATAGCTTTTTCAGTTTTTTTTTGATTTATCTTCTCACTGGAGATGCTTATGAACTTTATTGTTTATTTTTTGCACTTTTTCTTTGTATATACCCTTCAGGGTATGGACTCACATATATAAGGATTATCACTTATATGATTTTTCACATTAATTTATGATGATATAAGTTCTAGATGAACAGTTCACATGTGTCCTTATTACATATATGTGCACTTTGTCACTTTAAATTAGTGCTACACTGATTTATTGTTTTATATTACTTATTGACCCATGATAACTTTGTGGGTCCTGATATATTTGCATATACCAACATATGTGCTCTTTTTCACTGGTCCAGCGCTACACTGTTCTTTATATTGCACATACATAAGTGACCAACTAAATCAGTAGTTATAGTAGATGCAGGAGAATTGCACATGGAAATAATGTTAAGGCTCCTAATCTCATAGATTACCGTATATACTCGAGTATAAGTCGTTCCGAGTATAAGTCAAGGCCCTAATTTACCACAAAAAAAATGGGAAAAACGTATTGACCCGAGTATAAGACGAGGGTGAGAAATGCACAGCTACTGTAAGTGGAAAAGAGGATCAACAATGCCCATTTGCAGCATCACTGTGCCCATTTGCATGCCTCACTGTGCCCATTTGCAGCCATAGGTCCCCTGAACTTCAAACTCGGTAGTTAAGGGTTCCTAGATGCCCCCTAGCTGCTGCCAACATTTGGGGTCTCTGAACCCAAAGGGTCCTGAAATGACATTGCTGCAGATGGACACAGTTGACCGAATTTGGGGCCCCGAATCTCGGGGCCACTTAGTGCTAGGAACCCCAAATTTGGTGTGCAAACCCAGTGGAACTGGTACCATAACATATCCAAAGCTGAAGTTCCTAGCACTAAGTGGCCCCGAGATACGGGGCCCCAAAATCGGTTCAGAAAATGAAATTTTTTGCTGCAGAAAAGTGCTTGACTCGAGTATAAGTCGAGGGGGGCACTTTCAGCACAAAAAAAAATGTGCTGAAAAATTCGACTTATACTTGAGTATATACGGTAAATGGTTCTTAAACATGTGGTATATTATTTGGAGATGATCTGCTTTAACATTTCTTGAAATATTGTTTGAAAGCAGAAATATGCTTGAAAGTCTGAGAAGACATAAATTCCCCCTGTTTTTAAAACTCTGCATTGACACAACTGAGCATGCCAAGACGGAAAAATAATCACAATCCTACTCTCATTTCATTTTAGCCCCGTGCCGGGAATTTGTGAGAGCTGGCAAACTATGTACTATTTATATATAAATTAAGTGTCAACCATTGATTCTCACTGTATAACTGTTACTTCCACAAAAACATACATTTTAATTTTGAGATGAACTCTTTAATTCCTAAAATAAATTGTCCTTGCTGGGTTTTTATGTTGCTTCTTACTCCTTTTTTTTTAAACAATGCTAGTTAATGTGTAATGTTTTCATGTTTTTGGAACAGATTATTCTCTCTCTCGCTACATATTTTTTAAAGATATAGATGCATAGATAGATATAAATATATATATATATATATATATAGATATAAAAATATATATATATATATATATTGTTAACATATTTGATATAGATAGATAGATAGATAGATAGATAGATAGATAGATAGATAGATAGATAGATAGATAGATAGATAGATAGATAGAAATTATATATGCATTCTCTGCAGTATATATATTTGTCTATATACTGCCATTTGCATTGTGTATGCTCAGGGACTTTGCCATTTGTGAAATATCTTTTGATACACGGAGCATGTTCAGCCATTTTGCCATTTGATCCATATTTATGGATACACTAAGCATGCTCAGGGACTTAGCTGTTTGACATCTGATAAGTAAATGGTAGATAATGCACTTGTTACTCTCCATCTCACATAACTCCAAACCAATACTCCCACAGCTGTCTTCACAAACCACACACAATACCATTACTGATACAAATTTAAAATGAGTAACAATTCTGTGTGTTTTTGTTGTTTAGTATTTCCAAATGACCATACTTTTCACCAAAAAAAATTAATATGTGTACCAACATCATTAATCCAAATTAAAATGTCATTACCAAAATTCAGAGGGTAACACCACTATTCTACACTCACACACCAATAAACACCAAATATAACAGAATAAAACAAGAAACAGAACTCATGCCTGATGTAATTCCACCACCTATAGGTAAATGCCTAAAAAAATTTAGTATTCAGGTGTTGGAGGTTTCCACCACCATTGCAAATTTGCTATATGTGTTCCATGGAGATTCCACAACAGCACCAATTGCAGCCTCTTACCAAGCAAAAAGCCCCAAAATTAGAGATGGTGCTATAGCAGCATGCTGACAGTAATCAGCCATAACCAGCCTTGGAACCAGATGGCATATCACAGGTTGGTCAATGGCACTCAGGACTTCCAGGGTATATCTGCATTGATTAACTTTTTGCACCTCAGGGACTTAGGGCTGTTTAACACCACAGAGATGGAGGCTCCATGCATGTAGCAGCACAGTGGCTAACTGGTTAGCACTTCTGTCTTGCTCCCAAACATGCCACTATCTGGTTAGAGTACTTCCGCTGTTGTGATGTTATAGCTTCTTTTTCACAAAGTATTATATTTCTGATGGTTTTCACATAACGGAAACAAAAGAAATGACATTATAAATAAAGCCAGTGTGGGTTTTACACCAAATCTATAAAAGTTTTTATTTTGGTCAGATATAGATTTATATGTATGATGTGATCCTGCATTCATATTTAAATGTTGGATGCTGATGACAAATGTGCTTGTCAACAATTTGTGTGAAGCAGCCCTCACAAAGTTGACACTTCCTGCTTTGTAACCTCCACATGCCCAACAACTTACAACTTGAATTGTTTTGTTTTTGGTATCACTGATCATGGCCAGAGACTTGGACATTTGATCTTTTCCATTATACACTGCACAGATACATATGCTTATATAGCTGATGCATTCTTTCATTTGGAAAGAGTGTGTGTTCCTGATCAACAGATGTGAGTACTTGAGGCATACATGGAGAGACAGAATTAATGATACTGGTGGGCGTGTACTTTACTGGGTGGGTGTAGGTGTGCTATCAATCTAACCTATGTTATAAAAAGTAGTGTTGCACCGATACCACTTTTTTAAGACTTTTTTAGTACAAGTACTGATACTTTTTTCAAGTACTCGCCGATACCGATTACTAATACTTTTTTTAATGTTGTGTGGCACTAACATGCAGCACTGATGGTCAGTGATAAGAGTGGACTGTGTCAGTAGTTTTTTATTTTTATTTTATTTATTTTTTTACAATTTTATTTTTTACAATTCATTCTTTTTTACTATTTTTTTTAATTTTATTTTTTATTATTTTTACAATTTTATTTTTAATTATTTATTTATTACAATTCTTTTTTTTTTATCAGCCCTGTTGGGGCTTTGGTAAGATATCAGGGGTCTAAACACCCTCAACAGGTATTGGATCAAGCATCAGTGCATTTGCACGAGTACCGATACTCATGCAAATGCTTGGTATTGGCACCGATACTAGTATCAGTAACAGTGCAACCCTAATGAGAGTTGTTATACCCTAAAATGTTTGACGTGTTTGGTGTTCACCTTATTTTTGTCCCTGTTGTACACTACGAAATTTATGGTGTGTCCAATTTAAGTGTTTCTTTTAGATTGTAAGCTCTTTAAATCAGGGCCCTTCTAACCATGTTGTAAAGTGCTGTGAAAAATGTTGCAACATTAAATATCAGTTAATTTTTTGGGTAAAGTAAATGAATCTACAAAATAGTGTTCCTATTGTCCAAATAAAATGTAGAATCGGTTTTGAATTGTTTTTTTTTTTTGTTTGTTTTTTTTGAGGATTAATAAAATAATTTATAAGTGGAATGAATTGTTATGTATTGTTAGAAAGTTAGGGGTAGCTCTCAATTGTGTCCAGGGGACTCTAAGTAGCTTTGTGGAGTGGAGTTGTGCTGCCTGCCACAAGTGGGTGTAACAACATGAACTTGATTGGGAAAAAAAATCAGCGTGAGGGTCCCCCCAATTCAAACCAGGCTCTTAGGTCTCTATTATTTGATAAATAATTGTTAATGTCTAAATAGATTTGTTTTATATATTCTAGGCAGAAATCTGTTTAACACAGTGGCTAACCAACCATAGTGGTTGGTTAATGCTCTGATCTTGCAACAATCAGGTCATGGGTTCAAATCCCACCTATGCTACCTCCCTAAAGTTTCAATGGTGAACGGATATGTGAGTAGGCGAAAGCATATTTGCTATCAGCGTGATGCAATTTATCTCTCACTGATGGTACTTATGTGTTCGCCAAAATACATATGAATTTGCCATTGCAATTCTGGGGATGTGGTAGCATGTTTGGGATTTAAACTAATGACCTAAGTGCTGCTAGCTAAGAGTATTAAAGATTAAGCCATGATGCTGAGTACAATTGTACCTAGAATATAAAGAAGTACCATGATTACAGAATGAACATATATAAATAGAACTCAACATTTTAACAATATACAAATTAGACATGAAACAAGTTTGACATATATAGAATAGAGATATAACTCTTACATCAATAATAATATAAATATCAGCAAATGAAGCAAAACAAGTCACATCTACTAATTTTTGGCGATTTAGCAAGGGTCTTGCATTTGTATTTTAGGAGAATATAAATTCTTTTGATCTATGTTCATTCATTAATCATTGTACTACTGTATATTCTATGTATAACTGTGCTCATCTCAATGGCTTAGTCGGTTGCACTCCTACCTAGTAAGACCATGGGTTCAAATCCCAAGCATGGTACAATGGTATAGAAAAATGGTGTAACAACTGCGCTAAAGAAACAAAAAAATAAAACGGAAAAAAAGGTGGTGGCAGGATGACTAACACCCAACCAGCACTAAGGGAGCAGCGATAAATATGTACAACATCAATACACAAACAAATTAGAAAAAAGGATAAATCGTGCTGCCCAAAAAAATAATATAATAATGAATATGGCACACACGTATATACAAAAAATGAATAATAAATATAACATATGCAAATAAACAAAAAACAGTAGTGGACCCAAAAAAATTGCTAAATGATCATAAAAAATAAATATGGTTTGTTAATTGACAGATGACCAATATTAAATGAACCAACAGTTTCCAAATTACTACAATAAACACCAGTGAATAATAAATTAAATATATTAAAGTTCATCAAAATATGAGAAAGTGATGTAAAGAAAATGGTGAAATGATTAATGTCTTCAAATAATGTGAAATCCACCACAGTAAATCAACAGGAATGCGCCCTTACCGAAATACCATGATCCCCCATTACAGAGGATCAGGGAAGGCATGTATTGTATAATACACCGGCTCCATGGAACGGCAGGCAGACACCAGATGGTAGGAAGTCATTAACAGCGGCTCAGATCAGTTGGGGAAACATCATCGTACATAGGGGATTATAGCGATTTCTTGTTTTGATTTTCCCCACTGACAGGAGTTACATATCAATGCACTGCGTTGGTTCTTCAATTTGATGTCACCATTGATAAGAAAAACAGGGGAACCTTTATTTGCTTGTGCTATTTGATCAGAAATTGTCCTGTCATCATCTTTAAAGGAAGTTTTATCAGCATCTGGAATGCTGTTACCCAGCTGGACAGTCTGTTGATCTTGTCAGATTCTGCTCTCTCCTGGCTCCTCTTTATTAGCTCCCATTTCTGCAGGAATGTGGTCACCCTCCTAGTTACATTACAGGCAGCTGTGCTTTCATCCAATATGTGCTGTGGTATGTGTGGTATGGTATGTTATTTAGCAAAAACATTATTGTGTGGAAATAAAATAATCAAACACTAGTGAACATGCAGGGTGTTAGGGTTCAAATCCCAAACATGCTAAGTTCTTTTTTGTTTATGAGTACAGACCACTAGGCCAATGTGCTGAGTACAATTACACGTGCATAATAGTTTAGTACAGTGTTTCTTAATTCCAGTCCTCAAGGCGCACCAACAAGTCATCTTTTCAGGATTTCCCTCAAATAAAATGCTGTGGTAATTACTAAGGACTGGAATTGAGAAACATTGATTTAGTGTGATTAAAGAATGAACATAGATAATTAGAACTCTATAGTCTCCTACAAAAGAAATGTAACATGAAAAAAAAAAAAATAACATATATACCATATATATATAACAGACATGTAACTGTAAATGATAAATACATGTAAATGATAATGATAAATACATGTAAATACATGTAACCTCACAGAATAGCAGACATTACTCTGTAATAATCATTCAGAACAGCATTTGTTTGCAAAAGAAGAAAACAAACTATGTACAATAATTGTAATATAAATAAATAGCCGCACACAAGGTAGAGCACACCACATATAAGAATGGTTTATTGACATACATGTACACACATGATCCTAGCTAAATACTGCAGTGCAGTTCCATATAGGAAACTTGTTTGCAATTGCCAGTTATGGAACTGTGACTATGCTGAATTGGAATCTACTAATGCTCACTTACTCACTTTTTCGTCTGCATGTTTACCTAGATGAGATCTTAATTGGCTTAATTGGGAGTAACTAAATGTAGAGTGACTACTTTTTCTCCATATTCTTAGTAAATTAGGCACTCGGTGTTGCAGTTATCTGCTCTGTTGAGTGTCAGCCATCATTATTTATATATACTTTAAGAGGACTGAATAGACTATAACTTACTTGTTATCAACCATGTTAAAGTTGAATATCTGGGATCAATTGACTATTGCTATATGATATCTCTAAAGACTAGTTAACCTTACATAATCTTGGAACTGCTAATAAAAAGTTTGTTGTTTTATCAATTATTCACCTAAATTTCCTATTGTTTATTCAAAAATCCCTATCACATCCTTAATTTTCTATACCAATAACAGAAGGCAATAGTAGTAGTTAACTGTCTGAAAATATTATCAAATACATTGACTACCAAAGCAGAAAAAAAAAGAAAAGAAGAAAAAGTATGAGTGACTAAAGATTATTAATAATCTGAAAATTAGTGGAATAGGTGAGACACAAAGGTTAATTAGCAAAATACGTATTGCCCATAGACAGTTTATACACTGCATTCAAAAAATACACCAAGTACTAAATACATTCCACAACCAACATAATCATAATAATTTAAAATCCACAAATTAGTAATCTATGCAATGCACATTATATTAATTCCACCTCAAAGAATTAAACACACTGTATATAATGATATATAACACTTTATAATAACAATAATTCAGTGATTATTTTCAGAAGGACTCAAGATAAAATCAGTGATACATTTTCATTTTTGTTGGATCCTGGAATGTATGAAGAAGTATATTGTATTATATTATGAGCTGAATCTTTGACTACAACTTTTATGCTTGATACTTTTTCATGGTGCGCTAGAAATGTATCACTTTGCCCTATCCTTAGTTGAGCTCACTGAGTGGTGAAGACATCCTCATTAAACACAAGTTAAAAGACTTGCTCAACAAGAAGCAGGCCAAATTAGAGGTATACAGAACAGCAGGTGAAAAACAAATGTCACTGATCAAAGAATGTAAAATCTAAAATAATAAAGCTGTTACACAGCATTTAGTTTAGTCCCAAGCATACAACATATTTAAAAATATCAGAAATAAAGAAAGCTATGCACAAATACACATTAAAATAATTTTATAAAGCTATTCAAGAGGGATCTTTTTAGATGTAAAATCCAAACTCTGAGATAAAGAATGATTTAGAGATAATTATACGACTGATAAACTATGGTAATAAATTAGGTGTAGTAGAATATTATATAGTATACTGTACAAAGGGTTAGCAAATATAGAATTTTCCTGGATTCATTGAAATACACTGTGGACAGAAGACATGTATGATTCTGTCATGATTCAAGATTGCACTGACTTGCAAAAAAAATGAGTATTGTTGTGGGAAGATGGCAGAGAAATTAATATTTGAAGTTACGTCTACCACCGTTAAAAGTTAAAATAATGACTAAAATTGTATTCTTTCCCTTCATTACAATTAGCAACAAAAAGTTTGTATTTATGAAGATACTTGCAAATATACTGTAAATTTAACCTAACAACCTTACCATATCACCGGTATTATAGTCTTTTCTTAAAGAATATGACGAATATAGCTTTCCAGTAGAGGACGCATCATTGTTCGGTTTTACAAATATATGTGTTTTAGAATTTTCAGTAAAGCCTAATAAATTCCAGAAATAGGAAACATATACATATACATATACTTATATTCTTTTTGCTATAATTGATCATGCAATGCAAGTAAATACCATTTTAAATCACAAAATATATTTTCATAAGATTACATACCCTGGTTCCAAACCTGCAGTCCTTCAATAATTATTGTGAAATCCTTGGGCTTCAGCATCCAGTAATCAGTGTTTTCAATTGTGTTTTAAAGGTGCTTACCAAGGAACAGTGAAGGAAAATATTAAATAAACTGGTTTCTACAAGCTAAGTTAATTGGGTTAGTTCTTTCACACCTTCTTTTTGTTATGTGCTGTTGTCAGAAACCATGAAATCAGGCCGAGACAGAAGTACAGTTAAATCACACTTGTTTAATAATAAAAGTAAAAAGAACAAACGTAGTCAAAACATAGCCAAAGTTCAGTAAGCGGAACGGATAGTCAGCCAAGCCAGAAGTCAGGGGTTAATGTAGTATAACAGCAAGCAGGATCTGGAGCCAGAAGGGATGTCAGCAAAGCAAGTCTTGAACAGGATCGCAGGAGATGTTTCTGTGATGTTGACCAAGGCGAAGGCAGAGCTCCTCTGGACTGGACGGCTTAAGTAGGCAGGACTGATCAGCAGGATATCATCAATAGCTGAGTAACTGTGGAGAGATAGAAGCTGGCAATTAGCCAACAGCTTAGCGGCCAGCTCAGAGAAGGAAGGGCTGAGCCCAGCCCTGACAGTACCCCCTCCTCAACGACCCCTCCCCCTTAGAGGACCACAGGCTTGAGGGGAAAATGTCTATGGAAATCACAGAGGAGTACAGGGGCATGTATGTCCGAGGATGAGATCCAAGAGCTTTCCTCCGGACTGTACCCTTTCCAATGCACCAGGTATTGTATGTGCCCATGGGACCTATGGGAGTCAACAATGGACTGTACTTCATACTCTTTATGGTTCTCAACCTGTACATGGTGAGGACGTGGCACTGAGGTGGTAGAGGTTGCAGACCAAAGGTTTTAATAAGGAGACATGAAATATTTTCGAAATCCACATATTAGAAGGAAGGTCTAAGCCATTGGGTTAATCCTGCGAAGAATACGGAAAGGCCCAATAAACCGGGGTGCAAACTTCAGTGAGGAACCACGAAGTCGGAGGTTGCAAGATGACAGCCAGACCCTGTCCCCAACCTGGTAGGAAGGCACAGGTAGGCGTCTGCAGTCAGCATGGAGTCTGTACTTATCATTAGCATGTTGCAAAGCCTCCTGGACTTGTGCCCAAGTGGAAAGAAGACCACGGAGATGCTCCTCTAATGCAGTAATATTCTGTGGAATAAACAAGTCAGGCAACATGGAAGGTTGGAAACCATACTTCGCCATAAATGGGGACAATCGGGAAGCAGAATTCAAGGCACTGTTGTAAGCAAAATCTGCTCACGGTAATAGGTCTGACTAGTTATGATGGTCAGAAATATAGCAATGTAGGAATTGCTCCAAGAAATGATTGGCTCGTTCTGCAGCTCCATTAGACTGTGGGTGATACGCAGAGGAGAAAGCAAGCTGAATTCCCAACTGTGCATAAAAGGCTCGCCAGAACCGGGGCACAAACTGACTACCCCTGTCCGGGACAATCACCTTCGATAGCCCATGTAAGCGAAAGATCTCCCGAGCAAAAATGGAAGCCAATTCCTTAGAAGTGGGTAACTTCTTAAGTGCAGTATGGAGACTCTCTGGGACAAAGCAGTGGTTGCAAGCTTTCTCAGGAGGAGCATGTAGCTGAGCAGCAAGAATTTTGTCACCCAAAGGAGAAGTGAGACTGGTGCGAACTGTAGCCAGAATATGATCAGGAGGAATCACAGGAATCGGAACCGACTCCAACTTGGAAGTGGAGGAAAATTGTTGTGACAAGGCGTCAGTCCTTACATTCTTAGTACCGGTAAGAATGAGACAATGTAATTGAAACTTGACAAGAAAAGAGTCCCTCGTGCCCTTCTGGGAAAGAGGCATTTAGCATCAGACAAGAATGTGAGATTCTTATGGACAGTAAGAATGAGAACCGGTACAGTGGTACCTTCGAGGAGATGTCTCCATTCCTTCAGGGCTAAAATGATCGCCAACAGCTCTCTGTCACCAATCTCATAATTGGACTCTGCAGGTGACAATTTCTTGGAAAAGCCACAAGGATGCATAGCGCTCTCAGAGGTAGGACGTTGAGACAGAAGGGCTCCAACATCAGTCTCAGAAGCATCAACCTCAAGGATAAAAGGTAACATAGGATCAGGATGTGCCAACACAGGAGCAGAAACAAAGGCAGCCTTGAGACTCTCAAATGTCTTAATGAACTCGGAGACCAACTCTGTGGGTTACCGTCCTTTCTGGTCATATCAGTCAGGGGCTTGACCAGAGACAAAAAGTTTGTGAAAAGCGTTGCTACCTTGAGGAGGTCAAATAATTCCGTAATCAACGGAATCGGATAGGCATTCTTAATAGTGAAACGATTTAGACCCCTATAATCAATACAAGGTCTCAGTTCACCACTCTTCTTCTTCACAAAGAAGAAACTAGCACCAGCAGGAGATGATGATTTGCGGATGAAACCTTGAGAAAGTGCTTCTGCAACATACTCCTCCATGGCCTTATCCTCCAAGACCGACAAAGGGTAAACCCGGCCACGAGGGAGAGAAACTCAGCACGGAGCCAGTCAAAAGAGGGGTTGTGCCTCTGTAACCAAGGATAACCAATAACCAGGATAACCAATTATGCTGATATGGCTGATAGCTTCAGCCATAACTAAAGTAAACCATTTGCAAACTGCAACGCATATATACATTTTGCGGTCGGCAAGTGGCAACAATGCAGCTTAAGCCTTGTTTCTAAGCATGTGAATAATGTATGGAGATCATCAAACATTTTAAGACTTTTGTAATCTAAGGTCCCTCATGTCTGATATGTGTTTATGTATTTCTGTAGGTAGATGGAGAGCACCCCAAAACACATTCCTCTACTCCTTCTGAGTATGGTGATACCACATGTGTGAGACTTTTACACAGCCTGGCCACATACAAAGGCTCAACATTGAAGTAGCACCTTCAGGCATTCTACGAGCATAAATCACACATCTCATTTTTCAATCACCTATTACAATTTTGAAGGCCCTGGGGCACTAGAACAATAGAATTGCCCACAAAATGATCCCATTTTGCAAAGCAAGCACCCCAATGTATAATCTATGAGGCATAATGAGTCTTTTGAATGGTTATTTTTTTTCCAGAAGTTTTTGGAAAATGTGAAAAAAAAATGAAAACGCATTTTTTTTTTTACACAAAGTTGTCCATTTATAAGATATTTCCAGCACATAGCATGCACATAGCAAAAATTACACCCCAAAATACATTTTTCTACTTCTCCTGACTATGGTGATACCATATACAGTGGGGACAGAAAGTATTCAGACCCCCTTAAATTTTTCACTCTTTGTTATATTGCAGCCATTTGCTAAAATCATTTAAGTTCATTTTTTTTCCTCATTAATGTACACACAGCACCCCATATTGACAGAAAAACACAGCATTGTTGACATTTTTGCAGATTTATTAAAATGAAAAACCGAAATATCACATGGTCCTAAGTATTCAGACCCTTTGCTCAGTATTTAGTAGAAGCACCCTTTTGATCTAATACAGCCACGAGTCTTTTTGGGAAAGATGCAACAAGTTTTTCACACCTTGATTTGGGGATCCTCTGCCATTCCTTCTTGCAGATCCTCTCCAGTTCTGTCAGGTTGGATGGTAAACGTTGGTGGACATCCATTTTTAGGTCTCTCCGGAGATGTGCAATTGGGTTTCAGTCAGGGCTCTGGCTGGGCCATTCAAGAACAGTCACGAAGTTGTTGTGAAGCCACTCCTTCGTTATCTAAGTTGTGTGCTTAGGGTCATTGTCTTGTTGGAAGGTAAACCTTCAGTCCAGTCTGAGGTCCTGATCACTCTGGAGAAGGTTTTCATCCAGGATATCCCTGTATTTGGCGCATTCATCATTCCCTCGATTGCAACCAGTCGTCCTGTCCCTGCAGCTGAAAAACACCCCCACAGCATGATGCTGCCACCACCATGCTTCACTGTTGGAACTGTATTGGACAGGTGATGAGCAGTGCCTGGTTTCCTACACACATACCGCTTAGAATTAAGGCCAAAAAGTTCTATCTTGGTCTCATCAGATCAGAGAATCTTATTTCTCACCATCTTGGAGTCCTTGGAGTGTTTTTTAGCAAACTCCATGCAGGCTTTCATGTGTCTTGCACTGAGGAGAGGCTTCCGTCAGGCCACTCTGCCATAAAGCCCCGACTGGTGGAGGGCTGCAGTGATGGTTGACTTTCTACAACTTTCTCCCATCTCCTGACTGCATCTCTGGAGCTCAGCCACAGTGATCTTTGGGTTCTTCTTTACCTCTCTCACCAAGGCTCTTCTCCCCCGATAGCTCAGTTTGGCCGGACGGCTAACTCTAGGAAGGGTTCTGGTCGTCCCAAACATCTTCCATTTAAGGATTATGGAGGCCACTGTGCTCTTGGGAACCTTAAGTGCAGCAGAATTTTTTTGTAACCTTGGCCAGATCTGTGCCTTGCCACAATTCTGTCTCTGAGCTCTTCAGGCAGTTCCTTTGACCTCATGATTGTCAATTACTCTGACATGCACTGTGAGCTGTAAGGTCTTATATAGACAGGTGTGTGGCTTTCCTAATCAAGTCCAATCAGTATAATCAAACACAGTTGGACTCAAGTGAAGGTGTAGAACCATCTCAAGGATGATCAGAAGAAATGGACAGCACCTGAGTTAAATATATGAGTGTCACAGCAAAGGGTCTGAATACTTAGGACCATGTGATATTTCAGTTCTTCTTTTTTAATAAATCTGCAAAAATGTCAATTCTGTGTTTTTCTGTCAATATGGGGTGCTGTGCGTACATTAATGAGGAAAAATTTAAATTAAATGATTTTAGCAAATGGCTGCAATATAACAAAGAGTGAAAAATGTAAGGGGATCTGAATACTTTCCATCCCCACTGTATGAGAGACTTTTACACAGCCTGGCCACATACAAAGGCCTAACATTGAGGTAGCACCTTCAAGCGTTCTAGGAGCATACATTTAAAAAAAATATTACCTGTGGTTTTAGTAGTGTCCATAGAGGAGAGAGTTGGTCCAGGCAGCAGGCAGGGATGTGCTTAGCAACAACAATAGTAATTATCCAGACAGCAGTCAGGAATATTGTCTATAGTCGGCACAAAATTATTGTTAGCACAGCCAAAGCATTTGTCCAGGCAGAGACAGCCAGCACAGCCATAATATTGGTCCTGGTACACTGTTACCTGCAGACACTCATTATTGTACTGCTCTCCAGCTCTTCATAAACATACTGTCTCTTGCTACAGCTAATTATTTCCATAGTCCAGGTAGCAGACAGAGGTGTGGTCAGTTCATGCGGTAGGCAGAGGCATGATGGCAGTAATTCAGCAGCAGGCTGAAGGCCTCAGTCGGGTAAGACCTGTGCGCAGGAGCACAGGGGCACAGGGGCAGAGGCTTCGCCCACCCAAATCTCTGTGAAGCCTCCGGACTCCAGACCCTAATCCGGAAATTACAAAACCCAAAGAAAACAAAAAAAATTGTTTTCTCCATCCGGAAAAACAATTCTGGAGCCCCTCACATACAGTATGTGAGACCCTACAGTACTGTACAGTACTGTACTACAGTAGCAGGGCAACAGATCAATCCAAGTGGTAGGTAAAAGCATAGTCCATAAAACAGGCCAGGGTCAGTTCACGTGCAAGCAGTCCAAGCAGTAGGCATAAGCGTAGTCGATAAAACAGGCCAGGTCAGTTCATGTGGAAGCAGTCCAAACGGTAGGCAGAGGCATAGTCAAAATACAGGCCAGGGTCAGGTCACGTGGAAGGCAGTGGCATGGTTATTTAAGGAAGCATGGAAAATGGTCAGCACAGATGATAAAAATGGGGAAATGGTTACAACTATGGGCTGATACTTTAGGGAAGTGTGAAAAAGTCGGAAGCATTCACCAATGCAAAGGCAAGGTTCGGAGGGACACTGGGGATAATGGTAGCTGGTATCTTTTCAAAATCCTCTTTTAGTGCATACGCAACATCTTTTTTGGTGTCTTTGACCTGCTTCAGATGGTGGAATGTTGTCTGGGAAGTAGCGCTCATGAAGTCGGCTAACAGCCTCAGAGCGAAGGTCTTCTGGTGGGGGGTCTTTGATGGTAGATGAGTGACGTGACAACTTCTTTGATTAATTTTAGGAAGGGGGTGGGGCTTTCTGTGAAATTGGTGTAGATAATGTATGCGCTATAAATGGCCAAATGGATGAGATAAATTGCTACTTTCTTGTACCAGAAACGCCAGCACTTCGTGGTATCTCAATGTTGCTCTTTCCCCCTTCATAGTATTTTTGTTGACTAGGGATTGTGGGAAGCTCTTTCTGTTTTTTCTGGAGGTTCCGCATGCCAGGGTTTTTGTGAGGTATAGATGTTTGAAAAGGAGCAAGCTGGTATAATAGTTATCCAGGTATAAAGGATATCCTTTATTCAGCAGTGTGTATGCCAGGTCCCATACAATCTTTCATCTTGTGACCATGTATGCCAGGCAGTCAGGGGGCTGGAGCTGGGAACCTCTTTGTATATGTAGAACGTATACCGATATCCTGTGACTTTCTTGCAAAGTTTATGAAATTTGACTCTATATCTGGCCCTTTTCCTAGGAATATATTGTTTTATTCCTAGCCAGCCTGAAAAGTGTACCAGGGACTCATTGGGACTCATCCACACATATATGTTAATTGGGGACATAGAGTTCTGCAAATCATTGGGAAAATAAATTTATGGGTGGGCGAATTTTATATAATTTATTTTAATTTGGATAATTTAAGGGAGGGCACTGGGTATTGTTGCTGAAATGAAGAAAGCGCATAATCATCTCATATCGGGACCTGGGTATTACGGCAGAATAAATGGGCATGGGGTGGATGGGGTTGGTCTACCAGAGGCATGTACTTCATTTTTTTGTAGGCCCCATGTTTATGGTGAGGCTCATAAACAATTTAGACTCCTCCAAAGTCAAATCTCTCCACTCAAATGGATGGGCATATGATGATTAGGGGTTGTTGGAAATATGCTGCTGGGCATATAGATTGGTCTGGTCCATGGTGAATTGCAGCAGCAAGTGTCGGGCAAAAGCAGATAAAAGCAATCAATTTCTGTAAAATTTTGGGTATTGTCCTGCACACCTGGCTGTCCGGCGAAAGGGGGAATTCTAGCTGATCCTGAGTTGGAAGGCAGCCATGTTGGGTTGGCAAGACCATCTGGGAGGTACGTAGTGGCCCTGGCTCTATGGGGACGTAACAAGCCAGTGCTGGTAGTTGGTGGATTTGCAGGTCCTGTGCTGGTACTTGGGGGCGATGCGGCACCGCTGGTACTGGGCATTTGTTCCTGGGGCCTATCACTGGTGGCAGCGCTGGTACTGGGCCAGGGCCTTTGTTCCTGGGGCCTTTATTCCTGGGGCCTATTGCTGGTGGCAGAGCTGGTAATGGGTCTGAAAATTTGTTCTCGGGGCCTAATACTGGCGGCAGCACTGGTACTGGGAATTGGATCCTGGTTGATGGCAGCTGCTTGGTTTTCACAGTGCTGTGCCCTTTTAGGAGGGACCCATTCTTCCTCTGAATCATTTGCCGATCTGCTGCTATCAGTCAGTTCAAATGCTGAGTTTGATTCGGAATCAGAATTGGCATTGGAATCTGATGAAAACTCCCCGCTGCTCTCATCAGTCATGGAGAGGATCTGGAATGTCTCCTCACTGCTATATACTTTCTTGGACATGCTGTTGGCTGTGCGACGGGTGGCAGGTGATGGTCAATGATGGGCTGTGCGATGGGTGACAGATGGGTGGAAGGGTACAGGCACTGATGGGCTGTGTGATGGGTGGCAGGTGACGTTCACTGATGGGCTGTGCGATGGGTGCAAGGTGACGGTCACTGATGGGCTGTGCAACAGGTGACAGATGGGTGGTAGGTGACAGTCATTGATGGGCTGTGCAATGGGTGGCAGGTGATGTTCACTGATGGGCTGTGCGATGGGTGGCAGGTGATGTTAACTAATAGGTGATGATGGTGGGACTGATGATGGTCACTGATGGGTGACTGGCGATGGTCACTGATGGGTGATGGGTTATTGCCGATGGTCACTGGTGGGTGATGGGTGACTGGCCATGGTCACTGATGGATGACAGGTGACTGGCGATGGTCACTGATGGGTGATGGGTGATGATCACTGATGTGTGATGGGCGATAGTCACTGATGAGTTATGGGTGATGGTCACTGATGGGCAACAGGCCACGGTCACTGATGGGTGACAGGCCATGGTCGGTGATGGGTGATGGTCATTGATGGGTGATGGGTGACAGGCCACAGTCACTGATGGGTGACAGGTGCACCGCTGATGGTCATTGAAGGCAGTCTCTGATGTGACAGGTGCACTTTATGGGTTGACTTTGGGGACAGGTGCACTTTATGGGGTGACTGTGGTGACTGTTGTGTAACAGGTGACAATGGGGGCGGTAGGGGCGGTGTGACAGGTGTGGTGTGGATGCAGACACTGACACTACACAGATCAGTTGACGCATGATGCATGACCTATGATTGAGATTGACGCAGACAGCGCCAAGATGCCAGAGATCCTGTGGCTTAAGGTCACCTTGTTCTCACTAACATTGGTATTTCTCTTTTCCTTTTAATTTTACTTGTTATGGACCATCTTCTATTTTTGTTTAATCGCCTCAACATGCTTATATGATCTGGGTATACTCCCTTATGGATGGAAGTCTGGAACTGCCCGCTTGGATGTCCCCCTACTCTTCATTTGATTTTACCCAGAGTTTGAGCTGACTTGATTTGGTGATTTAAATACTTACTTCAGGCACATTCCCAAGGTGTGCACCATATTTTGAAGCTCTATTCAGGTACTTTTTATCAAGAGTTCAAATCGCAAAGTTATTGACTGTAAAGTCAAGTTCAATGGTTTTTATAGTTTGGAGGTTTCTCTTTACTCCGACCCCATTATCCTTATTCAGGATGTTGTATGTTTGTTTCTTTGGTTTTCTATCCGTACCTCTTTCCTCATTACTAGCCTTATAATACTTTTTCTGCAAGAAACCCACTTTTACAACCACACTCATCCTTCATACTTTGACAAATCTTTTAGACAATTTTTTTTACAACCTATGAGTCCAAGTCTCAGGGAGTGGCCATCTTTATTAAGAATTCCCTACAATGCAAGATCCAGAATATGTATAAAGATCCTGCTAGTAGGTTTTTGATTCTTAAGGGCACCCTACAGGGTAAAGCTATTACACTTGCTGTTGTTTGTGCACCTAATGAATCTCAAGCTTCCTTCTTCAAATCTTTTTTTTCTACTTTTTTCTAGACAAATATAGCTCTCCACATCTGGTGGTTGTAGTGGATTTAAATTTAGTGGCACACTTTAAACTTACAAAATATAGGTGTCTTGCAAGCCACAGATGGACTAATGCCTCTAAGGAGTAAACTATTTAAGCTGCAAGCACTGAACCACGTTTCATTGCGTGTAGATAGATAAAAAATAGTAAATGTGCCCGCGCTAGTATAGTGTCACATATAAAATATATAATATATAAAAAATATTTTCACATATAAAACACATGTAATGTGATAAATAAAACCATACAGGTAAAATATAATGCAAATAACTATAAATGGTAAACCACCAAGTGCATATAAAGGTGCACTCGGGGTAGTAACTAATAAAAGTGCAACGTGCTAAAATATAAATATCAAAACACTTTCCAGTGACAAATGAGTGTATATCCCAATTAATAAATACAAATCACAAAAAACGTGAATAAATAGTGTCCATAAAATGAATAAACATCATGCTTCTTCTGATTGGTGTATAAATCACAACACGTGAAAACTGTGCTCTCCCGTGACACCCCACATGTGCTTGCGCTCACCTTCAGTCCTGTGACACAGTAATTAAACGGTGTCAAAATAAGCATTGGGGCCACTCCTAGGCTCACTCAGGATACAATGATGCAAAGACACTCCTCCCAGGTGAAACTGCTAGGCTCACTCAGGTTACAATGGTGAAAAAAACACTCCTCTCAGGTAAAACCAAGATCCAAAATCATAGAAAAAACAAACAGAGGGACTCCATAGTGCAATATAGCCAGGACATTTATTAAAGAATAAGCCCTCCAAGAGGGTACTCACATTGGATGGGTGCTAGAGTGCACCAGACTGTACAGGTAAAATAATAAGCAGCTGATCGTATGGCGTGCGGTATGGCATGTGCAATCCTCCTCCTCTGCTGACAGCTCCGTCCTACCCCTCCCTGACGCGTATTCGGCACAGGGGTTTCGTGCCTTCCTCTGGGGGATAACATTGGACGGATGCACAGTGTGAGATATATATGCTGTTGGCTGCCATTTTGCCGAGGACCGCCGACCACCGTATTAAGAGACGAATCACTAAAGCGGACATTTTGCCTGTGCCCACCAGTCTATAATGTGACTTCAATACTGTGTAATGATTGGAAAGTGAAACCTAATCACATATCATCCAATCGGATTGTGTCGGCGGCCATTTTGCCTAGGCCCGAGGACAGCTCTAGTGATGGGCTACACCTATAATGTGACCTAATCACATATCATCCAATCGGATTGTGTCGGCGGCCATTTTGCCTAGGCCCGAGGACAGCTCTAGTGATGGGCTACACCTATAATGTGACTCCAATACTGTGTAATGATTGGAAAGTGAAACCTAATCACATATCGCCTATCATCCAATCGGATTGTGTCGGCGGCCATTTTGCCTAGGCCCGAGGACAGCTCTAGTGATGGGCTACACCTTTAGGTAAACAACAATAGTTATCATCAAGTGACAGCAATTACCAGCTACCTGAAAATTTATAAAATTAATAATAATAAATAGAGTGGTCTTCATTAATTGTAGTGTAGTGACATAATGTGTATAGATAAATTAGGATAGAGCTGTACATATAGGAGCCATGCCACACCGCACCTCATCTAACTTTAAACATTATAGATAAAAACAACCCCAATATGTTATCTTTATTAAAACGAATAATAAATTACATCAAATTCTCCCCCTCAGAACCTCCTGAAAATCAATAGATCATAAAAGACATCCACGTATCAGATCCCCATATTGGAGTGTAATTAATTAGAATAGGTTAAAATATAAATATAAATATAAATATATAATTAATCCCCAATCTTCCTGTCAAATCAGTTGTATATTATATTATATAAAAATATATATTTTATTAATAAAAACGCCCGAATAAATTAATAAGACATTATCAATAACGGTACTATTAAAATAATGTGTAAAAACCCACGTAAAACTCGATTTGTATAAAAACCATCTGAAAGGTACAATAATCTAAGGCTAACTCTTTTATCATTAGAAATTACTGAGGAAACATGTTAAGTCAAAGTCCCTATTGAGCCCCCCACGGAAAAGTGAACCCAATTGGTGTATCCTCCAAGATTCCCGTTTACTGATATCTCTCGTGAAATTGGAACCTCTCCAATGTCGTTTAGGGGCCTCTATCCCCCAAAATTTCATCCCCACCGTACTCTTATTATGCATTTTCTCAAAATGGATATATAAATGATGTTTGTCTGACCCTCTATGGATGTTGCGTACGTGTTCCTCTAATCTGTCTTTTAGGGCTCTGGTGGTACGCCCCACATAGATAAAATCACATGGGCACTTTAAAGCGTATATGACCCCAATAGTGTCACACGATATGAATTCCCTGATAGTATAGGATTGATGGGTTCTGGGATCATGGAATTCCTTTAACCTTCTATCATTCCCTGGAACTCTCACACAGCTGTAGCATCTACCACATCCATAGAAGCCCTTAAGATCCCAAAACATTCTAGGATTTGGTGGGGGTGGCTCAACTACGTTGTGTACCAATATATCCCTTAGATTGGGTGCCTTTTTAAAAACAATTTTAGGTTTCTCCGGGAGCACACTTTTGAGGTGAGTGTCCTGCTTTAGGACATTCCAGTTTTTTCGTATAATTTTCTGTACTTCATTATTTTGTAGGGAGTAATCAAGAACGATACTAATATTGTCATTAGCGTTGCTATCCATAATTTCAATCTTATCTCTCAATAGATTGTCCCTCTCCAGACGTTCGACCTCCATTTTTTCTTTTTGTAGGAAATCGTTGTGGTATCCTTTATCTAAGAACATGTTGCTTAGCTTGTTGGACTGCCACTCAAAGTCCTCAATTTTTGTACAGTTCCTTCTCATTCTCATATATTGGCCCCTGGGAATGTTCCTCAACCAGGGTTTGTAGTGACAGCTGGTAATGGGTATATAAGAATTACGATCTCAATATCTCCTTAACCTGGGATGTCAATAAAGAATATGTCCATTTTTTAGATCTGGAAATTTTTAACACCAATGAAGGTATCATTACCAGATCATTTTTTAAAGCAACAGATCGTAATTCTTATATACCCATTACCAGCTGTCACTACAAACCCTGGTTGAGGAACATTCCCAGGGGCCAATATATGAGAATGAGAAGGAATTGTACAAAAATTGAGGACTTTGAGTGGCAGTCCAACAAGCTAAGCAACATGTTCTTAGATAAAGGATACCACAACGATTTCCTACAAAAAGAAAAAATGGAGGTCGAACGTCTGGAGAGGGACAATCTATTGAGAGATAAGATTGAAATTATGGATAGCAACGCTAATGACAATATTAGTATCGTTCTTGATTACTCCCTACAAAATAATGAAGTACAGAAAATTATACGAAAATACTGGAATGTCCTAAAGCAGGACACTCACCTCAAAAGTGTGCTCCCGGAGAAACCTAAAATTGTTTTTAAAAAGGCACCCAATCTAAGGGATATATTGGTACACAACGTAGTTGAGCCACCCCCACCAAATCCTAGAATGTTTTGGGATCTTAAGGGCTTCTATGGATGTGGTAGATGCTACAGCTGTGTGAGAGTTCCAGGGAATGATAGAAGGTTAAAGGAATTCCATGATCCCAGAACCCATCAATCCTATACTATCAGGGAATTCATATCGTGTGACACTATTGGGGTCGTATACGCTTTAAAGTGCCCATGTGATTTTATCTATGTGGGGCGTACCACCAGAGCCCTAAAAGACAGATTAGAGGAACACGTACGCAACATCCATAAAGGGTCAGACAAACATCATTTATATATCCATTTTGAGAAAATGCATAATAAGAGTACGGTGGGGATGAAATTTTGGGGGATAGAGGCCACACAAACATTGGAGAGGTTCCAATTTCACGAGAGATATCAGTAAACAGGAATCTTGGTGGATACACCAATTGGGTTCACTTTTCCCTGGGGGGCTCAATAGGGACTTTGACTTAACATGTTTCCTCAGTAATTTCTAATGATAAAAGAGTTAGCCTTAGATTATTGTACCTTTCAGATGGTTTTTATACAAATCGAGTTTTACGTGGGTTTTTACACATTATTTTAATAGTACCGTTATTGATAATGTCTTATTAATTTATTCGGGCGTTTTTATTAATAAAATATATATTTTTATATAATATAATATATAACTGATTTGACAGGAAGATTGGGGATTAATTATATATTTATATTTATATTTTAACCTATTCTAATTAATTACACTCCAATATTTGGATCTGATACGTGGATGTCTTTTATGATCTATTGATTTTCAGGAGGTTCTGAGGGGGAGAATTTGATGTAATTTATTATTCGTTTTAATAAAGATAACATATTGGGGTTGTTTTTATCTATAATGTTTAAAGTTAGATGAGGTGCGGTGTGGCATGGCTCCTATATGTACAGCTCTATCCTAATTTATCTATACACATTATGTCACTACACTACAATTAATGAAGACCACTCTATTTATTATTATTAATTTTATAAATTTTCAGGTAGCTGGTAATTGCTGTCACTTGATGATAACTATTGTTGTTTACCTAAAGGTGTAGCCCATCACTAGAGCTGTCCTCGGGCCTAGGCAAAATGGCCGCCGACACAATCCGATTGGATGATAGGCGATATGTGATTAGGTTTCACTTTCCAATCATTACACAGTATTGGAGTCACATTATAGGTGTAGCCCATCACTAGAGCTGTCCTCGGGCCTAGGCAAAATGGCCGCCGACACAATTCGATTGGATGATATGTGATTAGGTCACATTATAGGTGTAGCCCATCACTAGAGCTGTCCTCGGGCCTAGGCAAAATGGCCGCCGACACAATCCGATTGGATGATATGTGATTAGGTTTCACTTTCCAATCATTACACAGTATTGAAGTCACATTATAGACTGGTGGGCACAGGCAAAATGTCCGCTTTAGTGATTCGTCTCTTAATACGGTGGTCGGCGGTCCTCGGCAAAATGGCATCCGACAGCATATATATCTCACACTGTGCATCCGTCCAATGTTATCCCCCAGAGGAAGGCACGAAACCCCTGTGCCGAATATGCGTCGGGGAGGGGTAGGACGGAGCTGTCAGCAGAGGAGGAGGATTGCACATGCCATACCGCACGCCATACGATCAGCTGCTTATTATTTTACCTGTACAGTCTGGTGCACTCTAGCACCCATCCAATGTGAGTACCCTCTTGGAGGGCTTATTCTTTAATAAATGTCCTGGCTATATTGCACTATGGAGTCCCTCTGTTTGTTTTTTCTATGATTTTGGATCTTGGTTTTACCTGAGAGGAGTGTTTTTTCACCATTGTAACCTGAGTGAGCCTAGCAGTTTCACCTGGGAGGAGTGTCTTTGCATCATTGTATCCTGAGTGAGCCTAGGAGTGGCCCCAATGCTTATTTTGACACCGTTTAATTACTGTGTCACAGGACTGAAGGTGAGCGCAAGCACATGTGGAGTGTCACGGGAGAGCACAGTTTTCACGTGTTGTGATTTATACACCAATCAGAAGAAGCATGATGTTTATTCATTTTATGGACACTATTTATTCACGTTTTTTGTGATTTGTATTTATTAATTGGGATATACACTCATTTGTCACTGGAAAGTGTTTTGATATTTATATTTTAGCACGTTGCACTTTTATTAGTTACTACCACGAGTGCACCTTTATATGCACTTGGTGGTTTACCATTTATAGTTATTTGCATTATATTTTACCTGTATGGTTTTATTTATCACATTACATGTGTTTTATATGTGAAAATATTTTTTATATATTATATATTTTATAGGTGACACCATACTAGCACGGGCACATTTACTATTTTTTATCTATCTACACTTTAAACTTAACAGGAGCCGAATAGTAATTCATGCTAATGCCTTTCCTAAGGCTCTCCAGAGGTTGATTAAGTCCTCTCAGCTTATTGACTCCTGGAGGGCTCATAATGTAGGAGCTCGAGAGTACACATACTATTCCCCAGTCCACGATAGGTACTCTCGTCTACACTATATTTATTGCTTCCCGATTTTTCTAGCCAATTCCTCCTGCATCCATGTTTGCCCTTGGTCAGACCATCACATAATCTCATTTCACACCTCCTGCGTAGGCCTCTCCACAGGAGCTGAGCCCTGGTGTTTGAATGACGCTCTCCTTACAGATGTAGACATTCTTAACCAACTTTCAGAATGCCTTGGGGAATATTTCCGCACTAACGACATTGATGATATCTCCCCCTCTTCACTTTGGGCCACCCACAAGGCTGTTATGAGGGACCACATGATGAACCTGTGAGGTACCCCCCATTTTGGGAATATAGATAATTACAAAAAAACAAACTGCTATTTATGCGGCAACTTGGCGTAAGGACCACACTAAACAGAGAAGCCTTGGCAAGGCAGTGTGGCTTCCACAAGTCATTGCAGATGTGTGCAACTAAACTCTCTGTTTTTAATATGAACTGTTAGACAGGATCAATCTGGGTTATTGGCAGGCTAGCTGGTCAAGGCTCTTCCATGTGCACCTTGCTTCAAAGGCAAATGGAGTGGTTACCATTTTTGTATAGCTTGTTTGCTAAAAATAGATAATTCCAAAACTTCCCAGTTCTTCCAGACACTAAAATGTAGGCTTAATATACTTTAGTATTATTATACCAAATATAATATGATTCTGTCCATATTCAGTTAAAGCTGGACTCCATGCAGATATAAACAACACAAATAATGCAGCTCTGTAATCAATTTCTAAATACAAGCAGTGCAAATGGCAGAATGTTACATAGTATCATTAAATAACTATTGGTGTGGTAATAACTAATAGTATGTGGCTGTTGTGGACCTTTCACTGTTGGGAAAACTAATTATCAGCACCCAGGTCTGAGCCCAGGATATCTGTTGCATCTGACAGTAGCTCTTTTTTAGTGTGCTACATGAGATGCTTGACAACTCCCTTCCTAAACCCTTGGACAAGCTTAATTTCTTTTTTTATATATTTAAACTTTCTTATTTTACAATATACAATCTTAAAACACAAATATATTATTTAATCCTTTTATCTTGCCCCCCCTCCTCTCCTTACCCCATGCCATAGACCCCCAGACCGCCCCTCTCCTCCCCCTCAGATAAGTATACTCCCACAAAGTTCTTCATATATTTGTTTGTTATTTTGAAATCCATCCACTTTTTCCATATCCCCTGGAACCTTTCTGTCTGATCTTCCTCTTGACTATTTAAATCTCCTATACTAAATATATAATTGATTCTTTTAAACCAACACTGTGGGTTTTTCTGCATCCAACCACTTTTTTTGGAATTACTCCTTTGGCTGCATTTAATAGGTACTAATGTATTTTTGTACTGTTTCATTGTTTTATTTATATTATGAAGTAAACAGCTCCATGGATCATCTGTTAACTCCTCTTCAGTTATCTCATTTATATATTTGGTGGGCATTCCCACCAAATATGTGTCATAGTGCCCTGCGAGTTACAACCCCTCCAACACATTGGAGATTAATGCTCTTAATATTTTGTTTAGGCGATCTTCTGTTAACCGTGTTCCCTCTTTTTATAGCTCACAGGCTTTGCTAAAACATGGAACTCTGCTTCTTGAGCTGGCGGAAAAGGATCTAATGACTCTGAATACATTGTATCCTTCTGGGTGATAAACTGCATACTCAGTTTGGGTATTGCCATCCTCAGTATAAATCTACAAAAAATGAAATATCTGGGTCTTTAGGGAGTGTGTCCTGCACTGGGCTCACTGCAGCTGATTTCCACGTCATCAATGTAACACATGTGGTTTTTCTTTGTCTCCAGCCTCCTCCAATAGAGGCAATAAGGTGGCTGGATTCAAATGTAAGCATTTTTCATTGTTAGATTTGTACAAAAACAAACAAAACAAATTCATATTTTAAACCTTTCATTAGACAAACATTTAGTTAGCTGTATATTTGCTGCGCAGAATGTGGGACCATTAAAAATTAAATATTTGGCCAAAATAATGTCTAACTTTGTCTAATAGCACCTTTGCATAAAGCTACAGCTCTGATATATTGGGGTGAATTTGTTTACTGACTACACTTCTGTTTGATTGTTATCTGCTTATCTCTTACTGGACCCCAGCTTGCTCACCTTCTGGTGGGGTGATCCTGAAGCTAAATACATCTTCACTATTAGGAGCTCTGGTGAACACCGGTTACTACTTAGACTCTGCACCTCAGGTGAGCCTGCATTATCTCCCAGGATAACTGCCTGTGTATCTATCCTGCTGGTCGGTGGTAGTCCTGCAACTGCTATAGCTACTGGTCTTCGTGCCTGATGCCTGATCGTGACAGAATAACCTGGCCTAAAACTTGAAGGCCGCTATAGCAAATGCTGTGGCTCCTTTCAAGCAGCAAATTGCAGAGCTGCAGGAGTCTGGTGTCACCTACCAAGAAAAATTTGCCGGACTGGAAAGTGTGGCGAAAGGGCAACCTGAAGAGATCCATGCTCTGCAAAAACAATTGCTGGACCTACATTTCCAAGATGATACCAACACACATATGCCTCACCCACCCAAGTTTAACGGAAATCGCCACCATTACAGAGGTTTTGTTATGTCACACATATTTCCAAATGAGACCCGCTGCATTCACTTCTGAAAAACAGAAGGTAATGTTTGTTATCAACCTCCCGATTGGGAAAACTCTAGCCTGGGCCGCGATGAATCAGGTTTTTGTTGATCCCAACCGCTATGCTAATGCTGAAGCAAAGTTGCATTGTTTACAGCAGGGTAAACACTCTGTTGCTGAGTACACAGCTGAATTCAGATGTTGGATCACAAATATCACTTGGAAACCAGCAGCGCAAAAAAGTCAGTTCCGCCAAGGGCTTTTTGAACTGGTAAAAGATGAGCTTGCCAGAGTAGAGATGATCTACTAATGATCTTGAGGCCTTCATCTAACTATGTATCTGAATTGGTCAGAGACTTACAGAAAGGAGGAAGGAGAGACTGGGAATGTTTGGAAGTAGTGGTGGCATGCATTTCTCTGCTAGTCAATTTGTTCAGAAGGATGCAAGAGTTTCTCCAGATTCTGACACAGCTGAACCTATGCAGGTTGATGCAATTAAGAGATCCATTTCTATTCAAGAGAATGAGAGAAGACTGTGTCTATATTGTGGGGACTCTGGGCATTATGCAGTTAACTGTCCTACCAAAGTTAGAAGAACAATTGCAGCGACTGATGTGATCGTGCCTGAACAAATAAACTCTATTACCCAGTCCTCATTGATTCATGAAGAGAATAAAGTCAATTTTGTACCACCTAATTTTGTCATTCCTATTAAACTTATTTCTGATTGCATTGAAATTCCTTGCTCTGCTATGCTGGACTCTGGGGCTGGGGAGGAACTTTATAGTCATATAATTTGCTGAAGAATATGAAAGAATAGGAATCACGTCAGAATAGAAATATAGTAGTACTCACCACATATATTAAAGGGGGTGTGATCAAAAAACTATGAATAAAAGGAAAAATAAAAAATAAAAAACTAAATGACCAAGGCACACCAAACAGAGTAAACTACAAAAAAGTTTATTAAGCTGTACAAAGCTGAACACAGAAAAAAGTGTACACAACCACCCCTAAAAGACAGATATGGTGGAAATACCGGTAAGGGGATCCCACCAATCTATCTGTACCCTCCCTGTAAACAGTATATAATCCCTCATAAAAAAGGCGAGGAAGCCCGCAAGTGGGGGAGGAGCCCCCCTACCCCAATAGATAGCACACCCCTATAGCACCTATGAAACCCCCTACTACCTGAGATGGCAGGCTGAACCATACAGTTCCTGAAGGGACAGCGTGATAATGCAAATGCACTAGATATTCACGCTGTTCCCAGACACAAACAGCTCAATGGCTAGCCATGGTATCTGCAGTCAGTCAAAGTAAAAATGGGTGGTAAAAAAATGGGTGGTAAAAATAGGAACAACTTGGACAAAAACAAAAAACAATGGAAGGACAAAGAATATATATGATGATAAAGTGCTGTGATATAGGATGAAACAAAGGGGCCTGATTCCGCCTGGTAGAAAATTGTATCCTGAGATGTAAGTCCATCCAAAAGTATCTTCCTGTGTTATTAGAAACAGGGATATATCAAGTGTCCAGTATAGTTTTAGCTGCTGGATATAAAAGCGGTGTGTAACCACACAAATGGGGACAAGTGAGTGAATAGATATGCACTATACCCATATGCTGAAGAGTCTATTATAAGACAAAATGTCTTCACAGCTGAATAGCTGAATGAATGCTAGATAGGGACACAATTCCAATACACAATTGATAGCTGTATGTCCTCCTTATATTGTAGCAAGCATAAATGCAAAAAAGGGTATATGCAAAAAGGCCAGGGTTACTCACTGATGGTAGAAGAATATGGATGTCCCTCAAAGATAGATGACCTGGATGCAGATCTGTATGGTATGTATATCCAGACGGTATTCCAATATGTCCATATTTAAACGCAAAGCATTAGTGCCTCTTCACCTTGGCTGCTTAGCTGATCAACAGGCTGTGTTCCATTCCTTGACACCTGCTGCTGGTCTGATCCATGGTAATTAGTATGAAAAAGAGGATATATTCGTATCCAAGTGAATGAGTCTGGTAGTGGTTCAGTACCCCAATTCCAAATGTCAGTGTAGGCTGCGGGGGGGGGGGGGGGGGCATGGCAGGGGTGCTCTCCCAGCATTTTTTTTTATTTGAAGGGCCTGGTATGGAATTTTGGGGGACCCCCACGTCATTTTTTTTTTAATTTTTGTTTGGGGTTCCCCTGTGGGGAATTCCCAATGCTGTTTTTATCAATGAACTTCTATGTGTATTGTCGGACCGGCAATTCATGAATAGTTTTAAATGACTTTTTTTCCTTTGAAATGTCATTTTGCTGTCAGACTGTTCTAAACACGGGAAACATGCGCCCCTTTACAGGCATACTATAGACACCCCCCAGGTACAACATTTAAAGGAATATTACACTTTTATTGTTTCACTTTAAGCATTATTAAAATCACTGCTCCCGAAAAAACGGCCATTTTTAAAACTTTTTTTTGCATTGATACATGTCCCCTGGGGCAGGACCGAGGTCCCCAAACACTTTTTATGAAAATACCATGCATATAAGCCTTTAAAATTAGCACTTTTGATTTCTCCCATAGGCTTTTAAAGGGTGTCCCACGGCTTTCGAATTTGCCGTGAACACCCCAAATTGTTCACTGTTCGGCGAACAGCCAATTCTCGAGTCGAACTCATGTTCGACCCAAACATAAAGCCCATCCCTAGTCTTTATCATGTGCAATGCTGTTGCTATGCTGATGTTTGCAGAAGACAACATGATTTAGGAATACCAATATGAATTGTTTGATTCTTTGTAGATTGGAAAACCCTGCATGCACATATTAAAGATATTCCAAAATTTAACTACTGGTTATTTTGTCTGCTTTTTCTATTAGTAAGTAGATTACTAATTACTAAGGACAAGTAGAACACCTTGAGGCAAATAATAACATGTCCATACTGTTTAAAAAACTCTACCGCTCTGTGGCATTGATTGCCTGAACAAGTAGATAATGTTCACTTAGCTTAGTGAACCAAGTGAAGCTTTATTCACTTAGAATAAATGCTGAATCATGTGGGAATTGAAGTGACTGATTGAAGGATTTAAGTGAACACAGCTTTACTTCATGTACTACATTAAGTAGAAATTCACTTTGAAAGTGGAAAGTATCTTTCTCTTTAGTAATTCAACACCTATATGTGTTGTATATTTTAACTGTGCAGCAGATAACAAAATCACAAGTGTTTGAGAAAATTGTTTCCGGCACTCTGTGTGATTTAGTTTGTCAGTGATAGAATAGCTGGCAATTACATTTTTGTGTTTCATTTGTAAATGTGTTTTAATCCAGAGGGATTCCTGTACCACAAGTAGCTAGTAAAAAAGATAGCCATATCCATATATTCAATACCTTATACATACATGTCTCACTCAGCTTCAGTCTCAAAACAAGTTTCCATTTAAAACAAATAAAACGAAAACAGACCTAAACCAATTTTCCTGACGCATCATGGCAGCACACACATTGGGTTGTGACTCCGCCTCCACAAACCTGATAGGACTGGTTAGCTATAAGATTTGAAGAGGAGTCCACCTTTGCATTCTCCTTTTTTTTTTTCCTCACCTGGATGGAGGAAAAAAAGAGCTTGGAACCCCTTGCCGATTCGCCCCAGCTAGGTTCAGCCTCTCCTAGTTGGAAGCCCTGACTGTACAGCCTCTAAACGAGCTTTATGCAGGGAACCCCACTCTGATGGTCTCAAGGGTAAGTCTTACTTATATTTTTCAAAAAGCCTTAAACAGGTTTAAATATGTGCAGCGGTCTCCACCTCTTACCTTTTAAAATTCAGTTTCTTACCACCTGGTAGGTACCCACTGTCTCTATAAAAATTATCTTTATTTTTCTTTTCTCCCCCCTCTGTGTTACAGTCTGAGTCCGCTGGGCGCTGTAGTTCCTCGCCTTGCCTGTCCCATCATGGCGGCCGGCTCGGTCTCACGGCGCCAGGAAATGACATAGCCAGCATCCTCTTTCGCCAGCATCCAAACTGGCGCAGAACACCGCGGATAGCTAGGGCGCATGCGCGGCCGTGACGTCAGCGCCGCAGCGATGGCGGTTTATTTAAAAAACGCATTTTTGACATTTAGATGTTGTTTGGAGGGTAAGAGATCACCCTCCACTCCAATACTGCTCCATTCATTGCTGCCTTGCTGGCCCAACTCTGTTCCTGCTGCTGGTAAGTCTCTCTCTCTCTCCCTCTCTTCCCAGCACTGGCAAAAAAAAAATTTTAATTATATATGTTTAAAAAAAAAAAAAAGGGGGAATTCTTTTCCTTTCTTTTCTCCCTTCATAGACACACTCTACTTTCTCCTATGGAGGCCGTTGCCACAGCAGACCATTCTCGGACTACAAGGTAAGGGGGCATATAATGGGTAAGTAATGAAGAGGGGAAAAAGAGAGCACTGCCACTAATACCATCTTGTACCGGCAGGTCATCAAGGTCATCGCATTCTAAAAGAAAAGAGCGTTCACCTTCAAGGCATTCTCATTCTTGGAGAAGTCATTCAAGATCCTCCCACCATAGAGATTCAACATCTTCTCACCAGCCTTGAGACAAGCAGTGTATCTGTCCCGTGGGCAATACCTCCTGGGTCTGCGGAGCGAAAGCGCTACCTGGCAAACTGGTATGCCAAACATGCTTCGACGAGGCAACCATCGATAAAGAAGCTGATGCAAGGCAGGCATCCAGCATAATAAGAGAATTAGTAAAAGAATCTATTATGCAGGTAGCAACATCCGAATCAATTAGACAATCCAATTTGGCCTCAACTTCTTACGAACCCCAGGACCAAGAGGATTCACCAGAGGAGGAGGAAGTCCTAATACCCACTTCCTTCGACTTCATACTAATAGACCATTTTGAGAGATCAGTAAAGGAGGCGATCGGATGGGAGGAAGAAAAGGACGCTCCTTGTAAACTAAGTAAATACTTTCCTAACCTAAAAGAGATCCCGAAACTTTTCCATTTATCAATGAGCTTGAAGAACTAATAAAGGACGAGTGGCAAAAGCCAGATAAAAAATCTGGTCTAAATAATAGGCTAGCCAAGCTTTACTCATTGAGGGAACCAATGGTAAATCCTCTCATCTCAGCACCTGTGGTGGATTCCTCATTAATGCGCCTGGCGCGTCATGTAACTTTACCAATCGAAGATACCGTCACCTTTAGAGACATAATGGATCGAAAGATAGACCTCGATCTTAAAAAAGCCTATTCAGTGGCAGGAGGGGCCTGAAGGCCGGCAGTTACACTGGCAGCAGTCGGTAGAGCCATCACTAGCTGGTCATCTAACATCGAAAAATTATTGCTAGAAGCAGCAGAACGGGAGAAAATCACTTCTGCTCTACAGGAACTCAGCTTGGCAGGAGACTTCGTGGCAGAGGCATCGGCGGATATCATAAGATCCTCAGCGAGAGCAATGTTGGCAGCAGTAACGTCCAGAAGAGCGTTGTGGCTAAAGCCCTGGGTCGCAGATGCGACTTCAAAATCCAGTTGGTGTAGAATCCCATACGACGGAACAAATCAATTCGGGCCTAAGCTAGATTCTGCAATCCCGAAAGTTACTGGAGGTAAATCGGGTCTCATTCCCTCGGATAGGAGACCTAAACAACAAAAAAACCCACCCTTTAGACGACATCTGCCCAATAGATATCGAGAAGCAAGGTCTTATAGGCCAGGGAAACAATTTAAACGGAATTGGCAAAATCCACAACCATCTTTTGTGAGGGTGCAGAAGCCCAAAAACCCCAACTCAAGGGATCAACAAAAGTCATTTTGATGGCACGCAAGCCCAACCCGCAATAGTGGGTGCAAGGTTGAGGCTATTTGCTTATGTATGGATAGACTTTATAAGAGACCCCTGGACGATATCCACCATCCAAGAGGGTCACAGATGGACATTCAAACACAAGCCGCCCAGAGAGTTCTACAGAGTTACCAGACTACCATCGTCCCTTCCGAAACAAAAACTTCTAACCAAGTATATCCTGGAATTACTACAAAAACAGGCAATCGTAGAGGTTCCACGGGAACAGAAAGTCACAGGATTCTATTCTCCTCTTTTTTTAGTAACAAAAAAGACAGGAGACTTGAGGCTGGTACTCGATCTAAAAAGCCTCAACGAAACGATTCTAGTCGAATCATTCAAGATGGAGAGCCTTCAATCAGTACTACTAGCAATAGGGACAAAAGATTGGATGCTCTCGGTCGATTTGTCCGACGCCTATTTGCATATTCCCGTGCACCAAACCTTCCAGAAGTATCTACGCTTCGCAATAGGCCACCAACACTTTCACTTTCAGAGCCTCCCATTTGGAATATCAACAGCTCCCAGGACCTTTACAAAAGTCTTGCTACCGGTAATAGTGTAGCTGACATACTAGCTGACATACTACTCCTAGCCGACAGTCGACAAACTCTGCTTCTACATCGAACAATATTAATCTCCACACTCCAACAGTTTGGCTGGATAATAGATTGGAAAAAGAGCAACCTGGTTCCGGCACAAAGAATCATTTTTTTGGAAGCCGAGATAGACACCAGTTCCAACACAGTCGGACTTCCTCAAGCGAAAATAGATCCGCTGGTACAGAAAATAAAGAAACTCCTGGCAGCAGAGTACTTATCACCCAGAGTGTGTCTAAGCATCCTGGGTTCAATGTCTTCCACCTTCTTAATGGTCCAGTGGTCCCAATGGAACTCAAGAACATTCCAGAATTCGTTCCTAAAACAGTGGAACGGGTCATCAATGAACCAGTGGATCATGATCAACCCGGCAGTGAAGAAGTCTGCATGGTGGTGGACTCGAATCAGCAACCTATCAAGCAGCCGTCCCATAATACCGCCACTACCAGAGATAATCACCATGGATGCCAGCCTCCAGGGGTGGGGAGCACATTATCAACATCAAGGGGCACAGGGTCGTTGGTCCTTTCACCCACAAGGTATAGTTTCAAACATTCTGGAACTCAGAGGCGCCTGGCAAGCTCTACTAACATTCGGACCACTTCTTAAAGGAAGAAACGTTCTCCTACGCATGGACAACACAGTGGCTGTGAATTCACAGACAAGGAGGTACCCGGAGCAACACACTCATGGAGGAAGTTCGCCCTATAATCGAATGGGCTCAAGTTCATCTGATGGATATCAAGGCAATATACGTCCCGGCAGTACAGAACCAACTCGCGGACGACCTAAGCTGAATATTCATATCAAACAACGAGTGGTCTCTCAACCCTCAAGTATTTGCTCTTCTCACTCGCAAATGGGGGATCCCCGATATGGATTTGGCAGCAACTCCACAGAACAACAAATGTCCCCGGTTCCTATCGAGAGCCACCTATCCAACGGCGGCAGGGATCGACTGTCTCCATCACCCATGGAGTTTCCACTTTGGATATATTTTCCCTCCGATTCCCCTAATAGCCATATTTCTGGCCAGGCTGAGGAAATCGACGTCCATAGTCATAGCAGTATTGCCGTTCTGGCCGAGGAGGCCATGGTTTGCGTCCATCCTACAACTAAACACAGAAGAGCCGCTTCCGCTCCCAGTGACCCCAGATTTGCTCTCACAAGGCCCATTCCTTCACCCAGCACCGGAACGACTACACCTAACGGCCTGGAGGTTGAAAGGGAGAGGCTACTAGACCAAGGGTGTTCACTCAGAGTAGTGAACACACTTCAACAGGCCAGAAAAGTAACAATGAACAACACATATAGCAAAATCTGGGAAAAATTCACCGCATTTTCGCAGCAACAGTCTTGAAATCCACTCTCTCCTTCAGTCTCTCAAGTCCTAGAGTTCCTACAACTAGGACTGGAGAGGGGACTAGCCTCAAGCACTCTCAAAGTCCAGGTCTCTGCACTGTCCGCAATGACGGGAACCAAATGGGCACTGGATCCACTCATAATCCAATTCCAGAAAGCATGCCTGAAAATAAGGCCACCAAGAAAACCAACCTTTCTGACTTGGGACCTATCGATTGTGTTAGAGGCTCTGTCAAGAGAACCCTTCTTCCCTCTGGAATCAGTATCCTTATGGGATCTAACGTTTAAATTATCTTTCCTGGTCGCAATAACATCTGCCAAAAGAGTCTCAGAGTTACAAGCTCTACTAATCAAAGAACCGCATCTGGTCTTTTACCCGGATAGAGTCGTCCTCAGACCATCAGATCAATTTATACCTAAGGTAGCATCTACCTTCCACTTCAACTCGGAAATCAATCTTTCAGTTTTTCTTACTAGTGAAGGGAATCCACATCCGTTGGACATTAAATCTGTTATCTCCACCTACTTAGAAGCTACCAAACAATTCAGAAAGACTGACAACCTTCTAGTCATACCGCATGGCGCAAGAAAAGGTCAGGCAGCTTCCTCAAGAACAATAGATTCTTGGCTAGTGAGAACCATCAAAAGAGCGTACCAAATTCGGCTACTCCCAATACCGGATGGATTAAAGGCCCACTCGACTAGAGCGGTAGCGACCTCCTGGGCAGCGTACTGTAGAGTGTCCTCAGAAACCATTTGCAAGGCGGCAACCTGGTCTTCCAGAAACACTTTCATATCACACTACAGAATAGACCCGGCTCAATTAACTACGGTTGAGTTTGGGAGATCAATCATTCAGACTAATTCTTCTATACCCTGTACTTGAGCAAATAAAATCTTCTGAAAGCACCCACCCATATAGCAAATTATTTCCCAATGTGTGCTGCCATGATGCGTCAGAAAAACGGAAAATTGTATACATACCTTTCCGTAATTTTCCTTTCCTGACACATCCCATGGCAGCACACAGAATCCCACCCCTCTAAGGTGATAGTTACTGAGAATGCAAAGGTGGACTCCTCTTCAAATCTTATAGCTAACCAGTCCTATCAGGTTGTGGGGGCGGAGTCACAACCCAATGTGTGTGCTGCCATGGGATGCGTCAGGAAAGGTATGTATACAATTTTCCGTTATCTTACCCTCTGGTTTACGATAACTATACACATACATATTAAACACATAAACAGGTGTTTTATCCTCCAGTTATATCTTTTTTAAGTTTAATTGCTGAAAGTTTCAAAATATTTAGCTGATAAGAAGTATTGTGTATTATTACTCCTTACCATTTTGGCAGTATTTGCTTGACAGTAGTATAGGGTTTCCATCCACATAGCATGCTGTTTCAAACTGTATTTAATGGGATGAAGAACACTGACTGTACTGTACTGGATGATGATGTCACCTTATCCTTGGTGCTGCAGGGGGAGTCTCCTCTTCACATCAGAGTCCCACCTTTGTTCTGGCAAAGTACAGGACAGGCTGGGGGTTGTCTAAATGGCAACATTACAAACACAATTCCTTTACATAACATACTTGGGGATATCTTAAAGTGATTGTAAGGGATTGTTTTTTTAAATAACAAACATATCATACTTACCTCCACTGTGCAGCTCGTTTTGCACAGAGTGGCCCCGAACATCCTCTTCTGGGGTCCCTCAGCGCCTCTTGCGGCTCCTCCCCACATCAGATAACCCCCTAGGAGAAGAGCTCTCCCGAGGGGGTTACCTTGCGGGTGTGCTCCCGAGTCCAGAATTCGGTGTCCATAGCCACCGAATGTATGTCTTGGCCCCGGCGCCCGCGTCATTGGATTTGATTGACAGCAGCTGGAGCCAATAGCTGCGCTGCTATCAATCTATCCAATCAAGAGCCGAGAACCCCAGGCAGAGAGACAGCACATCCCCGTCGGGTCAAGTTCCAGGGCTCAGGCAAGTAAAATGAGGGGGCCGGGGGGCCGGTCACTGCCAGGTGTTTTTCCACCTTATTGCATAGGATGCATTAAGGTGAAAAAACACCAAGGTTTACAACCCCTTTAAGCCTGCACATAAAGTGGCACATCTGTGTGAGGTACTCCAGCAAAACTATTGAGACTAAATGACACGTGTGCCCTAGCAGCTCAAGAGAGAGTGAGTAATGTGTCAACTAGTTTTAAAATTCAGAATGCGGGCTGAACTCTAAAAAATAAATAAAATTTGTCTCTATGATATATTAAACTGAATTCACGCAGCCCTTGATGCATTAGTAGAAGTTCAGTGTATATGTGTGTATTTAAAACTGTGCATTTTGGAGTATTAATTTTTTATGCTGTGTTGTATTTAAATGCAACCTATTTAGTTTACAGCATACTATAACATTCAAAGTGCAATAAATACTATCAGATTAGATATTAGGTTGCATTCTACCATACAACAAATAAAGCCTTGAAAGAAGATAAGATAATGTTTTTCTTGACCAGTTGGAAGGATTTTATGATCTATTATTAGGGCCTGACATTTGTGTGAAAACAGTGCTTTTTGGATTAAGAATGTTTGTACATCTGATTTTTTTTTTTACTTGGGTTCAATTTTGAGGGCAGATTCAGCAAACTCAGCCAAAAAGTCACAAATTGTGAACTTTAATGCAGACCCAATAGAAGGTGATTCTTGAAAACCAATTCCCTCCATTTTCAAGGCTAATAAGCAAGGAATTATAAAACATGGGGTACTGGGCGCTGTTAGAATGCACCACTTCACCCAGAAAATTGTTTAAATTACAAATGTTTAGGCATTGTTATCTTTATTTCTTTTGTTTGTATTAGTATGGCACAAAAAAGTGGAGAAACAAAAAGCCAAATGTGACACATTTCACACAAAGCACCAAGAATGCACTGGACAAAATTTTTGCCACCTGCTCACAATTGTATGAAATTAATGAATGAATGATTTGTATAGCGCTGCAATTGCAAACTGAATCGCTTCAAGGCACTAGATCCGTCCTGTGTTGTCCAGCTTCTTAGAAGAGGTAGGTCTTGAGTTTTTTTCTGAAGGCCTGATGGTTTTCTTCCATGCGGATGTAAGTCGGTAGAGCGTTCCATAGCCATGGTCCTTGGACTGTGAATCTTCGTTCTCCCTTTGTTTTGTAGCGGGGTTTGGGAATAAGGAGGAGGTTTTGGTTAGAAGATCGTTAGAAGATTTGGTTAGAAGATCGAACACTGCGATTGGGTGTGTAGCGTTTTATTTTCTCGCATAGGTATAGAGGAGCGTTTCCTTGTATGCATTTGTGGGTGAGGCATAGGGTCTTGAAAGTGATTTGATTCTTTACGGTTAGTCAATGTGGGCTCCTCAGAGAAGGGGAGATGGATTCCCAGGGTTTTTTCCTGTTAGCAGTCTTGCTGCCGTGTTTTGGATGAGTTGTAAGCACGCAAGCTGATATTGGGATAGTCCTATGTAGAGGGAATTTGCGTAGTCAAGTCTGGAATTAATGATTGTTCCAACTACTGCTGCTTTGTCCTCTTCTGGAAAGAAGGGGTCGAGTCTACATAGCAGGGGGAGGAGATGGTGAGATCCGCTGACTACTGATCCTATTTGTGCATCCATTGACATTTCTTAGTCAAAAATGACTCCGAGACTCTTGGCTTTGGTGCTTGGAGAGATGGTCTGTCCAAGGATGGTGGGAGGTGTCCATGGGGTCTTAGTTTTGGAATTTTGGTTTGCTTGTAGGAGAAGAAGCTCTGATTTTGACCTGTTGAGTTTGGGGGAGCTAGTGGTCATCCAGTCGTCTATCAAAGTGAGGCATTTTTCTAGTTGCTGATGATGGTCTTTTTGTCAGGTGATGCGAAAGTAGAGTTGAGTATCATCAGCGTATGAGTGAAAGCAGAGGTCCGATTTTCTGATGATTTTAAGGAGTGGGCGAATGTAGATGTTGAAGAGCAGTGGTGACAAGGGTGAACCCTGAGGGACTCCACAAGAGATTGCGCAGGTTTCAGAGGTGAATGCTCCTAGTTTCACTGTCTGAGAACGATTTCCTAAGAAGGATGCGAACCATTGTAGATCTGAATCTGTGACTCCTGCTACTTCTGTGAGGCGGATGAGTGGAGTATTGTGGTCGACTGTATCGAACGCTGCACTGAGGTCTAACAGTACCAGGAGATATGATTCTCCGTCATCAGCTGCTTTGAGAGCGTCGTCCCATATATTGAGAAGTGTCATTTCTGTGCCATGGCCTGGGCGGAAGCCTGATTGCAGAGGGTCCAAGAGTTTCTGTGTGTCCAGGTGGTGTTGTAGCTGTTGTACTACTGCTTTCTCCATAATCTTGGAGATGGTGTAAAGGCTTGTTATCGGTCTGCGGTAGTTTGGGTCCTTAGGGTCGAGGTTGGGTTTCTTTAGCAGGGGTTTGACAATGCCATGCTTGAGGGTGATCGGAACAGTCCCTTCTTTGAACTACTGATTTATGAGGTGTGTTATGGTAGGAGCCAAGATGTCGGAACATTCTTTCAGGAGTTTGGGAATTATTTCGTTTGGTGATGTGCTGTCTCTGCGGCTTCTGATGATGTTTTTGGTGATGTCAGTGGTGATTGTGTTACGTTCGTATCGATTTTTTCTTTTTGCTTTAGTTGAATGAGGTTGGTTGTTTTTTTCTGTTGAATTGTTTGCCAGATGTTGTCGATTTTGTCGATAAAAAAATCCGATAACTCATTGCAGAATTCTTGGGTTTTGTTTCCTGGAGGCTCTAGGCAGGTAGGGTTCATAGTCTTGGCGACTCTTTTTTGAAAAGTTCCCGAGGGCGGTTTAAGGCTGTTGAGATGGTGTTTGAGAAATGTTCCTTTTTTGCTTTGAAGATTGCTTTGTGATATTTCTCCATGAGTGCTTTGTAGTTTGTTTAGTTTTTCTTTGTGGAATTTCTTCTCCAGGCTCTTTCAGCTCTTCTGCGTTCCTGCTTTAGTAAAGTAAGAGTGCCATTAAACCATCCAGAGTTTATTTTGCGTATGAGTGTTTTACGTTTTGGAGCCACTGAGTCCCCTGTTTGTAGTAATGCCTTGTTTAAGGAGTTGAGTGTTTGTTCCGTTGAGTGGTTTAAGTTTAGCATTGCTATTTCTGAGAGTTTGGAGTGTAGTTTCTTCTGAGATCTTGTCCAGTGTGTTGTTATTGCGTGTTTCCGTTTTTGGAGGGTGGTGTTGGTAGCGATTTTTAATTTGATAGCGTGGTCATCTGTCCATGGTAGCGTTAGGTTGTCGAATATGTTGACGTCCATATTTTGTTTTAAGATGAGGTCCAGAATGTGTCCTAAACCATGTGTAGGAGCATTTATCAGTTGCTGAAGACCTAATTCTTCCAGTTGGTTAATGCAGGCGGTGGCGATAGGGTCTTGGGTGGAGTTTGCCCAGAGGTTGAAATCTCCAAGTACCAAAAAGTTTTTGGTTTTCAGGGTGTGAGTTGACATGAATTCTGTGAAGGGTGTAAGGAGATTGGTCTTCGGTCCTGGTGGTCTGTAACATAGTAGTATGTGAATGGTGTCTTGGGATGTTGTTTGAAGATGTAGGGTGAGTGTCTCCATGAAAGGCACTGAGTTCTGTACAGTTAGTTTGATGAACGCGAGGTGAGATTTGAAGATCACTGCTAGGCCTCCTCCTTTTTTTCCTATTCTGTGCTCTGTTAGGATCCTGTAGTTCTCAGGCACTAATTCGGTTAGGATGTCATTGCAGTCGGGTGTTAGCCAGCTTTCCATGATGAAGAGGCAATCTATGTTGTTTTGGGTGATGAAGTCGTGTACTTCCAGTCTGTGCTTGACTGCAGATCTGGTGTTGATCAGAGTGCATGCTAATTGTTGTGGTTGAATTGTTGTCTTCCTATATTTGATTGTCGATTGTAGGTTGGTCCTTAGTAATTCTTCTTTCTGTAGTATTTTTTGAATGGAAGTTGGTAATGTTGAGGTGGTATTTCTTAGCCTGTGGAGAGCGTCCGCTGAGTATTTGAAGTTGCACATGGCGAGAAAATTGCTGAAGGTAGGATGATGCGGTGATGATACTGATGTGGCGACGGTGAGGTTGCTCAGAAAGATGGTGGTCCTGAAGGGTGCTGCTGCTTCTGTTGCTGAAAAGATGATGGTCTGAAGGATGCCGCTGCTTCAGAGGTGGCGTTGTTGATGGTGCGAATGGAACTGTTGGTGGTGGTGGAGGGGGGCCACGCAGGCCTAACCGCCCTCCCGTTAATCCAGAGGAAGGCAAAAAAAGCCCTAGCTGAGCTAGCCAATTGCTGCAGCAGAGGAAAAAAATTTGTTCCTGACCCCCGGAGGCGATCGGACCCTATTTACTGGTACCGAGCCACGTCTGGAAGGATCGAGATGAACACTGGTGCAAGGCCTGAGCCGAGGATTGTCCTGCTCTCAGCATCACCCCGTGCTGTGGTGGTGTCCGGTAATGAAGGAGGTGGTATTCAGGGGTAGGAAGGGCACACTGACCGCTAGAGACAGAGAGGGGTAAACTGAGGAGGTGGGCTGGCAGGGCCGGAGCTAGGCCGCAGCCGTGGTCTGTCCCCAGAGTTAGCAGCTAGGGACGAGGTGACCAGACGGCTGCTGTGGAAGGTGCACTGGTGAGCAGTGGGCTGAGCGGATGGGTCCCGGTGGAATACTGTTGTGGAGTCCCGGGATGAGCTCTGGGCAGCCGGCTAAGAGCTGCGGCCACGTCTGGGAGTACCAAGATGGCCACCGGGCTAGGCCCAAGCCGCGGTCTGTCCAGGTGCTGTGGAAGGTGCACTGGTGGGCAGGGGTCTGGGCGGGGGTCAGAAGTGATCGGGTTCCCGGTAGGTCCTACTGTGGAGTTTGCGGATGCGCTCCGGGTGGTCGGGGAAGTGCTGCAGCCGCGTCTGGGTGTCCCAAGATGGCCGCTGTGCTAGGCCCGAGCCGCCGTCTGTCCAGATGCTAGGATCCCTGGTGTGGCAACGATTGCGTCTGTAGCTGGTGGGTAGGGTCCGGGAGGAGGGGGTGCGTGGGTCTGCCAAATGGGCTGGGGAGGCTGGGGGAGGAGAGGCAGCAGGCCGGCACTAGGCTGGAGCGCTAGGCTGGAGCCGCGGAGTATCCTGGGAGGCTGCCTATGAGGCTGGCGGGCTGGAACCAAGCATCCGGAGGCAGTGGACAGCGCGATGGAGAACTGGGGACCGAGGTGTCCCGCTCCCGTTCCTGGAAATGTTGCTAGGGGGCTGCTGGGGGGACCCGGTTCAGTTCTGCTGGGAGTCCGCTGGGGAGCCCAGGATGAATCCTGGATGGCTAGATGGCCGGATGGCTGGTGCTTCTAGCACACACGTCTGCATGTCTGCTCTCTGCTCTGCTCTGACAACACTGACAGAATTCAATGGGACCACAGCTAAAAACACACTGCAGCCCAAAAGGAATCAATTGCATTCCAAGTTTGTGATGCTCCTGTAATTTGTAATTTAACTCACCTCTATCAATTAACAGGCGCTGACAATATATAAATCACACTGGCAACCAGTTAAAAATGGTATAAAATTGACTCAACCTTTCTGTTGTGTGTATCTGTATGCCCGCAGAGCATGTAGAAGAAAAAGAGCAGCAAAGAATTGTCTGAGGATTTGAGAACAAAAATTGTGGAAAAGCATGGACAATCTCAAGGTTACAAGTCTATCTCCAGAGATCTTAATGTTCCTGTGTCCACGGTGTGCAACATTGTCAAGACGTTTACAGCCCATTGCACTGTAGAAAATCTTCCTGGATATGGAGGAAAGAGAAAAATTGACCAAAGAGTTTGCCAAAATTTACCTGAGGAAGCCAAAATCTTTTTAGGAGAATGTGCTGTGGACAGACAAAACAAAATTACAGCTTTTTGGTAAAGTTTATCATTAATCTGTTTTCAGAAAAAGAAATGAGGCCTTTAAAGAAAAAGAATACAGTCCCTACAGTCAAACACTGTGGAGATTCACTGATGTTTTGGGTTGCTTTGATGCTTCAGGCACTGGATGTCTTGACTGTGTGCATTGCATTATGAAGTCTGAAGACTACCAAAGAATTGGTAGGGGTGCAATGTAGGGCCCAGTGTCAGAACGTTGAGTCTCCATCAGAGGTCCATCAGAGGTCCATCAGAGGTCATGGGTCTTAGAGCAGGACAATGACCCAAAGCACATGTCAGAAATGGTTGAAGACAAAGTGGTGGAGAGTACTGAACTGGGCAGCAATGAGTCCAGATCTAAAACCCATAGAGCACCTGTGGAGAGATTTCAAAAGAGCAGTTGGGAAAAGGAACCCTTCTAATCTGAGAGACCTGGAGCAGTTGGCGAAAGAAGAGTGGTCCAAAATTCTAGTGGAGAGGTGTAAGAAGCTCATTGATGGTTACAGGAAGCGATTCATTTCAGTACTTTTTTACAAGGCATGCAATACCAAATATTAAATTGAGGGTGCCAATAAATATGTCCAGTTCATGTTTTTCACATGCATGTATAAATAGACACATGTATTGATAATTGAAGTTGTATACTTATCATATGAGGTTATGCTGCACTCTTTTATGTTGGACACTTACAAATGTAAAAATATAATTAAAATTTTCGCCTGCTTAATGACATTTCTCAGCTGCTTTCTTTTGTTTGTAAATACAGAGGCCAGGGATTCCATTTATCTATAGCAGAACTTTTTACTAGATAAGAGTCTGGTATGGATTGTAAGGGGGCCCATTAAAACAAAAACAAAAAAAGTCACATTGTTTCCTCTAAAAATACATACTGGACCCCTGTCTGGTAAAGATTTCAAGGGGTACCCCACACAAAAAAAATGGTGTAACTCCATCATTAATCATGCCTTTCAGCATTGTAGATTCACATCAATTACAATGAACATTTCCAGACAAAAAAAAGTAATGTGTCCACCCCTGACTAACTCAATGTGAATACAATTTCCTTAGCTGGCAGCTGAATGTAAACAAAACTGTGGGATCCCAGGTGATGCTATTAGTCGAATATAGATATGACCATATTTGACTTCACTGATATGTTACACTACAATGACCACACCTTTATTGATAAGATTTTAGATACAAATGGGCTTGCATAAAATAGATGCTACAAAGTCTGACTTGTTGCATTTCATAATTGTTTTATATGAAATCAAAATAATTTCCATCCTTCTCTCCTGCTGACCACATCTCTGTAGCATCTGGGTCATAGCCATAATATTCTTACTGGGCAACATCATCATGCATTTAAGAATTCACTAATGAAACCAACAGATAAGTAAAACTAGGCAGAAACCAGCAATTCAGAATGTTCAGGAAGATCATGTTCTATCAAATTACAAGGATATTTTGTTACCACTGTTATCTAGTGACAAACATAAATTTTTATGATGGTTGACACTGCAGAAGCAAAGGAAAATAGGTGATTTCTTGTATAATACACACATTACTTGCTGGAATGCTGTGTTTATTTTTAGGTGAAAATGACATTAAAGCAGAACTTCAGCATCACATTTTATGTTCCTTGTGCTTCTGCTACTGGTTCTTGGTAGAAAATTGTTATTTCCCTGATTTGCTTCCCCACTGTGTGTCTTTAAATTTCCATTGCAGGAACACTTTCTGTATGCAGATGCCCAGCCTCCAACAAGTACTAACAGTCTTAAGCCTCGTACTCACGATCCAATTGTTGGCAGGGGATTGTTTGTTGACAGAGTGTTGTCCTAAAATCTGACTGCTATGCCCTATACACACGATTGGACATTGATCGGACATTCCGACAACAAAATCCATGGATTTTTTCCGACGGATGTTGGCTCAAACTTGTTTTGCGCACACACGGTCGCACAAAGTTGTCGGAATTTCCGCTCGCCAAGAATGCGGTGACGTACACCACGTACGATGAGGCTAGAAAAGGCCAGTTCAGAACCAAGCACGGCACCCTTTGGGCTCCTTTTGCTAATCTCGTGTTAGTAAAAGTTTGGTGAGAGACGATTCACACTTTTTCAGACTTGTGGTTGTCAGATCGTTTTCTGCTGTTCAGTTTGTGTTTGTGGGTTTGTATCTGCTCTTCAGTGCGTGCAGCAAGCTATGCGTGACTCTGTCATTGTGTTCTTGTTCGTTCGTTACTGTTTTTCAGGTCGCTCTTCACAGGCCTTGCTGTTCTTCAGTGCGTTCTGTTACTTCGTTCTGAGCAGCCGACCGTTTTCTAGCCATGTTGCGTATGCGTACTCCTTGTAGAGTTTGTGTTGTGTGGGGGCTTGGTGTTGGGGTCCTTACCTTGACACAAGTCCAGTCCATGAACAGGGTGGGGAGGAGTTTATGGACCAAGAATTGGTTGCTCCAGCGTGACCAGTTCTGTCACATGCCTTTGCTCCGTGAGATCCGTGAGAATAATCTTGATGATTTCAGGAACTTTCTGCGCATGACGGACTCCGCATTTCACCGTTTATTGGCTTTGCTGACCCCTTATATCAGCAGGCTTGATACCTGCATGAGGCAAGCCATCACTCCGGAGCAGAGGTTAGTCGCCACCCTGCAGTACTTGGCGACGGGGAGAAGCCTGCAGGACCTCAAGTTCTCGACAGGCATCTCCCCCCAGGCTCTGGGGATCATTATCCCAGAGACCTGTTCTGCCATCATCCAGGTTCTGCAGAAGGAATATATTAAGGTAAGATTTATCCTTTAACACCACATTCTATTGTATATAATGTTTGATAATATATTTTATTTCTTTCCTCATTCCCTAATTACCATGATTGTAATATGCTGTGAATGTCCCCTTTGTCCTCATGCATGCTGGATTTTTAGGTAATTATTTTTGTTGTCCTTCATACATATTTGCCTTTACTTACCTCCCCAGCATGGTCTCCTGGCCCTATATTCACCTCATGTAGTCACTTAACAATGTATTTTATTAGCTCCATAGTAGTGCTTTACCCTAAATACCCCCTAAAATGTTTATAAATGTGATTTGTGGTTTAAATTCAGTGCCAGAGTGCCAGAGGCTTTTTTTTGGGTGTCCCCAAATCATTTTAACCCTCCCTCCCCCCAACTGCTAAGTCAGCTGATACCAATTCTCTATCTATCCTCAATCATCTATCTGCTGACTTTGCCAAACCCATACACACTATACCCATCTCTTTTGTGGTCAGATTTATGGATGAATTCCCCAAAGCATGTAGTGCAAGGGCCTGCCTGTATACTTTCAAATGGTACTGTTTCAAGTTTTTGTATCCTATTATTATCTTGATAATGTCCAAATGCGCTCAAATGTGTACAATGTGTATTTATATCTTTGTATTATGACACTTCTTACCTGTCCAGTGGGCTGCCAATAGTGTAACTAAGGAGGGGCTGTTCAAAGCAATACCCATTATTTAGGCATTCATCTCTCAATGAAGTGGAGAGGGTTACCTGTCCAAGAGCTCCCCCCCCTATAATGTTAGAAATGGCCCATGAGAGGGGGGTCGGAGGGGGAATCTGATAGGTGTACCTTATACTTTGGTCTTTAAAAACTCCCTCAAATAAATGTTATCTTGATGTTGGCCAAGAATGTTTGTGTCTAATTTGCTTTCCCTGTTTATGTGCAAAATGAATAATTGTTTTTTTTTTGTTTGACTCCACAGTTTCCTTCCACGCCACAGGAATGGCAGACTGTGGCCTCCCACTTTGCCCAGCGGTGGGACTTTCCTAACTGCGGAGGGGCAATTGATGGGAAACACGTCCACATCGTCCCACCGCCCAACTCGGGGTTGTACTATTATAATTATAAGGGGTTCAATAGTATTGTGATGTTGGCGGTGGTGTCGGCTACTTATGAGTTCCGATCCTTGGATGCAGTTGAAGCAAAGAAAGTGTTTCACCGCTCAGGTAGATCTGAACCCAGGTGTGAGATTGATGTAAAGCCTTCAGAGTTGAAGAGTCCCAGGTGCTGGCTAAATGCTCAGTAGGGCAAAGTATTGAATAGAAAGATCTGGATGCTGCACACCGGATGAAGTAGAAAACTAGTCTTTATTATAAAAATGGGACCATCAGAAGTACAAGACAATCATGCAGGATGTACAGGATCAGCTGACGCGTTTCACACTCTGAACTGAGTGCTTACTCATAGCTGGCGATTATTGGAATGACTAACATTTATATACCCTAAAAAGAACACCATGTAACCACATGATTAAATGAAAAACAGGTAACAGCTGAAAACCGGTTTAGTGAGATCTCGGCATCTGCTGGCAAATTAGTATGCTTTCCAATAAAAGGGACTCTAAAAGTGGTGACATTTGAGTCACTATAAATAACCTAAATCAATGGAGATGAAGGTGTGAATATAAATGTAATTATGTAACCGTATATGTGTAAACAAAGACTGTATATATTTTTATTGTTGTTTTACATGTATTTAGCAGTATAGGTATAATAGAACGTGAAGAGATGTGATGTGAATATAAAAATAAAATGTGAAAAAACAAAATAATGGGAAATGGATAAAAAATATGTGTAGATTATGTATAAACATAATGATATATAAGTGTGCTGCATATGAACATAAATGAACATATCCAGAGTAAAGTGAGAACACGGATAAAAATCCAATGTAACAATATAGATATAATAAAAGAGCATAGGATGTAAGGCGACAAATAAATAAAGACAAAAGTGGTGTAAGTGTCATTGATTGCTGTAACGTGAACAAAGATGTAATAGATCATAAATGTGTTTGAATAAAACTACATATGTGTGTATTTGTGATATATGACACAGCAAAATGTCTAAAGAGTGTGTGTAAACAAGTGGAATTGAGATTGACAAGGCAGTGAAAGTGCTATACTATGATGCTTGTTTTTAGCCAACCGCATTGAATGATTGTGGAACGAGATCGGTTTGTGTATGGATATGTAAAATGTTCATAGTGAGAGAAAGAGATCCTAAACAATGTAGCATGAGTATATGTGAAGCGTGATGATATGGCTACAAACAGGATGTATGCTGAGATTTTTAATAATGAAAATAAAAATAAACGGTGACATCCAAAACAGAAAGACCTCACCATTCAAAATCACCACAGTATGATCTAATTAGCCTGTGAACATGATAGAGATGTGTGCAAAATGCCGACTAATGGCTTAAAGATATGACACCACGGGGGATGTGCAGATCCCTGCTAATCAAAAAGAAAAGTAAAACAATGTTACAAAGTGAAACACATTTAAGCACGGATAAACATTGTGTAAAACAATGAGTAATAAACCCGTGATGTCCTATATGAAAGTACATCTTTAGATATAGATGTCAGCAAATGCCGAGACCGCTACACAACTCACAATTTAATTGCTAACATTGAATGGAACTGATTATAGACTCACTGATACAATATTCATATGATAATACAGACAGTTAAAATAATTTGATACACAGACAGGCACACAAAAGGTCGGAGTAGATCCAATCTAAGAAAATATAGTGAAGAATGTGTCATTATGTTGAGCATCATAATAAAACAAATTACATCATGTTCTAGCGCTAGACAAATCAAACGTATATTACACACAAGCTATAGCATATGAGAATTTATGTGTATAGATACAAGTTCCATATAGCTAAATAATGATCCCAAAACACTCTTATGAAATTAGACATTAATATGCTCAAAAATGAAGAAAGAGTGTCTACATGAGACATATATATGAGTTAAATCGTTTTTCCAAAACTAAAAAAAATGGTAAAAATGAGAAAAAACAACAAAAAATGGGAACAACAATGAAAACAAAAGTTGAAAAATAAAATAGTGAATATCAATGAAATAAATATAGAAATCATGAAAATAGTCAAAAACAAATAAGTGTAAAAATGTAAAATTCTGTGTATTAATATTGTTGTACGTACACCCAAAAAGAAAAATAAACATGAAAAAGTAATGAAGCAGATATCGTGTTTGAACAGATTGGGTGTCGCCGAACAACATTATTAAAGGGTACTCCATACATTTATCACTAACCACAGTATATTAAGAGCTCCAAAATTACCATGTTAGGTGTAGTAAATGTTCACTTTACTCTGGATATGTTCATTTATGTTCATATGCAGCACACTTATACATCATTATGTTTATACATAATCTACATGTATTTTTTATCCATTTCCCATTATTTAGTTTTTTCACATTTTATTTTTATATTCACATCACATCTCTTCACGTTCTATTATACCTATACTGCTAAATACATGTAAAACAACAATAAAAATATATACAATCTTTGTTTACACATATATGGTTACATAATTACATTTGTATTCACACCTTCATCTCCATTGATTTAGGTTATTTATAGTGACTCAAATGTCACCACTTTTAGAGTCCCTTTTATTGGAAAGCATACTAATTTGCCAGCAGATGCCGAGATCTCACTAAACTGTTTTTCAGCTATTACCTATTTTTCATTTAATCATGTGGTCACATGGTGTTCTTTTTAGGGTATATAAATGTTAGTCATTCCAATAATCGCCAGCTATGAGTAAGCACTCAGTTCCGAGTGTGAAACACGTCAGATGATCCTGTACATCCTGCATGATTGTCTTGTACTTCTGATGGTCCCATTTTTATAATAAAGACAAGTTTTCTACTTCAATCGGTGTGCGGCATCCAGATCTTTCTATTCAATACTTTACTTATGAGTTCCTGTATGTGGACGTGGGGAAGAATGGCCAGATGTCCAATGGTGGAGTCATCGGCCATACGGAGTTCTACAGGCATCTCCAGAATGGCAGCTTGGACTTGCCACCTCCAGAAGACAATGTGGAAGGACTCCCATTCGTCTTCGTTGCGGATGAAGCATTTGCGCTGGGGGACCATCTTTTGCGGCCATTCCCGATGAGGACCCTCACCCCGGACCAGAGGGTTTTTAATTACCGGCTGGCCAGAGCCAGAAGAGTGGTGGAGAACACGTTTGGAATCATGGCCAGCCGGTTCTGCCTATTTCTTACACCCATACACATGGCGGAGTACAAACTGAATCATATTATCCTGGCGTGCTGTGTTCTACACAACTTTTTATGGCAGCATTCTGCCAACTATGCTGGCTCAGTTGGGCCTGAGGCTGGAATTCCAAATGAACCAACCCTGATGGCGCTTGAAAGTGGCCATCCTGGCTTGCCCTCCCTGAGTGCCCGTGATGTCCGGCTAAGATACCTTGAATTCTTTGCGGGTAGGTGGGCTATCAATATGCCAGACAATGTCTAAAACCTTTTTCAAATAAAAAAAAAGCTACTCAAATCTTTGGTGACATTTACTGCTTGTGTTTGTTTTAGCTGACCCTGACAGAATTGTGGTGAGTCCTGAAAATGGCGTGATTGTGTAACCTTACAAAGCACTGTTGGGTGTTATTTACTAAAGGCAAAGACACTTTGCACTACAAGTGCACTTGAAACTGCACTGAAACTGCACTTGTAGCGCAAAGTGGATTTGCCTTAGGAAATAACACTCATGCCGCGTACACACGAGCAGACTTTACGGCGGACTTTGCCCGGCGGACTTTTCGTCGGACTTTGTTTGCTCCTTGGCCACACACGCTCACTGCAAAAGTCCGCTGGTTTTGAACGCGGTGACGTATAGCACGTACGACGGGACTAGAAAAAGGAAGTCCAAGCCCCACTCCGGCACCCTTTGGGCTCCTTCTGCTAATCTCATGTTTATCTCGTGTTAGTAGAAGTTTGGTTAGAGACGATTCGCGCTTTTCACACTTCAGCTTATTTCGTTCATTTTCTGCGGTTCAGTTTGTGCTTGTGAGGTTTGTATCTGCTTTTCAGTGCGTGTTGTTCAGTTCGTAACCTGCCTTGCAGGCCGTTCTGCTCCGCTCGTTCCTGATTTTCAGGTCGTTCTTCATAGGCCTTGCTGTTCTTCAGTGCGTTTGTTATAAGTTTGTTTGTTTGAGCAGCCGACCGTTTTGAAGCCATGTCGAGTGGACGTTCTCGTTCTCGAGTTCGTGCTGTGTGGGGACTTGGTGTTGGGGTTAATACTTTGACCCGAGTCCAGTCCATGAACAGGGTGAGGAGGAGTTCATGGACCAAGAATTGGTTGCGCCAGCGTGACCAGTTCTCTCATATGCCTTTGCTCCGTGAGCTCCGTGAGAATAATCCTGATGATTTCAGGAATTTTCTCAGGATGACGGACACCGTCTTTGAGCGTCTGCTGGCTATGCTGACCCCCTATATCAGCAGGCAGGATACCTGCATGAGGCAAGCCATCAGTGCGGAGCAGAGGCTAGTTGCCACGTTACGTTACTTGGCGACAGGGAGAAGTCTTCAGGACTTAAAGTTCTCGACAGGCATCTCCCCCCAGGCTCTGGGGTTCATAATCCCAGAGACCTGTTCTGCTATTATTCAGGTCCTGCAGAAGGAATATATGAAGGTAAGTTTTATCCTTTAACATTACATGATATGTATTAACTGTTTTTTGATGTATTGTAGAACTGTCCTCTTTACCTAATTGCCATGCTTTCAATCTGCTGTGAATGTCCCCTTTATCTTCGTGCATGCCTATTTTAATCATTTATTGCCCTATACATGCATAATTTCTTTCATTAACCTCCCCACCATGCAATGCTGGGTCCATTTTTATCTCTAGCCTATAGTCCATTGAACAATGTATATTGTCTGCTCCATTGTCTTGTTTGTCCCTCCCCCACCCCACAAATATTTGAGCCAGTCAGGTGTGTTTGTTAACCTAATTAGAACCCCTCCCCCACCCCACAAATGTTTCAGCCAGTCAGGTGTGTTTGTTAACCTAATTAGAACCCCTCCCCCACCCCACAAATGTTTCAGCCAGTCAGGTGTGTTTGTTAACCTAATTAGAACCCCTCCCCCACCCCACAAATGTTTCAGCCAGTCAGGTGTGTTTGTTAACCTAATTAGAACCCCTCCCCCACCCCACAAATGTTTGAGCCAGTCAGGTGTGTTTGTTAACCTAATTAGAACCCCTCCCCCACCCCACAAATGTTTCAGCCAGTCAGGTGTGTTTGTTAACCTAATTAGAACCCCTCCCCCACCCCACAAATGTTTCAGCCAGTCAGGTGTGTTTGTTAACCTAATTAGAACCCCTCCCCCACCCCACAAATGTTTCAGCCAGTCAGGTGTGTTTGTTAACCTAATTAGAACCCCTCCCCCACCCCACAAATGTTTCAGCCAGTCAGGTGTGTTTGTTAACCTAATTAGAACCCCTCCCCCACCCCACAAATGTTTCAGCCAGTCAGGTGTGTTTGTTAACCTAATTAGAACCCCTCCCCCACCCCACAAATGTTTCAGCCAGTCAGGTGTGTTTGTTAACCTAATTTGAACCCCTCCCCCACCCCACAAATGTTTCAGCCAGTCAGGTGTGTTTGTTAACCTAATTAGAACCCCTCCCCCACCCCACAAATGTTTCAGCCAGTCAGGTGTGTTTGTTAACCTAATTAGAACCCCTCCCCCCACATTCAAATGTATCAATGGGCCATCATAGGGGGTGAGTAATCTTATAAGTGTGCCTTATGTTTTTCAACATTTCAATTATAAACACACATATTCATAATATTTGACTGCTGTTGTTTACTAATGTTTTGGTGTAATCTGATATACAATTTTTTTATTAAAGTCCTTATCTTATTTTTTTTGCACTCCACAGTTTCCTACAAGTCCACAGGAATGGCAGACTGTGGCCTCCCAGTTCGCTGACCGTTGGGACTTTCCCAACTGTGTAGGGGCGATTGACGGGAAGCACGTCCGGATTGTGCCACCACCGCATTCGGGGTCTTATTTCTTTAACTACAAGGGGTTCCATAGTGTAGTTTTGATGGCGGTGGTCTTGGCACATTTGGAGTTTATGTTTGTGGATGTGGGTAAGAACGGCCGGATGTCTGATGGAGGAGTCTTTGCACAGACCGAGCTGTGCCATCGTCTCCAGACCGGTGGCCTGGAATTGCCACCTGATGACGATAATGTGGATGGACTCCCCTCAGTTTTTATTGCTGATGAAGCATTTGCTCTCTGTGAGAACTTGATGAGGCCGTTCCCCCAAAGGACACTCACCCCTGAGAGGAGGGTATTTAATTATCGGCTGGCCAGAGCAAGAAGGGTTGTGGAGAATGCCTTTGGTATTCTGGCCAGCCGGTTCCGTATCTTCCTTACGGCTATTAATTTGGCGGACTATAAAATCAACCACGTCATCCTTGCTTGCTGCATCTTGCATAACTTTTTAAGGAGACATTCAGCTACATATCTATCCTCTGTTGGGCCTGAGGCCAGACTGGAAGAGGCTAGCACTTTCACAGGCCTAGAAATTGGCCGTATTGGCTTGGCCCCCCGAACCGCACGTCAAGTGCGTGACCGTTATGTGAATTATTTTAATGGTCGGGGGGCCATTGCTATTCAGCAACAGCTGTAAGTTTGTTTCAAAAATAAAAAAGAAAATTGGTTTATCTAAATATCTTGTTTTTATTGTTGTTTACCTTTAAGTTATGTCTGTCTCCTAGTGCACTTGTAGTAGTGTCAAGTGCATTTAGCTTTAGTTAATCAGGCCCACAAAAACAAACCCCAAATTTTGACTTCAAGAAACAGCCACACACATTGTATAGGGTAAAAAAATTTACTTGGTGCACATTGAAAGGTGCATTTTTTATCATATTTTTTATTATTTTTTGTTCTTTTTATTTTTTTATAAAATATTTTACGTTGTGTAAAAAAATTATCTTTTACTAAATTATTCAAGCCATTTTTTCACAAATATATAGACCTTTATCTAAAAAGATTTACATACACAACAGTGTTTTTATAAACAAAACTTACAATAAATTAACTTACAAAGTTCAATATTTCGAGAACGGTGCATGTAATGTCACCCTTGCAGAAATTGGTCATTTATAAGATGCTCAAAATTGAGCTTTACTAAAGGGTCAAGTCAACATGTGCTATCTCCTATCATGGGAGAGCAATGTACGTGTTTTGTGTGTGCAATCCCATTTTTGGTTCCTCTCACCACCCAAGATTTTTCAGGATGAAGGGTTTGCAAACACAAAACAAGTACATTGCTAACCCATGATGGAAGATAGCACATGATGACACACCGTGTGCATCACACAATGTAAATTTGGGTATACCCCAAAAATTGAAAAAACAATCTTTAAAACAAAATAACTTCCCAAGGAAATGAAGAACATGATTGATGTTTTTAGGCCAAACGTGATTATATTCTGCCCAAAACATCAATCATGTTCTTCATTTCCTGTTGCATGGAGTCCAGGCGAAGTTTCATGCTGTTAATTTGGTCACGCATTTGATCTATGTGGCCATTCCACAGCATTATCTGGCCAATTAGTCTTTGCGCACTGTCTGTGGTGAAGTGCTCTGCCGCTTGGCCTTCCACAACCAGAAACTCACCTAAAACGAGTGAATAAAAACAAGGTTTACAATATGCACGCCAAAATACAGTAACTCAAGCTGGTGTGTCAGTCACTCACTTGGTGGGCTTGAAACCTCGCACACTTCCTCCACCTCTCCTTCCTCAAGGTCGTCGGGTGGGCGTGGTCTTGGGCTGGGGCTTGGGGTATCTTCGGCCTCAGGCTGGTGACTTGGGGGGGTCCTGAGATCCTTGGACTGTTGTCTGAGTCTTTTCTCCCCTATGAGATTTGAAAAAAAGGTATAGTTAAAACACACTGATCTTTTAGGTTTTAATAAATAAAGTAAAATGTTGGTTATGATTTTTTGCCAATTTTGCATCATAATAAATGTTGAAGACAGGATGAACATTACCTCTGAACAACAATTATAAAGAATGCTTATTTTTGGGCAAGTTTCACAGATGCTGACACCTCAATGATCTCCTATGTGTATTACCCCTCAAAAATTTATTTATGGTCACATAGTACACTAGAAAATGCATTTCCTGCGCAAAATGCGTGGGAATGCTGAATAGCTAAATTGCTAAAATGACCGCCATCAAAACTGCCCCATCATATTCCTCTATTATACATCAGTACATGGTGTGTCTGTCCCCTCCCCCCGGGCTCTGTAATCAGAGCTGAGATGCTCCAGCCACCTCCCCCCCTGTGTATAACAGAAGCTTTGGTAACCATGGCAACAAAACAAACACAGTACACTCTGATTAATGTCTAAAATTTCACGAAATGACCTCTAAACAAAAAGCTTTTTCTCCAAAAATTAAAAAAAATATCAAACTGAAAGGATATAGCCAGATAGCTGAATATTTAGTGAACATTGTAAAGTTTATTTGGTGTCTCTAGGTGAAAGTATGAAGGAGCTGAAACTTTTGGGAGCGGAAGAAGAATTTAAGGATTTCAAGCATGCTCCCATTGAATTCAATGTTTAAAAAAGTGAAAAAAACCTTAATATTTAAAAAAGTATAAATGGTAGTAAAAAAGTTGAAAATGACCACACATCAGCTAAAAGAGACGAACATTTTAATAGTTGAATGGTTTTAATAGCTGAAAGTATGCAGAAGTTACGCAGAGCCAAAAAACGTACGGAAGAAAATTAAAAGTAAATTTAAAAATAAATAAAATCGAAGAACAATAGTGGGACTGCTAAATCATTCCCACTAACTATAGTGCTCGTGAGTCCAGATGTGGAAACAGCTGCTGTGTCCTGTCCCTACATTACACTGAATCATTTTTGATGAAGCATTATATTTTCAAACACATCTACACCACATCAACTCATTGTGGGAATTCGCCAAATTATCAAGCCATAAATGTATGTCCAACCCTGTCCCATCGTATTTGGCGAAAAAATAACGTCACTTTATAAAGTATCATATCTATTCCAAAGAACGGTATTTACGAACGATGCAGAAAAACCGCCAAAAATAAGGATCAGCGTGCAAGTTCTGTATCTCAATAGTAAAACACAAGTACTTACTTTTTTTCAGCAGCTTCTTTATTCGCCAATATTGTTCTGGCTCCCGACTTTTGATGTCAGACCACCGCTTCCGCAATTGTTCTTTCGAACGTTTTGTACCAAATTTCTCTTCCAGAGCGGTGACAACTGAGGACATTATTTTGTCCTTCCTCATATTGGGTCGTGTGTACGGTCCTTTTTTGCCATCGTAGTCCTCCCTTCTCAATATGGACACCATCTCCACCATCTCTCCAAAAGCCATGTTGGTGGCCTTATATCTCCTCCGGGATGTGGATGTTTGGGGCTCCGGGCTTTCCTCCGCGCTACTTCCACTTAATCGCTCCGCCATCTTTTGCTATCTACTCCCACTGCGCAACGAAGTGTGAAGGGGCGGGGCCAAATCGTACTTACGAACGTCAGGGGCGGGCGACGCAGGCGGAGCATGACACATGCGCAGTGTATATAAAGCTAGTACGATGGCCTACGTATGTCCGTGCGGAAGTAGCGAGCGGCACAAACGAAGGTAAGATTAAAGAGTGTGTGTGTGTGTGTGTGTGTGTGTGTGTGTGTGTGTGTTTGTGTGTGTGTCCCCGTGTGTGTCCCCTAGATTACAACACAAACTAATCCTGAGATTTGGGACTGACATTTAAGTTTTGATCTTGTGTCTTGTCTTGCAGAAAAAATGAATCCCTTTAAAGAGGAAGATTTTTTGTCACATTTCATTGATCTCTATGAGGAGAAGAAAAACCTCTGGGAGGTCAAACAACCCCTATATTATAATCGTGATGTTAGGAAGGCAACACTGGGCACACTTTTAGAGTTTGTGAAGACTCGACTCCCCCAGGCAGACCTCAAGTTTGTGGACAGGAAAATAGGTATCTTGCGTAATATGTATAAGCGGGAACACAGAAAAATCCAGGAGTCGCTCAGATCCGGGGCAGCAGCTGACCAAGTTTATGTACCCAAGTTGTGGTATTACCACAAACTGCGATTCCTGGATGAGCAGACCGAAGCCAGGCAATCACTTTCCACCCTTCCCCCCACCCTTCCCCCCACCCTTCCCTCCAGCCTTCCCTCCAGCCTTCCCTCCAGCCTTCCATCCACCTCCACCCCAGCTGAGGAGTCCCAGGATGAACTGGGCCTTTTCACCATTGATGAAGTGGATGCGCGCAGCTTCAGCCAGGTATACTTTTTTTTTAGATTTGGGGATTGTGTAAATGTTATTAATGATGTTAAGGTGTAAATTTTGAAAGTGCTTCATAAAAAATCACTTCTGCACAAAGAGTAATATGTAGACATATCACTAGACAGTAGTGGCCAAATATATACGTAACTTCAGATCTTGTTGATCATCTGAAATAATGGTGTGGTCAAATAGATAGCCTTTACTATTTTGTGTAATTATATTTGAAAGTTAGGAGCTGAAAATTGTGTGTGATTGCATAACAGAAAATTACAACTATGTCCCTTTTTTTACACAGGATGACCTCAGCCAGGAGGAGGCCTTGCCCAGTGGGAGAGAGGAGGAGGCCTTGCCCAGTGGGAGAGAGGAGGAGGCTGTGGCTGGGCCAAGTAGAAGCCGCACGGAGTGCCAGGTGCCTCCCCTCCGCATTCTCCACAAAAGGCCCAGGAGAATGACTGCAACAGAGCAGGAATCCCTAGACCTCATACGGGAAGCAAGCCTGATCCTGAGCAAACCTCCCAATGCAGAGGAGGCGTATGGCACCTATATAGCCAGCAGATTACTGGAGTTGGAAAAGGGCCAACGCCTCCTCTGTGAGGGTCTAATTTTCCAGGCTTACCAGAAGGGCTTGAGAGGGGAGCTTACTACTACAACCTATCTAGCAGATGAAGCCAATCCTCCTCCTCCTCCTCCTGCCCAAAGTACACCACCAGAGGCACAACCTCCGAGGAAGGCTGCAGAGAAGCGTGGAGGGAAGGCTGCAGAGAAGCGTGGAGGGAAGGCTCCACGGAAGAGTCGAAAGTGATTGCCTGGTTTCTGTCTGGTCTGACTGTGCTCCCTGTGCTCCCTATAGTCGCAAGATACCTATTTTCTTGTCCTCAAACTTGATGTGTGTCCTGGGGGACGAAAGGCTTCCCAGATTCTAAAAGTGTGTCCAGTGTTGCCTTCCTAATTTTTTTGTGAAGAAAATAAATACATTTTGGTTTACCTTACATTCTTGCCTATGTCTTTTGATTAAAAAACGCCATTTTGTTTGGGAGTAGGCAGGTACAGGTCGAAAAGACTATGGGGTTGATTTGAGAGAAGCAAATAGTCTGTGCACTTTGCAGAGGGCAGTTGCCCTCTGCAAGTGCAATTGCTCCAGAGCATCAGAAATTATTTAAAAGCTTGACTTTGCAAAGAGTACCCAATCCTGTGCAAGTAAAAGAAAAAAAAAAACAATTTTGCTTGCACATGATTGGATGATGGAAGTCAGCAGAGCTGCTTCACATTTAATAAAGCTTGGGAGCAACTGCTCTTGCAGAGGGCAAATGCAATTTCCAAAATGCACAGGCTTTTTACCTTTAGGAAATCAACCCCTATGTGTGTTTTTGTCAAATAAAAACAATTAATTTTTATTTGACATGATTTTCGGAATAAATCAGCAGAGCTTCCCCGAATTTAAGCTCTTCCCCTCAGTTTTTCTGCGACTGCACTTCCAACAAGTGCACTTGGTGTGCAATTTCTCAAGTGAACGTTTCACTTGATATTCTTAAATGATTTAAGCCTTTTGTCAAAAACAAGCTCGGGGGAAGCTCTGCTGATTTATTCCGAAAATCATGTCAAATAAAAATTAATTGTTTTTGTTTGGGCTTCCTTGCATGTGCCCCTCGGATCCACAGCGAACACACTTCAAAATGCTCTTTATGTGGAATTATATGTATAATTAGCACTTGGAGTGAAAAATGATTTTGCCTTTGTTAAATACACCCCCCTATGTCTAATGAACAAGGGACAACAACCTCATTAAGGTTCTTTAAAACAACACAAAATATGAATGTTAATTGTGGTAACTTGAAAATACACACAAAAAATGTGGTTAGCATTTAACACACATTGTAAAATAGCTAAAGTGTTGAAATAAAAAAAACAAAAAAAACAAAATCTATTTTAAAATTTTAAAGTTATGGAGATCTGGCTGTTACAAAATATTATATTAGTCATGGCAGGAGGATAAATCATGAAGAAAGAAGTTTGTGAGAACTCTGTGTGAATATAAAGCAGAAAAACAACTTCATTCCTCTCGCATTATCAATCCTAAAAAAAGGCTGTATTAAAAGACGACAGAAGAGGAATGTGCTAGCTTCAAGACGAAGGCTAGTTTTACCAGACCGAGCGCTTCCGTCTTGTAATTGCTTCAGAGCATGCGTCAGTTTGAGTTCGTCGGACTAGCACACAGACGATCGGTTTGTCCGCTAGAAAGAAGAGTCCGTCGGATAAATTTTAAACAAGTTTCAAATCTAATTCCGTCCAACTTTTGAGAAAACAAAGTCCGCTGGAGCCCACACACATCGAATTGTCCGACGAAATCCAGTCCGCCGGGCAAAGTCCGCCGTAAAGTCCGCTCGTGTGTACGCGGCATCATTGTCACAGAAAACACCAATTAGAACACCACAAAAGTGTTGTAGCATTGAGACAATAATCCACACATTCTTGATTAACAATCTTTTTAATACCAGCACAATCACATGTGCATTTAGAAAAGGTTTTTAAAACAAACCAACATGTTTGTTGTATAACAATTTTTGGGGTCACATTTGAAAAAGTAGAAATGTCCATTTAAGATAAAACAGGCATGTTTAAAACCAACAAGAAAGACACAAATCTTGAACTTACAAAGTTCACATTTGGTAGAACTTGAAGGCAATATCAGACATGAGTATTTACAAACTGTGTTTGATATTGCGTTCAGATGGGGTGAAGTCACCCCAGGAAAAGGCAAATTTTGAAGATGCACACAAATTTACAAATGTCAACATGTGCTACCTGTCATCACGGGGGATTAAGGGACGTGTTTGGGGGGGTGCAACCCCTTCCTCACAGCTACTTTATTATTGAGGAAGGGGTTGCACCCCAAAAACGCGTCCATTGATCTCCCGTGGTGGCAGATAGCACATGTTGACACACTGTGTGCCTCTTCAAAAATTGGCTTTTCTCAAATTTGTCAAAAAATGTCAAAAATTTGTAGCACACAAAAAAACAAAGGGATTTGGAGGGGTTTTAAACTCTCCATAAAACATCAATGATGTTCTTCATTTTTTGAAGAACATCATTGATGTTTTTCTTGATGTTTTCCAAGTCCCTATTACACCCCATGATCTCCCCGATCAGGATCTGTGCACTTTCCAAGGTGAAAGGATCTGGATCCACAACATCACGATCACCTAAAAAGATAGAAACCAAAAAACACCATGTATTATAAATATGCCGGCATCCATCTCTTATCTGAGCCTGTGGTCGCAGAGACTCACCTGTTGTGGTGCCAATTTCCACCACGTCTTCCTCCTCCTGCTCTGCTTGTCTTGGGTGGATTTCCCATTCTTCCAGAGGTCGGAGGTCTGTGGTCTCCTCGGATGAGGGGTGTCCTCCGAGTCTTTTCTCCCCTATGTAAAAAAAAATTGGTATACTTAGCACACAGATATTTGATAGCAGAACTATAAATATGAAACATTGCTTGGAAGTGGGGTACAATTGTCTATTTTGGCAGAGTTCCAAGATGTAGAATTTTTAGCGTCCTTTGTCAAGCTTGAATACTTTACCTGTTTTGTACAAGCTTCACAGATGGAGACACCCCTATAGTATACACTGGAGCACCTGTGTGGGCCCCCTAATAAAAAGGGTGTTCTTGTGTCCAACACTAGTGCTCCAGCGTCCAGATGTGTAACCAGTAGGGATGAGCTTCGTGTTCGAGTCGAACCCATGTTCGACTCGAACATCGGCTGTTCGACCGTCCGTCGAATTGCGAACGATATGGGCCGTTCGCGCCAAATTCGTGTGGCGCGTCACGGCCCATAATTCACTGCGGCATCGCAGTGCATTGCTGGCTGATGATTGGCCAAGCATGCACTATGACCCGCATGCTTGGCCAATCACAGCGCCGTCAGTAGAGAGAGCTGTAATTGGCCAAAGCCAGGGTGGCTTTGGCCAATTATGGCTCAGGGGATTTAGTACACACCCCACACTATATAAGGCCGCCTGCACGGCGGCCCTGTGTAGTGTGTGTTCCGGTGTGCTGAGAGATAGAGAGAGAGAGAGACAGTGTCATTTGATTTGAGTTAGATAGATTAGGCAGAACAGTCAGTCAGTTAGCTGCACTTACAGTGTATTGTGTATATATATGCATCCCAGGTGTTGCATATATATATATACACTGTATTCAGTTTAGCTAGATCCGTTCCTGTTATCTTCTATCTAGACTATTTAGTGCAGTGTGTCCTGCTCACAGTGTTCAGCTAGATCCGTTCCTGCTATTTACATTCAGTGCAGTGCGTCCTGCTCACAGTGTTCAGCTAGATCCGTTCCTGCTATTTACATTCAGTGCAGTGCGTCCTGCTCACAGTGTTCAGCTAGATCCGTTCCTGCTATTTACATTCAGTGCAGTGCGTCCTGCTCACAGTGTTCAGCTAGATCCGTTCCTGCTATTTACATTCAGTGCAGTGCGTCCTGCTCACAGTGTTCAGCTAGATCCGTTCCTGGTATTTACATTTAGTGCAGTGCGTCCTGCTCACAGTGTTCAGCTAGATCCGTTCCTGCTATTTACATTCAGTGCAGTGCGTCCTGCTCACAGTGTTCAGCTAGATCCGTTCCTGCTATATACATTTAGTGCAGTGCGTCCTGCTCACAGTGTTCAGCTAGATCCGTTCCTGCTATTTACATTCAGTGCAGTGCGTCCTGCTCACAGTGTTCAGCTAGATCCGTTCCTGCTATTTACATTCAGTGCAGTGCGTCCTGCTCACAGTGTTCAGCTAGATCCGTTCCTGCTATTTACATTCAGTGCAGTGCGTCCTGCTCACAGTGTTCAGCTAGATCCGTTCCTGCTATTTACATTCAGTGCAGTGCGTCCTGCTCACAGTGTTCAGCTAGATCCGTTCCTGGTATTTACATTTAGTGCAGTGCGTCCTGCTCACAGTGTTCAGCTAGATCCGTTCCTGCTATTTACATTCAGTGCAGTGCGTCCTGCTCACAGTGTTCAGCTAGATCCGTTCCTGCTATATACATTTAGTGCAGTACGTCCTGCTCACAGTGTTCAGCTAGATCCGTTCCTGCTATTTACATTCAGTGCAGTGCGTCCTGCTCACAGTGTTCAGCTAGATCCGTTCCTGCTATTTACATTCAGTGCAGTGCGTCCTGCTCACAGTGTTCAGCTAGATCCGTTCCTGCTATTTACATTCAGTGCAGTGCGTCCTGCTCACAGTGTTCAGCTAGATCCGTTCCTGCTATATACATTTAGTGCAGTACGTCCTGCTCACAGTGTTCAGCTAGATCCGTTCCTGCTATTTACATTCAGTGCAGTGCGTCCTGCTCACAGTGTTCAGCTAGATCCGTTCCTGCTATTTACATTCAGTGCAGTGCGTCCTGCTCACAGTGTTCAGCTAGATCCGTTCCTGCTATTTACATTCAGTGCAGTGCGTCCTGCTCACAGTGTTCAGCTAGATCCGTTCCTGCTATTTACATTCAGTGCAGTGCGTCCTGCTCACAGTGTTCAGCTAGATCCGTTCCTGGTATTTACATTTAGTGCAGTGCGTCCTGCTCACAGTGTTCAGCTAGATCCGTTCCTGTTATCTTCCTACTGACAGGCAGGCTTGTCTGGTTACAGTATATAAAGCTACCTGAAGAAAATTACAGGTGTTCTTTTTGATCCTATTAGTACCACGGTCAGGCAGCTAGACTATTTACATTTAGTACAGTGTGTCCTGCTCACAGTGTTCAGCTAGATCCGTTCCTGTTATCTTCCTACTGACAGGCAGGCTTGTCTGGTTACAGTATATAAAGCTACCTGAAGAAAATTACAGGTGTTCTTTTTGATCCTATTAGTACCACGGTCAGGCAGCTAGACTATTTACATTTAGTACAGTGTGTCCTGCTCACAGTGTTCAGCTAGATCCGTTCCTGTTATCTTCCTACTGACAGGCAGGCTTGTCTGGTTACAGTATATAAAGCTACCTTAAGAAAATTACAGGTGTTCTTTTTGATCCTATTAGTACCACGGTCAGGCAGCTAGACTATTTACATTTAGTACAGTGCGTCCTGCTCACAGTGTTCAGCTAGATCCGTTCCTGCTATATACATTTAGTGCAGTACGTCCTGCTCACAGTGTTCAGCTAGATCCGTTCCTGTTATCTTCCTACTGACAGGCAGGCTTGTCTGGTTACAGTATATAAAGCTACCTGAAGAAAATTACAGGTGTTCTATCCCAGCTTAGTGCAGCTACAGGCCATTAGTATGTCTGGAAGGCCAAGAAGGAGAGGCAGACAGTCACAAGCCAATAAGAGAGGGCAAGCAGGCTCTGTGTCTAGTGCTGGTCGTGGAGACGGTGCATCCTCATCAGCACGTGGCCATGGGACACGCTTGGCCTTTTTTTCGGCAGCTGGCCGTGTTGAGCCGCAACATGCGGAAGACTTGGTCGAGTGGATGACCAAGCCGTCCTCATCCTCCTCATCCTCTCTCACCCATGCCCAGGGTGCTTTGTCTGGCAAAGCAGCGGCCTCTTCCCTCAGCTCAATGTCATCAGTGACTCCTTCCCTAGCTCCACCATGTCCTCATGAGGATTCCCTCGAACTGTTTGACCACAGTGTTGGGTACATGCTCCAGGAGGATGCCCAGCGTTTGGAAGGCTCTGATGATGATACTGAGCTCAATGAAGGCAGTAACATGAGCACGGACAGAGGGGGTGCCCAAGAAGGACAGCAATCTGGCAGTCATGCTCCCCCTGCTGCAGCATACTGCCAGGTTTGCTCCAGTGATGAGGAGGGAGGGGATGATGAGGTCACTGACTCAACGTGGGTGCCTGATAGGAGAGAGGAGGAGGAGGAGGAGGAGGAGGTGGCACATCACCAACTAGGCAGGATGCCCTCCAGGGGCCAGCCTAAGGGCAGCACATTGACTGCATCACACCCCAAAGCTCCACATGTGCAGGGCGCTGCAGTCTCTGCGCGTTATTCAAAAAGTTCTTTGGTGTGGGCCTTTTTTGAGACGAGTGCATCAGATCGCACCGCTGCTATTTGCAACATATGTCTCAAGCGTATCTCGCGTGGCCAAAACATCTCCCGCTTGGGTACCACATGCTTGACCAGACATATGTTGACCTGCCATGCAGTTCGTTGGCAAGCGTATCTGAAAGACCCACACCAAAGAACAAAGAGGATCTCTCCTTGCTCCTCATCAGCTGAGATTTCCAACCCCACTAGACCTTCAGTCCTCTCTGAGACCTGCAGTGAGAGGAATGAAGGTGTAGAATTAGGTGTGTCACAGCCAAGTACTTGTGGGCAATCTGCTTTTGGTACACCGACGTCAGATTGTACCAGGCAAATTTCCCTGCCCCAGCTGCTGCACCGCCGAAAGAAGTTTGCTCCCAGCCATCCACATGCCCAGCGGTTGAATGCTAGCTTGGCAAAATTGCTAGCACTTCAACTGCTGCCTTTTCAGTTGGTAGACTCTGCCCCCTTCCGTGAGTTTGTGGAATGTGCGGTTCCTCAGTGGCAGGTACCCAAACGCCACTTTTTCTCACGGAAGGCGATTCCGGCTCTCTACCGGCATGTGGAAGGCAATGTCCATGCCTCGCTGGACAGGGCGGTCAGCGGTAAGGTGCATATTACCGCTGACTCATGGTCCAGCAGGCATGGACAGGGACGTTACTTAAGTTTCACGGCGCATTGGGTGACTCTGCTGGCAGCTGGGAAGGATGCAGGACAAGGTGCAGTAGTGTTGGAGGTTGTTCCGCCACCACGCCTCCAAAATGCTGATTGTGACACACCTCTCTCCTCCACCCCCTCCTCTTCTTCTTCCTCCATGGCCTCTTCCTCGGAACCAGCGGTGCTCCGTAGGCGTTCAAGGGGCTACGCAAGTACGCAGGCCAAAAGATGCCATGCGGTGCTTGAGCTGGTGTGCTTGGGGGACAGGAGCCACACTGGGGCAGAGGTTCTGTCAGCTCTGCAGGGGCAGGTTCAGAGGTGGTTGACGCCACGCCAACTTAAGGCAGGAATGGTGGTTTGCGACAATGGCACCAACCTCCTCTCTGCCCTCCGACAGGGACAACTGACCCATGTGCCCTGTTTGGCTCACGTCCTTAACTTGGTGGTGCAGCGGTTCTTGGGCAGGTACCCGGGCTTACAGGATGTCCTGAGGCAGGCCAGGAAAGTCTCTGTGCATTTCCGCCGGTCATATAATGCCAGTGCTCGGCTGACGGACCTCCAAAAGGAGTTTAACCTGCCCAAGAACCGCCTAATCTGTGACATGCCCACCAGGTGGAACTCGACGTTGGCCATGCTGCAGCGGCTGCACACGCAGCAGAGGGCCATCAATGAGTACCTGTGCGACTATGGCACCAGGACAGGGTCAGGGGACCTTGGTTTTTTTTCCCCACGCCAGTGGGCCATGATCAGGGATGCATGCACTGTCCTGTCACCATTCGAGGAGGCCACGAGGATGGTGAGCACTGACAGTGCATGCATCAGTGACACTGTCCCCCTTGTCCACCTGTTGGAGCACACGCTGCGTGGAATAATGGACAGGGCACTTGAGGCAGAACAGAGGCAGGAAGAGGAGGACTTCCTTAGCTCTCAAGGCCCCCTTTATCCAGACAGTGTTCCTGCGTGCCCGCCGATCACACAGGAAGAGGACGAGGAGGAGGAGGAGGAGGAGGAGGAGGAAGATTGTGTCAGTATGGAGGTGGAGCCTGGCACTCAGCATCAGCAGTCTTTAAGGGATCAGTCCCAAGGAACACATGGACTTGTACGTGGCTGGGAGGAGGTGGCTGCGGACGTTGTTGTCCTTAGTGACCCAGAGGACTCCGGACCGAATGCCTCAGCAAACCTACGCTGCATGGCCTCCCTGATCCTGCAAAGCCTGCGTAAGGATCCTCGTATTCGTGGTATCAAGGAGAAGGACCAATACTGGCTGGCAACCCTCCTTGATCCACGTTACAAGGGTAAGGTTGCGGACCTTATCTTGCCATCGCAGAGGGAGCAGAGGATGAAACATCTTCGGGAGGCCTTGCAGAAAGGTCTGTGCAACGCGTTCCCAGAGACTGGGAGGTTACAAACTCCTGTTTCTGGACAACGTGTTGCTGAGGCTTCGGTCAGTCAAAGAAGGAGCGGTGGAGAAGGTGGCCGTCTGACCGATGCGTTCAGACAATTTTTTGGTCCGCAGCCCCAAGGTATGATCGGTTCCAGCAACCATCGCCAGCGTCTGTTTTACATGGTGCAGGAATACCTAGGGGCAAGATCAGACTTGGACACCTTTCCCACCGAAAATCCTCTGGGTTACTGGGTCTTGAGGATGGATCACTGGCCAGAGCTTGCACAGTATGCAATTGAGCTACTGGCCTGTCCTGCATCCAGCGTTCTTTCGGAACGTACATTCAGTGCTGCTGGAGGCGTGGTAACCGATCACAGGGTGCGTCTGTCCACTGACTCGGTCGATCGGCTGACCTTCATAAAAATGAATCAGTCTTGGATCACCACCAGCTACCAAGCACCTGATGCTGATGTAACTGAATAATTTTTTTCAGATCCCTTCAAAGACTGCCTATGCTGATGCTGAGTGATTATCCCTGAGTAATTATCCTCTTCCTCCTCAATCATCACGCTGATAGCTTGTAAGAACATTTTTGGTTCTGGGCGCCACCACCAGTGCCTAAGGCACAATTTTTCAGCCCCTGTATAACAGGGGCGTGTAATTACAATTTTTGATGTAATACTTTGCAGCACGGCTCGTTCCTGCATTCCAACTAGAGTGTCTGTGAGGGGTTGCAGTGTTGTGGCACCAGCACCAGTGCCTAAGGCCCAATTTTTCTGCCCCTGTCTAACAGGGGCGTGTAATTACAATTTTTGATGCAATACTTTGCAGCAGGGCTCGTTCCTGCGTTCCAACTAGAGTGTCTGTGAGGGGTTGCAGTGTTGTGGCACCAGCACCAGTGCCTAAGGCCTAATTTTTCAGCTCCTGTTCAACAGGGGCATGTAATTACAATTCTTGATCTAATATTTCACAGCAGGGCCCTGTGAGGGCTTACAGTGTTTTGGCCACAGCAACACCTAAGGCCCAAATTTCTGCTGAGTATATAGGGCAGGACCCTACTTTCAAACATCTAACTTACAAACGACTCCTACTTGCAAACGGAAGGAGACAACAGGAAGTGAGATGAAATCTACCCATAGGAAGGGAAATTCTCTCATGTAAGAGTTAATATGGGAAAACAATTTCTCCTTTCCACTGATGCTTTCCAATCCTTGTTCCACAAAAAAACCCAAATTTTCAAAAAACATTTTTCATTGGGACAAAAAAGTGAGGTGAAATCTTCTGAAGAGGAGGAAAGACGCAAAACAAATGTCACAGGGGTGATAACCCTTCCCTATGTTTTCCAAAAAGCTTAGAAAAGATTTTTTGGCTGGAGCTAAACACATTAAAAATGTTCAAAATTACAAACAGATTCTACTTAACAACAAACCTACAGTCCCTGTCTTGTTTGCACCGCCTGTATACTGCTGTTCAGAGTATATAGGGACCTTTCCTTATTTTAATTTGGGTGCGGGGTTCCCCTTAATATCCATACAAGACCCAAAGGGCCTGGTAATGGACTGGGGGGTACCCATGCCGTTTGTCTCACTGATTTTCATCCATATTGCCAGGACCCGACATGACATTAAACCCGCAAGCAGTTTTAAATGAGATTTTTTCCTTTAAAAATGACATTTGGTGCAGGGACTGTTCTAAACATGGGAAACACGCGTCACTTTACAGGCATACTATAGACACCCCCCAGGTACGATATTTAAAGGAATATTTCACTTTTTTTTTTTTACTTTAAGCATCATTAAAATCACTGCTCCCGAAAAAACGGCAGTTTTTAAAAGTTTTTTTTGCATTGATACATGTCCCCTGGGGTAGGACCCGGGTCCCCAAACCCTTTTTAGGACAATACCATGCAAATTAGCCTTTAAAATGAGCACTTTTGATTTCGAACGTTCGAGTCCCATAGACGTCAATGGGGTTCTAACGTTCGTGCGAACTTGCGGTCCGTTCGCGGGTTCTGGTGCGAACCGAACCGGGGGGTGTTCGGCTCATCCCTAGTAACCAGCTGCTGAGTGTCCTCTCCTTACACAGAATCTAGTTTGCATTTCATTCTAGTAACAAACACATCTACATAACCAATATAGTTTCAGACAAGTAGGCCCCAAGAAATGTGGGCAAATGCATATGGCCAAAACAATGGTGTTTTCTAGGCCGAACGAACAATGTTTTATATGAATGAATAATGTGCCCATGAACATGAAAGTTGCCTTTTGAAACCGGATAACAGTTAAGAAAAGCACATGGAGCAGCACGAATGTAATAAACATAAAGAATAGGAACACAGGACAACTACTTACTTTTTTGCAGCACTCTCCGGATCTTTCGGTACTGCTCATGCTCTCTTAATTTCAGGTCCGACCACCGTTTCCTGAGCTGATCTTTCGATCGTCGTACCCCGAAATTCCAGTGCAGACTCTTGACCACTTTCGCCATGATCTTGGCCTTTCTGACATTGGTCATAGTCGGCCTTCTTCAGGATGTCGACCATCTCCAACATCTCCCCAAAGGACATATTCGATGCCTTAAATCTTCTCCTTCTGGATCCAGATGTTTCGGGCTCCGGGCTTTCCTCCTCCTCATTGCTGTAATTAGCATGCACCTGCTGTGTCTCTGCCATGTGCTCTTCCCCCACTGCGCCGAACAAAAAGGGGCAGGGAATAGACTAGAAAGAACGTCAGGGGCGGGCGGAGTTACACGCATGCACAGTGTGTATAAAGCGCAACACGCGTGCGTAGTACGCACGATCTGTGAGCAGAAGAAGGAGTATCGGAGGCGCCGATCGTGATAACGAAGTTAAGATCTAAACTTGGGCCTATACTGCTTCTAGATTGAGGCCTATATTGTAACAAGATTAGGAGAGTTTTGCCTGACATTAGGGTTTGTCTTGTGTTGTGTCTTGCAGATAAAATGGATGGCTTCAATGACCACAACTTCCTCCCCCTGTTCATAGACAAGTACAGGGAGCTGCCCTGTCTGGGGCAGGTGAAACATCCACATTATAATCATAAACAAAAGAGGCAGACAGCGCTGGAGAAACTGCTGGAGTTGGTAAAGCCGGTGGTCCCCACAGCAACCATCCCCTATTTAAAAGCCAAAATTGGTGGCCTGAGGAGCACTTATCTTAGGGAGCGCAAGGTCACGGATTCCCAGAGATCAGGAGCTGCAGCAGATGGCGTTTATGTCCCCAGGCTGTGGTACTATGAGAGACTGCGATTTCTGTCAGACCAGACTGGAGTCAGAGAATCCCTCTCAACCATTCCTTCCACTCTTCCTTCCACCCCAGCTGAGGCTTCCGATGTCCAACCTGGGACTTCCAGTCAGGAAGAAGTGGAGCAGCCCAGCTTGAGTCAGGTATAGCATTGTTCTACAGATTTCTGGTCAATAAATAAATGATCTTTACTAGATGTTATTATTGATCACTAATTGCTGATTTAATACAGTTTTTTACATATCAATAGAGAGTAGTGGGCAAAAATAATTGGGACAAGAATGTAAAATGCTGGGCTCAGAAGGATAGTCTGTTATATTTGTTAACATTCAATTTGCAACAGTCATGAGGTGAAAATTGTGTGTGATTGATGAAGAAAAAACGAAAACTATGTCCCTTTTTCATACACAGGAAGACCTCAGCCAGGACGAGGCTCTGGAATGTGGCACACAGAAGGAGGCTGTGGAATGTGGCAGCCAGGAGGAGGCGGGGGTTAGTGGCAGCCAGGAGGAGGCAGGGCTAAGTGGCAGCCAGGAGAAGCCTGGGACCAGTAGGAGCCTGACCGAATCTCAGGTTCCTCCCCTCCGCTGAATCCTGCACGTGACCCAGGAAGGGGAGTCACGTGCAGGATTCAGCTCTCAGGCTCATTCAGGAGGCTTCTGCATCCCTCGGATCCTTACCCACTCCTGAAGAGGCCTTTGCCTGCATGGCTGCCACCAAACTGAAGGGCATGCAGGAGGGTCAATGCCTCATGTGTGAGAAACTTCTTTATAAAGTCCTAACTAAGGGGGTGAGTGGCGAAATCACACCCAATACCGCCGTGATTGAGTTGGACCATCCTCCTCCTCCTGCCACAACTACACCACCACAGCCACAGTGTGGAAGGAAGCGTGGAAGGAAGACCAGAGAGTGATGACCTGGGTTCAGTCTGGTGTGACAAAAGATGCAGGCTCTTGTATGACCACAGCCTGGGGACACAGATGTCATCTGCTGCTTTCAGGATCTCTGGGACTTCTGGACCAGACTGCACTCCCTTATATATGGACTCCTCAGGCCACCAATTTTGCTGGAAAAGAATTGATGTGTGTCCTGGGGGCCAAAGGCTTCGCCAATCTCTGCTGTTTCTCCAGCGTTGCCCCCCTCTTCGTTTGGTTTTGAGTCCTTAATAAAGGAATTTTTGTTTCAATTCTACTCGCCTATTTGTGTTTTCCTTCTAAAAGGACAGTTTGTTTGTGTGGAGGCAGGTACATTTAAAAAATACAATGTGAAATTAACAAGAGACACCAACACCAAGCAACCTCCTTGAGATTAAATAATACAAGATAATAATGGTGTTGTGGTAACTTGACACACAAAACACACACAAAAATATTATGGAGTAAAACCCCAAAAAAATAAAAAAATACATCAGCCTGGAAAAAAATACAAAACAAAAATAAAACAACAAAAAAGAAATTTGGTCAGATGTGACAAATCAAAATATATTGAGGGAATCACGATAAATAATAAAGAAAGAAGTTTGTGAGAAGTCTGTGTGAATATGAGCAGCAAGACTACTTCATTCTTCTCACATTATAAAGAAGAAGAGAGTGCGCTGTATTAAACAATTTAAAACATTGCAGCGTGACGAAAGTGCTGTATCCATTCCGAACGCTAATTTTACCAGACCGAGCTGTTCCGTCTCAGAATTTCTTCTGAGCATGCGTGGCACTTTGTGCGTCGGAATTGTCCACACATGGTCGGAATTGACGCGATCGGATTTTGTTGTCGGAAAATTTTATAGCCTGCTCTCAAACTTTGTGTGTCGGAAAATCCGATGGAAAATGTCCGATGGAGCCCACACACGGTCGGAATTTCCGACAACACGATCCGACCGTGTGTACGGGGCATTAGTATGCTCCTTCTGACAATTGTTGTCCAACTTTCAGCCAACAAATGTTGGATGGCAGGCTAGTAAATTTTTGGCGGACCACAGTCTGTTGTCTGATTTTCATTTTGTCAGTACACAAGTCCATCACACAAAAGTCGAAGGTACAAACACGCATGCTCGGAATCAATGCTCACCAAACATGAAATTAGCAGAAGGGGTCCAAAGGGTGGCGCTCAAGAGCTGAAATTCCTCATAGTACGTCACTACGTTCGTGTTTGTTGGCCGACAATTGTGTACGACAATTTAGTAGGCAAGACAAGTTCCTGGCACACGCCCTTTGGTCAAAAATCAGACACTCGGTTGGCCAACAATCTGATCATATGTACAAGGTGTTAGACATACCCCTGCGATACACAAAGTGTCAATGACAGATGCTATGCCCTATCTCAAGCACACTTCTAGAAAGCCAGGTTCACCTGGATTAAAAGAGCCAGCTGCATATTTCCTCATAAAGAGGAAACCTCAACGTTATTATTAGGAACCCTGGAAAAAGCATAGCAATTATGTGATTATGTGTATATATATATATATATATATATATATATATATATATATATATATATATATATATATATATATATATATATTTTTTTTTTTTTTTTTACTTTGTATACTATGCTCATTGAATGTACAATGTATAGGTTCATAATGCTTCTTTGTTCGTTATGCTTGTACATCTTGATGTTTAAAAAAAAAATATCTATGGTTAAAAAAAAAAAGAGCCAGCTGCAGAGCATTCTCACATTTAATCATGTGTTAATTGACAATGTGTAATGTATTATTTACTAACACAGAAGCAGTACATAGTGTGCAATTAGAGATCAGATTGCTGCCCTATACTGTGCAGTGTGATATAGGGTGGCAAACACATTTAACACAGTGCATCTGGTTTACAGTCTTGAACGGTTCACAAATAGGCAAAGCTGTATGTATTAATTTAAAAATCTGTAAAATCACAATCACTGTTGCAATGGGTATTACTTCAGTGATGTGCTGGATCTACCCAACTCCTCCCACCAGCCAGTGGAGAGCAAGATAAAGAACAGCAAGGATGGTTTTCTGACCTCATTTTTTATCTCTAGTCTTGAGGTAGAAAACCTCAAATGAATGTTTAAATAAGGGTAGAAACCTTCATAGCAGAAGAGTGGATAGTTACAAACATATAGAATGCTGTGTACTGTTTAAGTTCTGCTTTAATCAACAACTTTAAAATGAGCTTCTTTTTAACTTCTTACAGAATGTTTCGATACCCAGCATGGTAAAAAGTGTCAACTACTCCCAGCTTCAGGGGCTGGCAATGGGTTTGACCTGCACCTGGTCTGGGTGTAATAGCATTACTAGAGTTTCTTAAAGTGGCTGTAAAGGTAAACGTTTTTTTACCTTAATGCATTCTCTGCACGTGACGGGTGGCCCCGCCCTCAGCTACATAAGAGCTGTTAAGCTAGCATCGAGTCATTGGCTGGAGATCGAGAATTGGATTACATCGCTGGAGTAGGAGCATGGATTTATTGGATTACATCGCTGAAATCTCTTTTTTATTTTTTATTTTTAACCCCTCCAGCCCCGGAAGGATTTACCCCCTTCCTGACCAGAGCACTTTTTACAATTTGGCACTGCGTCGCTTTAACTGCTGATTGCGCAGTCATACAATGCTGTACCCAAACAAAATTTGCATCCTTTTCTTCCCACAAATAGAGCTTTCTTTTGATGCCATTTGATCGCCTCTGCGTTTTTTATTTTTTGCGCTATAAACGGAAAAAGACCGAAAATTTTGAAAAAAAATGATATTTTCTACTTTTTGTTATAAAAATAATCCAACAAACTCAATTTTAGTCATACGTTTATGCCAAAATGTATTCGGCCACATGTCTTTGGTAAAAAAAATGTCAATAAGCGTATATTTATTGGTTTGCGCAAAAGTTATAGCGTCTACAAATTAGGGTACATTTTCTGGAATTTACACAGCTTTTAGTTTATGACTGCATATGTCATTTCTTGAGGTGCTAAAATGGCAGGGCAGTACAAAAACCCCCCAAATGACACAATTTTGGAAAGTAGACACACCAAGGAAATTGCTAAGAGGCATGTTGATCCCATTGAATATAATTTTTTTTTTGTCCCAAGTGATTGAATAATGACAAAAAAAAAAAAAATTACAAAAAGTTGTCACTAAATGATATATTTCTCAAACATGCCATGGGCATATGTGGAATTACACCCCAAAATACATTCTGCTGCTTCTCCTGAGTATGGGGATACCACATGTGTGGAACTTTTTGGGAGCCTAGCTGCGTATGGAGCCCCGAAACCAAGCACCGCCTTCAGGATTTCTAAGGGCGTAAATTGTTGATTTCACTCCTCACTACCTATCACAGTTTTGAAGGCCATAAAATGCCAAGATGGCACAAACCCCCCCAAATGACCCAATTTTGGAAAGTAGACACCCCAAGCTATTTGCTGAGAGGCATGTTGAGTCCATGGAATATTTTATATTTTGACACAAGTTGCGAGAAAATTACAAACTTTTTTTTTTTTTTTTTGCACAAAGTTGTCACTAAATGATATATTGCTCAAGCATGCCACGGGCATATGTGGAATTACACCCCAAAATACATTCTGCTGCTTCTCCTGAGTATGGGGATACCACATGTGTGGGACTTTTTGGGAGCCTAGCCGCGTACGGGGCCCCGAAATCCAAGCACCATCTTCAGGATTTCTAAGGGCGTAAAGTTTTGATTTCACTCCTCACTACCTAGCACAGTTTTGAAGGCCATAAAATGCCCAGATGGCACAAACCCCCCCCAAATGACCCCATTTAGGAAAGTAGACACCCCAAGCTATTTGCTGAGAGGCATGTTGAGTCCATGGAATATTTTATATTTTGACACAAGTTGCGGGAAAGTGACCTTTTTTTTTTTTTTTTTGCACAAAGTTGTCACTAAATGATATATTGCTCAAACATGCCATGGGCATATGTGGAATTACACCTCAAAATACATTCTGCTGCTTCTCCTAAATACAGGGATACCACATGTGTGGGACTTTTTGGGAGCCTAGCTTCATACGGGGCCCTGAAATCCAATCACCGCCGGATTTCTAAGGGTGTAAATTTTTTATTTCAATCCTCACTACCTATCACAGTTTCGAAGGCCATAAAATGCCAAGATAGCACAAAACCCCCCAAAATGACCCAATTTTGGAAAGTAGACACCCAAGCTATTTGCTGAGAGGCATGGTGAATATTTTGCAGCTCTCATTTGTTTTTGAAAATGAAGAAAGACAAGAAAAATGTATTTTTTTTTCTTTTTTCAATTTTCAAAACTTTGTGACAAAAAGTGAGGTCTGCAAAATACTCACTACACCTCTCAGCAAATAGCTTGGGGTGTCTATTTTCCAAAATGGGCTCATTTGGGGGGGGGGGTTTGTGCCATCTGGGCATTCCATGGCCTCCGAAACCGTGATAGGCAGTGAAGAGTGAAATAAAAAAATTACGCCCTTAGAAAGCCTGAAGGTAGTGCTTGGTTTTCGGGGTCCCGTACGCAGCTAGGCTCCCAAAAAGTCTCACACATGTGGTATCCCCATACTCAGGAGAAGCAACAGAATGTATTTTGGGGTGTAATTTCACATATTCCCATGGCATGTTTCTGGTATAACCACTCAAAGTCCAGCAACATACCAGTATGTTGCTGGTACTTGTTGGGCATATATTGTAAACTTTTTTTTCATGCAGCCTGTGGGCTGAACGAAAAAAAGATATTGATCGGTGGGTATGCCCACCATTAGAATACCTCCCTTCATCCACCCACTTCTAATGATGGGCATACATGCACCGTTTATATATGCCGAAGCATGGGGGCATCCTCCCGCAAAAGGCAGGAGCAAATTGCTCCTCCACCCACTGCTGCCCCCATACTTCGGCATATATGTTGAAGTATGTAACTGTGGTGGTGAAATCACCTCCGACAGCGCTGGAGTCACGGCTTTATGTATCGTGGGAGCAAACACTGTTGCTGTCAAGATAAATAAATCCACGCTGCAACTGAATGGCGTACCTGCTAAGCAAATGATGGTTAACAAAAAAACAAAGTAACATTACAGTATAACAGTAATACTTACCATACCTGCAAAGCAAATACAAAAAAAACATAGTAAAAAATAAAACATTTAACGCAACCTGTGCCTGCCTAAAATATATATATACCGAAGCATGGGGGCATCCTTCCACAAAAGGCAGGAGCAAATCGCTCCTCCACCCACTGCTGCCCCCACGCTTCGGCATATATGCTGAAGTATGTAACTGTGGTGGTGAAATCACCTCCAACAGCGCTGGAGTCACAGCTTTATGTATCGTGGGAGCAAACGCTGTTGCTGTCAAGATAAATAAATCCGCTCTGCAGCTGAATGGTGTACCCGAAAACAAAAAAGTGGTTAACAATAAAAAAACAAAGTATAAAAAAATTGCATACCTATAAAGCAAACATGATAAAAACATAACAACAATAAAACATTGCAGTATAGAATACAATAAAAAGAGCAGAACAATAGAGAGAGAATAGAGAGAGAACAATAAAACAGCAACTATTTTTGTTTTTTTTTATTTTATATATTTTTTTGTGTTTTTTTTACTTTTTTTTTTTTGTTTTTTTTACTTTTTTCTGTAACTTTAACTTTTTTAACTGGTAACAGGTTTGGGTCTCTCAAAATGCGATGGCATCTTGGGAGACCCTGTGAAAGTGTGTCCTAGTCTGTGCAGTGCTGTACCCTACGCTAATAGTCAACTAGTGTATGGTAGCGTTCAAAACATTCACCAATGCAAAGACCAGGATTGTCAGGACAGAAGGGACAATAATATTGGGTGTCACGCCTATCCCATCCGCACTTGCTGCAGACACGACATCTTTTTTGGGGGGCTCGTTGGGTAGGGGTACTCGGGAGGACATTTAGAAAATGCCTCTCATGCAGCCGGCTTACTGCATTTGGTTGGGGATGGTGAGGTGGAGCACCGTCTGGAAACAGAAAGGCATTGACGATCTCTTCGTGGAATTTAAGGAAGGATCCAGTCCGTCCTGAAGCTCTGTATAGCACATAAGCATTCAGCAAAACCAATTGAATAAATAAACAGACACTTTTTTGTACTAGCGTCTGGCCTTACGGGTAACTAGGTACGGCGCCAACAACTGGTCGTTGAGGTCCACTCCTCCCATATTGAGGTTATATTCGTGGACACAGAGGGGTTTCTCCACAACACCATTTGCCGTAGGAATTTGGACCATCGTGTCTGCATGAAGGGAGGTAAGAACGAAAACATTCTTATTGTCCCTCCACTTCATAGCGAGCAAGTTATTACACTGCAAGCAGGCTCTCTCCCCCAGCCTAAGACGGGAATCTACAACCCTCTGGGGAAAGCTCCGGTGATTAGGTCACACAGTGCCACATGCTCCAATCTGATGATCAGAAAGGTGGCTAAAAAGTGGCACGCTCGTGTAATAATTGTCCATGTACAAGTGGTAACCCTTTCCGAATAAGGGTGACACCAAGTCCCACACTATCTTGCCAGCGCTTCCTATGTAGTCAGGGCAGTTTGTTGGCTCTACGTGACTATCTTTGCCCTCGTAAACCATAAAACTACATGTATAGCCTGTGGCCCTGTCACAGAGCTTATACATCTTGACCCCGTATCTGGCACGCTTGCTGGGAAGGTACTGTTTGAATGACAAGCGGCCAGAAAATTTAATCAGGGACTCATCAGCGCTGACAACTTGATGGGGAGTAAACAAGTCTGCAAAACGTTGGTTGAAGTGGTTTACGAGGGGCCGAATTTTGTAGAGCCGATCGTATTCAGGGTCTCCACAAGGACGACAGAGTTCATTGTCATTTAAGTCCATGAACCGCAAAATCTGCTCGTATCGTGCCCTGGCCATGGAGGCATAGAACACAGGCATATGGTAAATTGGGTCAGTGGACCAATATGACCACAACTCACTCTTTTTATTTATGCCCATGTTGAGGGAAAGGCCCAGAAAGATCTTAAATTCGGAAACCGTAATTGGTTTCCAATTTCTGGCAAAGGAAGGACTGGGGAATAGTGGCGATGTGTTGACCAGCGTACAAATTGCTTTGGTCCACAATAGATCTATAGAGATCTTCGGTGAAAAACAGCGAATAAAAATCCAGTGACGTAAAATCAGGTTTCCACCTGAATGCCGGGTTGGCCAGTGAATGGGGGAAGTACGGGTGCTGCAGAAGTGGTGGGTTCCCAATTCAGATTGGCGAATGCAGCAGGAAGGGCACTATGGGCACGACGGGCTTGTGTTCGTCTTCTTGGTGGCAGCGGGACACTACTAGTGCTTGCCACCTCGCCAGCTTGAATTGCACTTATGGGACTTGCCACGTCACCAAGTGTTACTGCAGTGCTGGATGTACAACCAGGGTGTACTAGGCCGCTGGTGCTTGCCAGTTCACCAGAAGGAATAGCGGTGCTAGTACTTCTCTGCTCTATACGAGGGACCTGCGGTTCTTGCACTTCAAGGACAGAAGAAGAAGTTCGGGGTCTGGTACGCCTGACCTTGGCAGGGACCACAACTCCGTCATCAGAGCTATCTGTCATGGAGCTGCTGTCCTCTACAGGATCGTATTCTGAGCCTGAATCTGACAGATGAGTGACTTCCTCTTCACTATCTGTCATGCTCAGAAACGTGTAGGCCTCTTCACTAGTGTACCTTCGATTTGCCATTTTGGGCTCTAAATTTAGGGGTACACTAGTGAGACTCACAGGCAAAAAAGCACCTGACTGTTAGCGACTGTATCAAAAGCTACCAAAAAAACTGTTAGCGATCGCAGGGATCAGGCCTGACTCTGCGAACGCTGCAGTTATGTGTGCTTAGTGTTTTGTAAGTGACAGTTATCGATCGATACTGCACTTGGGTGGGCCGAAGGGAAAAACGCAGGTGCTAGCAGGTATCTGGGCTGATCCCGCTAACACTGCATTTTTGGGAACCCTAAACTGCTTGGGACGCTAGTATGGATCTGATCGGATAAGATATTGATCTGTTCAGATACTATAGCACTATGGGAGGTGTATGCTGCGTGCGTGGGTGTTAGCGGTACTAGCGCTAACCTGACGCTGCCTGGGGTGACGCAGACCTTATCTGACCCTAAAACTTAACTTATATCACCGCCGGGCGATCAGGGGGTTAAACCTTTAACAGTTATACGGTTATCGCTGGTGAAAGGGTTAACTAGGGGGCAATCAGGGGGTTAAAACCTTTACTAGGTAGTATATGGGGGTCCCTGTCGCTATAAAACGCTGACGGCGAACCTATATACTTACCTCCCTAACTAGCGTCACCTGTGTCACTAATACAGCGATCAGAAAAATGATCGCTTAGTGACACTGGCGACGGGGGGTGATCAAGGGGTTAAAATTTTATTAGGATGGTTAGGGGGGTACCCTAGACCTAAAGGGGGCTAACCCTAACTGCCCCACCACTTATAACTGTCACAAACTGACACCAATGCAAAAAAAAACTGCTATTGGTGTCACTGTGACAGGGGGGGGGGTTGGGGGGTGATCAGGGGGTGATCGGGGGGTGATGGGGGGTTAAAAGTGTGCCTAGTGTGTTCTACTGTAAGTGTAGTGTTGGTGCACTTACTTGGATGTCTCCCTCTCCTCGGCGCCGGAACGAAAAGACCGACACAAGGAAAGATGACATCACTTCCTCTGCTGCTGTTTACATTACAGCGGCAAAGGAAGAATTTCATTCGTGGGGAGCGATCGCGAGGGGGTGGCCACAAATGAGTGGCCTCCCCCTCTGCCTGTGTCGCTTCCTCAACGAAGCCGACCGCCTCGGGCACCGGGGGGGGCGCGATGCGCCCCCAGCTCGCGGAAGGCAGATCACGTACCAGGTACGTGATTTTGCCTGTCCGTGCCATTCTGCCACAGTACATCTGCGTTAGGCGGTCGGCAAGTGGTTAATAAAGGACTTGTCCCAAGCCGTCTCCTGTGGTTTTTTAACATATTGACACTTTCTTTTTGTGAAATGGTAGGGGTACAATGTACCCCTTACCAATTCACATGGGTGTCCCCTTTGTTAAAGGGGGCTTCCAGATTCTGATAAGCCCCCCACCCACAGACCCCCACAACCACCGTGCAAGGGTTTTGGGGATGAGGCCCTTGTCCCCATCAACATGGGGACATCCTCCCCATGTTGAGGGCATGTTGCCTGGTACGGTTCAGGAGGGGGGGCGCTCTCTCGCCCCCTTCTTTTCCTGATGCCTGTCAGGTTGCATGCTCGGATAAGGATGTGGTGTGGATTTTTGGGGGAACTCCATGCCATTTTCTTTTATTTTGGCGCGGAGTTCCCCTTAAAATCCATACCAGACACTTCAGGCCCACGCAATTTTTTTTTTCCATGACTTTTATGTGTATTGTTGGGACCGACAATTCATTAATAACCGGCACTAGCGCTAGCACTTTTAAATGACTTTTTTTCCTTTAGACATGTCATTTTGCTCTCAGACTGTTATAAACACGGGAAACATGCGCTACTTTACAGGCATACTATAGACACCCCCCAGGTATGAAATTTAAAGGAATATTTCACTTTTATTGTTTTACTTAAGCATTATTAAAATCACCGCTCCCGAAAAAACAGCCTTTTTTAAAACTTTTTTTTGCATTGATACATATCCCCTGGGGCAGGACCCAGGTCCCCAAACACTTTTTATGACAATAACTTGCATATTAATAGGGATGAGCTTCGTGTTCGAGTCGAACCCATGTTCGACTCGAACATCGGCTGTTCGACCGTCCGTCGAATTGCGAACGTTATGGGCCGTTCGCGCCAAATTCGTGTGGCGCGTCACGGCCCATAATTCACTGCAGCATCGCAGTGCATTGCTGGCTGATGATTGGCCAAGCATGCACTATGACCCGCATGCTTGGCCAATCACAGCGCCGTCAGTAGAGAGAGCTGTAATTGGCCAAAGCCAGGGTGGCTTTGGCCAATTATGGCTCAGGGGATTTAGTACACGCCCCACACTATATAAGGCCGCCTGCACGGCGGCCCTGTGTAGTGTGTTCCGGTGTGCTGATAGAGAGAGAGACAGACAGTGTCATTTGATTTGAGAGCTAGATTAGGCTAGATCTGTTCCTGCTCTTTACATTTAGTGCAGTGCGTCCTGCTCACAGTGTTCAGCTAGATCTGTTCCTGCTCTTTACATTTAGTGCAGTGCGTCCTGCTCACAGTGTTCAGCTAGATCCGTTCCTGCTCTTTACATTTAGTGCAGTGCGTCCTGCTCACAGTGTTCAGCTAGATCTGTTCCTGCTATTTACATTTAGTGCAGTCAGTGCGTCCTGCTCACAGTGTTCAGCTAGATCCGTTCCTGCTATTTACATTTAGTGCAGTCAGTGCGTCCTGCTCACAGTGTTCAGCTAGATCCGTTCCTGCTATTTACATTTAGTGCAGTGCGTCCTGCTCACAGTGTTCAGCTAGATCCGTTCCTGCTATTTACATTTAGTGCAGTGCGTCCTGCTCACAGTGTTCAGCTAGATCCGTTCCTGCTATTTACATTTAGTGCAGTCAGTGCGTCCTGCTCACAGTGTTCAGCTAGATCCGTTCCTGCTATTTACATTTAGTGCAGTGCGTCCTGCTCACAGTGTTCAGCTAGATCCGTTCCTGCTATTTACATTTAGTGCAGTGCGTCCTGCTCACAGTGTTCAGCTAGATCCGTTCCTGCTATTTACATTTAGTGCAGTGCGTCCTGCTCACAGTGTTCAGCTAGATCCGTTCCTGCTATTTACATTTAGTGCAGTCAGTGCGTCCTGCTCACAGTGTTCAGCTAGATCCGTTCCTGCTATTTACATTTAGTGCAGTGCGTCCTGCTCACAGTGTTCAGCTAGATCCGTTCCTGCTATTTACATTTAGTGCAGTGCGTCCTGCTCACAGTGTTCAGCTAGATCCGTTCCTGCTATTTACATTTAGTGCAGTGCGTCCTGCTCACAGTGTTCAGCTAGATCCGTTCCTGCTATTTACATTTAGTGCAGTCAGTGCGTCCTGCTCACAGTGTTCAGCTAGATCCGTTCCTGCTATTTACATTTAGTGCAGTGCGTCCTGCTCACAGTGTTCAGCTAGATCTGTTCCTGCTATTTACATTTAGTGCAGTCAGTGCGTTCTGCTCACAGTGTTCAGCTAGATCCGTTCCTGCTATTTACATTTAGTGCAGTGCGTCCTGCTCACAGTGTTCAGCTAGATCCGTTCCTGCTATTTACATTTAGTGCAGTGCGTCCTGCTCACAGTGTTCAGCTAGATCCGTTCCTGCTATTTACATTTAGTGCAGTGCGTCCTGCTCACAGTGTTCAGCTAGATCCGTTCCTGCTATTTACATTTAGTGCAGTCAGTGCGTCCTGCTCACAGTGTTCAGCTAGATCTGTTCCTGCTATTTACATTTAGTGCAGTCAGTGCGTCCTGCTCACAGTGTTCAGCTAGATCCGTTCCTGCTATTTACATTTAGTGCAGTGCGTCCTGCTCACAGTGTTCAGCTAGATCCGTTCCTGTTATCTTCCTACTGACAGGCAGGCTTGTCTGGTTACAGTATATAAAGCTACCTGAAGAAAATTACAGGTGTTCTATCCCAGCTTAGTGCAGCTACAGGCCATTAGTATGTCTGGAAGGCCAAGAAGGAGAGGCAGACAGTCACAAGCCAATAAGAGAGGGCAAGCAGGCTCTGTGTCTAGTGCTGGTCGTGGAGACGGTGCATCCTCATCAGCACGTGGCCATGGGACACGCTTGGCCTTTTTTTCGGCAGCTGGCCGTGTTGAGCCGCAACATGCGGAAAACTTGGTCGAGTGGATGACCAAGCCGTCCTCATCCTCCTCATCCTCTCTCACCCATGCCCAGGGTGCTTTGTCTGGCAAAGCAGCGGCCTCTTCCCTCAGCTCAATGTCATCAGTGACTCCTTCCCTAGCTCCACCATGTCCTCATGAGGATTCCCTCGAACTGTTTGACCACAGTGTTGGGTACATGCTCCAGGAGGATGCCCAGCGTTTGGAAGGCTCTGATGATGATACTGAGCTCGATGAAGGCAGTAACATGAGCACGGACAGAGGGGGTGCCCAAGAAGGACAGCAATCTGGCAGTCATGCTCCCCCTGCTGCAGCATACTGCCAGGTTTGCTCCAGTGATGAGGAGGGAGGGGATGATGAGGTCACTGACTCAACGTGGGTGCCTGATAGGAGAGAGGAGGAGGAGGAGGAGGAGGAGGCGGCACATCACCAACGAGGCAGGATGCCCTCCAGGGGCCAGCCTAAGGGCAGCACATTGACTGCATCACACCCCAAAGCTCCACATGTGCAGGGCGCTGCAGTCTCTGCGCGTTATTCAAAAAGTTCTTTGGTGTGGGCCTTTTTTGAGACGAGTGCATCAGATCGCACCGCTGCTATTTGCAACATATGTCTCAAGCGTATCTCGCGTGGCCAAAACATCTCCCGCTTGGGTACCACATGCTTGACCAGACATATGTTGACCTGCCATGCAGTTCGTTGGCAAGCATATCTAAAAGACCCACACCAAAGAACAAAGAGGATCTCTCCTTGCTCCTCATCAGCTGAGATTTCCAACCCCACTAGACCTTCAGTCCTCTCTGAGACCTGCAGTGAGAGGAATGAAGGTGTAGAATTAGGTGTGTCACAGCCAAGTACTTGTGGGCAATCTGCTTTTGGTACACCGACGCCAGATTGTACCAGGCAAATTTCCCTGCCCCAGCTGCTGCACCGCCGAAAGAAGTTTGCTCCCAGCCATCCACATGCCCAGCGGTTGAATGCTAGCTTGGCAAAATTGCTAGCACTTCAACTGCTGCCTTTTCAGTTGGTAGACTCTGCCCCCTTCCGTGAGTTTGTGGAATGTGCGGTTCCTCAGTGGCAGGTACCCAAACGCCACTTTTTCTCACGGAAGGCGATTCCAGCTCTCTACCGGCATGTGGAAGGCAGTGTCCATGCCTCGCTGGACAGGGCGGTCAGCGGTAAGGTGCATATTACCGCTGACTCATGGTCCAGCAGGCATGGACAGGGACGTTACTTAAGTTTCACGGCGCATTGGGTGACTCTGCTGGCAGCTGGGAAGGATGTAGGACAAGGTGCAGTAGTGTTGGAGGTTGTTCCGCCACCACGCCTCCAAAATGCTGATTGTGACACACCTCTCTCCTCCACCCCCTCCTCTTCTTCTTCCTCCATGGCCTCTTCCTCGGAACCAGCGGTGCTCCGTAGGCGTTCAAGGGGCTACGCAAGTACGCAGGCCAAAAGATGCCATGCGGTGCTTGAGCTGGTGTGCTTGGGGGACAGGAGCCACACTGGGGCAGAGGTTCTGTCAGCTCTGCAGGGGCAGGTTCAGAGGTGGTTGACGCCACGCCAACTTAAGGCAGGAATGGTGGTTTGCGACAATGGCACCAACCTCCTCTCTGCCCTCCGACAGGGACAACTGACCCATGTGCCCTGTTTGGCTCACGTCCTTAACTTGGTGGTGCAGCGGTTCTTGGGCAGGTACCCGGGCTTACAGGATGTCCTGAGGCAGGCCAGGAAAGTCTGTGTGCATTTCCGCCGGTCATATAATGCCAGTGCTCGGCTGACGGACCTCCAAAAGGAGTTTAACCTGCCCAAGAACCGCCTAATCTGTGACATGCCCACCAGGTGGAACTCGACATTGGCCATGCTGCAGCGGCTGCACACGCAGCAGAGGGCCATAAATGAGTACCTGTGCGACTATGGCACCAGGACAGGGTCAGGGGACCTTGGTTTTTTTTCCCCACGCCAGTGGGCCATGATCAGGGATGCATGCACTGTCCTGTCACCATTCGAGGAGGCCACGAGGATGGTGAGCACTGACAGTGCATGCATCAGTGACACTGTCCCCCTTGTCCACCTGTTGGAGCACACGCTGCGTGGAATAATGGACAGGGCACTTGAGGCAGAACAGAGGCAGGAAGAGGAGGACTTCCTTAGCTCTCAAGGCCCCCTTTATCCAGACAGTGTTCCTGCGTGCCCGCCGATCACACAGGAAGAGGACGAGGAGGAGGAGGAGGAGGAGGAAGATTGTGTCAGTATGGAGGTGGAGCCTGGCACTCAGCATCAGCAGTCTTTAAGGGATCAGTCCCAAGGAACACATGGACTTGTACGTGGCTGGTAGGAGGTGGCTGCGGACGTTGTTGTCCTTAGTGACCCAGAGGACTCCGGACCGAATGCCTCAGCAAACCTACGCTGCATGGCCTCCCTGATCCTGCAAAGCCTGCGTAAGGATCCTTGTATTCGTGGTATCAAGGAGAAGGACCAATACTGGCTGGCAACCCTCCTTGATCCACGTTACAAGGGTAAGGTTGCGGACCTTATCTTGCCATCGCAGAGGGAGCAGAGGATGAAACATCTTCGGGAGGCCTTGCAGAAAGGTCTGTGCAACGCGTTCCCAGAGACTGGGAGGTTACAAACTCCTGTTTCTGGACAACGTGTTGCTGAGGCTTCGGTCAGTCAAAGAAGGAGCGGTGGAGAAGGTGGCCGTCTGACCGATGCGTTCAGACAATTTTTTGGTCCGCAGCCCCAAGGTATGATCGGTTCCAGCAACCATCGCCAGCGTCTGTTTTACATGGTGCAGGAATACCTAGGGGCAAGATCAGACTTGGACACCTTTCCCACCGAAAATCCTCTGGGTTACTGGGTCTTGAGGATGGATCACTGGCCAGAGCTTGCACAGTATGCAATTGAGCTACTGGCCTGTCCTGCATCCAGCGTTCTTTCGGAACGCACATTCAGTGCTGCTGGAGGCGTGGTAACCGATCACAGGGTGCGTCTGTCCACTGACTCGGTCGATCGGCTGACCTTCATAAAAATGAATCAGTCTTGGATCACCACCAGCTACCAAGCACCTGATGCTGATGTAACTGAATAATTTTTTTCAGATCCCTTCAAAGACTGCCTATGCTGATGCTGAGTGACTATCCCTGAGTAATTATCCTCTTCCTCCTCAATCATCACGCTGATAGCTTGTAAGAACATTTTTGGTTCTGGGCGCCACCACCAGTGCCTAAGGCACAATTTTTCAGCCCCTGTATAACAGGGGCGTGTAATTACAATTTTTGATGTAATACTTTGCAGCACGGCTCGTTCCTGCATTCCAACTAGAGTGTCTGTGAGGGGTAGCAGTGTTGTGGCACCAGCACCAGTGCCTAAGGCCCAATTTTTCTGCCCCTGTCTAACAGGGGCGTGTAATTACAATTTTTGATGCAATACTTTGCAGCAGGGCTCGTTCCTGCGTTCCAACTAGAGTGTCTGTGAGGGGTTGCAGTGTTGTGGCACCAGCACCAGTGCCTAAGGCCTAATTTTTCAGCTCCTGTTCAACAGGGGCATGTAATTACAATTCTTGATCTAATATTTCACAGCAGGGCCCTGTGAGGGCTTACAGTGTTTTGGCCACAGCAACACCTAAGGCCCAAATTTCTGCTGAGTATATAGGGCAGGACCCTACTTTCAAACATCTAACTTACAAACGACTCCTACTTGCAAACGGAAGGAGACAACAGGAAGTGAGATGAAATCTACCCCTAGGAAGGGAAATTCTCTCATGTAAGAGTTAATATGGGAAAACAATTTCTCCTTTCCACTGATGCTTTCCAATCCTTGTTCCACAAAAAAACCCAAATTTTCAAAAAACATTTTTCATTGGGACAAAAAAGTGAGGTGAAATCTTCTGAAGAGGAGGAAAGACGCAAAACAAATGTCACAGGGGTGATAACCCTTCCCTATGTTTTCCAAAAAGCTTAGAAAAGATTTTTTGGCTGGAGCTAAACACGTTAAAAATGTTCAAAATTACAAACAGATTCTACTTAACAACAAACCTACAGTCCCTGTCTTGTTTGCACCGCCTGTATACTGCTGTTCAGAGTATATAGGGACCTTTCCTTATTTTAATTTGGGTGCGGGGTTCCCCTTAATATCCATACAAGACCCAAAGGGCCTGGTAATGGACTGGGGGGTACCCATGCCGTTTGTCTCACTGATTTTCATCCATATTGGCAGGACCCGACATGACATTAAACCCGCAAGCAGTTTTAAATGAGATTTTTTCCTTTAAAAATGACATTTGGTGCAGGGACTGTTCTAAACATGGGAAACACGCGTCACTTTACAGGCATACTATAGACACCCCCCAGGTACGATATTTAAAGGAATATTTCACTTTTTTTTTTTTACTTTAAGCATCATTAAAATCACTGCTCCCGAAAAAACGGCCGTTTTTAAAAGTTTTTTTTGCATTGATACATGTCCCCTGGGGTAGGACCCGGGTCCCCACACCCTTTTTAGGACAATACCATGCAAATTAGCCTTTAAAATGAGCACTTTTGATTTCGAACGTTCGAGTCCCATAGACGTCAATGGGGTTCTAACGTTCGTGCGAACTTGCGGTCCGTTCGCGGGTTCTGGTGCGAACCGAACCGGGGGGTGTTCGGCTCATCCCTACATATTAACCTTTCAAATTAGCACTTTAGATTTCTCCCATAGAATTTTAAAGGGTGTTCCATGGCTTTTCGAATTTGCTGGGAACACGCCAAATTGTTCGCTGTTCGGCGAACAGCCAATGTTCGAGTCGAACTCATGTTCGACTCGAACAGATAGCACATCCCTAGTGATTACAGTCACTGTGACATCATCAATTGCAATGCAGGGTTAATAATAGTCCTGTACATGTATGTGGAGACCATGCACAGACCGGAGATTTAGGGAGAAGCATTGAGCTGTAGGAATGAGAGGCCAGTGAAGTAAAAGTGCTTTTTCTTTTTCCCATAGGCATTTACAAGCATTAAACCTTGTCATGTGTAGAGAGCCCCACTGCAAGGGAGTTCTTTGTTTTGATATCATTTAAAGTGTCTTTTCTACATGACATTACTGGCCATATTCAGCTGATGTAGTGGAAGTACACTCAGCCAAATGAAAGCATACATTTTAGTGGCAATGTCCTGTTGATGTGGAACTCTCCTTCTTACCCTAAAGCCACATCACCTTCCTTGTTATATTATGGCTGATGTGAAATGTTGAAGTGGTATTTCACATATGTAGAAAAAGTGTTTTACCATTTCTATTTACAGGAGGGAGGAGTAACGGTACATACATGAGCATATATGAGACACTATTGTTCTAGTTTGGGAAACTACTGGAATACACTGAATTACCAAGCACATAGATCATCCACAAATATTTATACCACACAAGATTGTTGCTGTTTTTGTGAACAATATTTGTGAATGATTTTAAATAGAGCATAGTATAACATTTGGTATAAAAGCCTATTTTGAATAAATGGAGTTATTTATTATACATGGGAATATTTAGAAAAGTTTTTTTTTTTTTTTTAAAGATACAGTATTGTATTGGTGTGTATTCAAGATAAGGTACACTCACAGATGGGCAAGATGTTTTAGGTACAAGGGTCATATACTGCTACTATACAGAAGTAAATTAATGTATGTAATTTCCACTTTAAGTAAGGTAAAACTGTAATTATGAAATGCAGTTTGGAGTTGTTTTACAAGTCCAAATAACCTTGCAGCTTGCTGTGACAGGAAACCATGAGAAATGCATGCCTACACGCTTAGTAATACATTGACAGAAGAGATAGTTATATATTTGTTGAACATACTTGCTTTAAACGTACAATTAAATGCACCCCTAATTCACACACTGATACCTTTACATGCGCTACTTTGCAGCATGCAACAATGTGTTTCATCTCATTACAACAGATAAACACCCATATTTATTACACACACATCCTGCAATATGATATGTCTTGATTTAGAGGTAGGAATAGATGAATTTTCGTGAAAACCTGTGATATTAAAAAAAAAAAAAAATGAAAACTGAAGAATTAAAAAGTATAAACTGTATTTTCAGTACCATGGTTACTCTGCAGCTTACTGGCTGCTGTCTCCTGAGTTCTGAGGCTAGGCCCACATTAGTAAACCTTTTTGCAGAGAATTATGTGGGTGTGGCCCACAGTATTTTGGAAAAAAATTACTTAATGCCATTCTTGTTTCAGATCAGCATGCATTATGACTTTTTCACAGTCTCTTTGCAGTCCACTTTAATAACCACTTGCTGACCAGCCACAGTACATATGGCGGCATGTGCAGGGGCAAAATCACGTACATGTATGTGATTTTGCCTGCTCAGGTTTAGGGGTGCGCAGCGCACCCACCCTGCCACTAGAATTGTGGATCCCGATACAGTGTAAATAAATCCCTGATCACTCCTCCTGGGTAGTACAGTGTTACTATGGTGACACTGAACAACTCTGAAATAAAAATAAAATAATAAAAAATTTAAATAAATGTTAAAATATGAAAAAAAAGTTTAAAAAAATGTAATACTTTCTTTTTTTTTTAATATAATGTCACCAGTCAGTGATCACTGCAACATCAGTCATATGATGACGCTGTACTGCACTGGTGGCAGTATGTAAAAAAAAATGTGAAAAAAAACAAAACTAGATTTATTCAATGTCTTCATTTAAAAAGAAAATGTGACAAAAATTACAACTTCTAAAAACTCACCATGCCTCTTACTAAATACCTTAGACTGTCTACTTTCCAATAAGGGATAATTTGGGGGGATTTGTACTGTCCTAGCATTTTAGGGCCTCAGGAAATAAGAAAACCGTCAGTACATCAGAACTGATTCATTTTAACCGCATAAGGACCAAGCCCATTTTTTTTTTTATTGAATTTTTATTGAATTTTTCAAAAGTACAGTTATGTAAGTACATGAATGAAATGCAATAAACAGTATGTAAATGACATATTGCTGAGTTGGATCTGTGAAAGGTACCCACCGAACAGGGTGTGCAAATTCCAGTCCAAGGTAGGATAAACAGTGGTAAATCGAACAAAGGCAATATGATCAGAAGATATATCAATAGTAAAATGCATATGAGATTAAAAAGAGAAGGGGAAGGAGGAGGTGAGGGTGTGGGGGGTAGGAGGGGGGTGGAGTAAGGGGGAAGGGAGAGGAATGGGGGGCAGAAGCAGCAATAGGAGGCTGTAGATCAATATGGTGCAATCAGAGGTTGTATCTTTTTGTGTACCAGAGGTTCCATGGTTTCCAGAGTCTCGTGAAGTCAGTGTGTGTATGTTTCCTGCGAGAAAGGATAGTCTCATAAGTGCAATGAGTATGTACTAATGTAACTATGTCTGTGAGACTGGGGACATCCTTTGTCTTCCATTTTCTGGCGATCAGAAGTTTAGTTGCCAAGAGAATGTGTGTGGTTACAAGTCGGAGGTTTGGTGGTATGTTGGTCAAGTTGAGAATAGCAAGGTGAGGGGTTAGTGAAATGGGGAGCTGCAGTACGTCTCGCAACACTATCTCCACTTCAGTCCAGAGTTGTCGTATCTGTGGGCAAGACCAAAATATGTGTATGAGTGTCTATGTCTTTTTCTTGCAAAATTGAATATATGACGGAGGTCCTATGACGGAGGTCCCTCTAGCTTTGTGTTTGTCAGAAAACAAATAATTCCATAGATTTAAAGGCAAAGATCCTTCTAGGAAAGGGTTTGCCGCCAGGCATTGTTGTATTCTATAGTAAGTAAAGTAGTCTTTGGCAGGGGCTTTTAACTTCTCTTGAATATGTGAAAATGATTTATTAGCAACCATTGAACAGAGTTTGTGTGTGAGTCACTCAGACTGTTATCCAGTTTGGGATGTGTAAGTCTGGAGTCAGTAGTTTCAATGTCTCAAGGTGGACGGGTACTGGTTTAGTCAGGAGATTTGTCCATTTGTTGTAGTGTATTTTCCTCCAAGTTTTGACAGAGGCTTGTATGGTAGGGGAGTAAAGGTTTAGTTGAGAATTCTTGGTGGTCATACTAAATAGCCAGTTAGAGAGGTTTGCTCCCAGTGTCATAGGGTTTTCAATATCGCTCCAGAGTGTAGTGGGTTTTGTGGTCAACCATTCCCTCATTTGTGAAAGTATAGAGGCTATATAGTAGTCTCTAATATCAACAAGGCCCATCCCTCCTACGGATCTGTGTTTGATAAGTTTCGCATGGGTGCATCTAGATTTTTTGCCTTGCCATACGTATTGGATCAGAATGGATTGTAGGGAGTTGAGATAAGAGTGTGATAGAGGTATGGGAAGTGTATAGAAGATGTACAATAACCTGGGCAGAACCATCATTTTATTGGCCGCCAAGCGACCTGCCCATGAGAATTCATGTTTAGAAATTTTTGTCGTTTTTTGGATCAGCATTTGTTTGATGTGAGTGTAGTTATGGGCAAATAGAACTTTTGTAGATTTAGTGAGTGTGATACCCAGGTATGGTATCCCAGTATCTGCCCAGGGATAGGGATATATATTCCTGAGTAGGAATGAGCTTAGAGTTCGAGTCGAACTCATGTTCGACTCAAACATCGGCTGTTCGCCAGTTCGCTGAACAGCGAACAATTTGGGGTGAATGCGGCAAATTCAAAAGCCGAGGAACACCCTTTAAAAGTCTATGGGAGAAATCAAAAGTGCTAATTTTAAAGGCTTATATGCATGATATTGTCATAAAAAGTATTTGGGGACCTGGGTCCTGCCCCAGGGGACATGGATCAATGCAAAAAAAAGTTTTAAAAATGGCCGTTTTTTCGGGAGCAGTGATTTTAATAATGCTTAAAGTGAAACAATAAAAGTGTAATATTCCTTTAAAATTTCATACCTGGGGGGTGTCCATAGTATGCCTGTGAAGGGGCGCATGTTTCCCGTGTTTAGAACAGTATGACAGCAAAATGACATTTCAAACAAAAAAAAAACATTTAAAACTACTCGTGGCTATTAATCAATTGTCAGTCCAACAATACACATAAAAGTTCATTGATAAAAACGGCATGGGATTTCCCCACAGGGGAACCCCGAACCAAAATTAAAAAAAAACATGGCGTGGGGGTCCCCCTAAATTCCATACCAGGCCCTTCAGGTCTGGTATGCATATTAAGGGGAACTCCGTGCCAATTTTTTTTTTTTAAATGGTATGGGGGTCCCCCTCAAAATCCATACCAGACCCTTCAGGTCTGGTATGGATTTTTAGGGGAACTCCGTGACAAAGTTTTAAAAAAAAATGTTGTGGGGTCCCCCCAAAAATCCATACCAGACCCTTATCCAAGCACGCAACCTGGCAGGCCGCAGGAAAAGAGGGGGGGACGAGAGAGCGCCCCCCCTCCTGAACTGTACCAGGCCACATGCCCTCAACATTGGGAGGGTGCTTTGGGGTCCCCCCAAAGCACCTTGTCCCCATGTTGATGAGGACAAGGGCCTCATCCCCACAACCCTTGGGGTCTGTGGGCGGGGGGATTATTGGAATCTGGAAGCCCCCTTTAACAAGGGGACCCCTAGATCCCAGCCCCCCTGTTTGAAATGGTAAAGGGGTACAAAAGTATCCCTACGATTTCACAAAAAAAGTGTCAGAAATTTTAAAAATGACAAGAGACAGTTTTTGACAATTCCTTTATTTAAAGTCTTCTTTGCATCTTCTTTCTTCTATCTTCTTTCTTCTATCTTCCTTCGGTTTCTTCCTCCATCTTCTTCTTCCTCTGGTTCTTCCTCCGATCCTCTGCTTCTTGCTCCGGTGTTCTCGTCCGGCATCTTCCTCCGCGGCATCTTCTTCCCTTTTTCGTTCTCGGCCGCTCCACATCCATGATGGGAGGCTCCCACTGTGTGACGCTTCTTGTCTTCTGACACTTCTTAAATAACCCATAGGGAAGTCCCCGTCAAGTCCCGTGCGTCAGAGGGGGCGGGGTCACTGGGTAGCCTCGCTCTTCGTTATTTAAGAAGTGTCAGAAGAGGAGAACAGCATTAGCTTCCCACCCCAAAGCACCCTCCTAATGTTGAGGGCATGTGGCCTGGTACGGTTCAGGAGAGGGGGTGCTCTCTCATCCCCCTCTTTTCCTGCTGCCTGCCAGGTTGCGTGCTCGGATAAGGGTCTGGTATGGATCTTTGGGGGGACCCACACCATTTTTAAAAAAAATTTGGCGTGGGGTTTCCCTTAAAATCCATACCAGACCTGAAGGGTCTGGTATGGATTTTGAGGGGGACCCCCATGCCATTTTTTTTTTAAATTTTGGCACAGGGTTCCCCTTAATATCCATACCAGTCCTGAAGGGCATGGTATGCAATTTAGGGAGACCCCCACGCCATTTTTTTTTTAAATTTTGGTTCAGGGTTCCCCTGTGGGGAAATCCCATGCCGTTTTTATCAATTAACTTTTATGTGTATTGTCATTCATTAATAACCGCGAGTAGTTTTAAATGACTTTTTTTCCTTTGAAATGTCATTTTGCTGTCAGACTGTTCTAAACACGGGAAACATGCGCCCCTTTACAGGCATACTATAGACACCCCCCAGGTACGAAATTTAAAGGAATATTACACTTTTATTGTTTCACCTTAAGCATTATTAAAATCACTGCTCCCGAAAAAACGGCCGTTTTTAAAACTTTTTTTTTCATTGATCCATGTCCCCTGGGGCAGGACTCAGGTCCCCAAACACATTTTATGACAATAACTTGCATATAAGTCTTTAAAATTGGCACTTTTGATTATTCATGTTCAAGTCCCATAGCCTTTAACGGTGTTCGCGTGTTCGAACAAATTTTTTGCCTGTTCGCATGTTCTGGTGTTAACCGAACAGGGGGGTGTTCGGCTCATCCCTATTCCTGAGGAGGTTGCTAGTGATTGCGTCAAGGCCTATGTCCAGAATGTATGATTTATGTTCATTCACATTATAGTAAGAGACATTGCTAAATCTTTGCAGTAGTAGTTGTACCGAAGCCAGGGAAGAAATGGGGTTCGTGAACATCATTATCACATCGTCCGCAAACAGATTTTATGCTCTTTGGTGCTGATTTTAAAGCCTGCTATGTCGCGATTGGTTCTAACATGGTTTGCTATAGGTTCCATCACTAGATTGAAAATTAGTGGCGACAAAGGGCAGCCTTGGCGGGGGCCATTAGTGATAGAGAATGGTTTAGATAGCATTTCTGAAGTGTATACCTGTGCCGAGGGGGAAGAATATAGTGCCATTATAGCGGACAGAATGGGTCCCTGGAATCCAAATTTAATAAGGGTCGCTCTCATGTATTCCCAATGGACTCTATCAAACGCCTTCTCTGCGTCCAGGGAAAGAAGCAGAGAAGGTGTTCGAGTCGACCCAGCACTGTGAATGATGTTCATAATTCTGCGGGTTGCATCAAATGTTTGTCTACCTTTTGTGAAACCTGACTGGTCTCTGTGTATGAGTAGGGGCATTAGGTCTATCAATCGATTGGCTATGAGTTTGGCACACATCTTAGTGTCAAGATTGAGCAGAGAGATGGGTTGGAAGATTTGTGCACACGTGGGTTCCTTCCCTGGCTTTGGCAACATAATATCAGGGCAGATAGCATTTCTGGAGGGAGAGAGGAGGACAAGGCAGCATCATTGCAAACTTTAGATACAAAGGGTGATAAAATCGTTCCAAACTTTTTATAGTACTTGCTAGAGAGTCCAACAGGGCCTGGGGATTTATTGGAGGGAAGGGCTGAGATTGTTCGTGTAATTTCTAGGGAGGTAAATGGGGCATTTAACATCTGCAGTTGGTCCTCAGATAGCTTGGGGAGGTTAACTTATTGAAGGAACGATGCTATGTCTTGAGAAGAAGGTTGTGTAATAGAGGAATCATCTTTTAAGTTGTAAAGGGTATTATAGTAATAGCTAAATGCATCTGCAATGGCTGAGGGATCTATTAGTTTTTGTTTTGAAGTGGGGTGGTAAAGGTGGGTGATTTTACTTTTGGAGTAATGACCTTTAATTCTGGTGGCCATGGCTTTCCCTGCCTTGTTGCCAGTGGAGTAGTGCTTGGCTTTAAAGTGAGTATGGGCTTTTTTGAAGGAGTCTAGTAGATGGGTTCTTAATTCTTGTCTAAGGAGATGTAATTTATTTTTGGTAGTGGGGTCAGGATTGGATTGGTTTTGGCTTTCTAGGGTTTTGATCTCGGATGTAAGGGAGTCTAGACGCTGTGATCTCCTCCTCCTCCTCTCTCTAGCTCTCAGTTGTATAAAGATCCCCCTTATAAATGCTTTATGAGCATTCCAGAGGACCAAGTTATTGCTAACAGATCCTACATTAATGGCAAAGTATTCCTCCAAGCGATCCTTGATGTACTCTGAGTAAGTTGGGGAGTGGATGATGGCGGCATTGGCTCTCCAAATCCACACATTAGAAGTAGATGGTGAGTCATTTAGAGTCATAGTAAGTGGAGCATGGTCAGACCATGTTATGGTGGAGATCTCAGATGATGATACTTTGGGCAGGGTTCACTTGTCTACCAAAAAATAGTCAATCCGGGTGTATGAGTTGTGGCGAGGGGAGAAGTAAGAGTAGTCTTTTTCAGTGGTGTGGTGGCATCTCCACACGTCGTATAGGTCATGTGTCCGTATAAAGGAGCCCATAGGTGACGTGGTCCTACTAGATTGGGACCAAGTGTCTACGGAGTTGTCCGGTACTACATTAAAGTCCCCACAAATAATAAGGTGACCCTGTTTAAAACAGTTGATTTTTTTCATGAGTTTGGATAGAAAGCTGATTTGTTTCTTGTTGGGGCGTATATTGCCACAATGGTATATCTGATATGGTTTAAGGAGCAGTCTAGAGCCAGATATCTGCCATTTGCATCTACCATGCTATTATGGAGTATGAAAGAGGCTGTATTTTTAATGGCTATCAAGACCCCATTCTTTTTGTCGGGCCCAGAAGCCTTAAAAATGTTTGGAAAGTTCTTGTTGGTGCAAAAGGGCTTTGCGGTGATTTTAAAGTGTGTCTCTTGCACGCAGAGGACGTCGCAGAGGGAGTTTTGTGATGTTTTCCACATAGATGCCCTTTTAGCTGGGTGGTTCAAGCCTTTTACGCTCAATGATACAAATTTTGGCATCTTGGGCGGTGTTGTGAAGTATATCAAGAAAAAAGTATTACTTACAGTTTGCAAGTTCTCAGTTTGTGTCAGTAGGGAAACTTGTAATTCTGCTGGATCTTCGGACTTGTCATGACGGTGTTCTTCAGAGAAGAATTTATTTCAGTGGTCTTGCGCTCTCTAGGGTAGGATAGGTGGGGAAATAGATAGGGAGGTAGCAGATAGTGTAAAACAGTAACAGAAAAGGTATATATATATATATATCAAATAAACTACTGAGCAAGTTTGAGGGTATTTGTTTGTGAGCTATCTGCAACGAGCAGGCACTGAACTGGGGTGCATATTTGAACTTAGCACAATGGTGTCACTAACCTCATATTTACTTTTTAGAGCTGGAAGGGGGTACTTTGATGAGGGATTGAGTGTTTTCTGAGTGTCTCATCTGAGTGCAGGCATCGGAATCTGGAAGGATTTTCCATTTCCTGAGCAGTTGAATGCCTTCTTCCATTGTGTGGATACTGTGCTTCACCCCATTCTTGGTGACTAGAATTTTGGTCGGGAATCCCCATTGGTATGGGATCCTGTGGTTATTCAGAGGTTTGGTGATGGTCTGAAGTTGGCGTCGCTGTTGGCGGGTGTATTGGGAGAAGTCAGCAAAAAGTTGCAGCTTCGAGAATGATGGCAGTAGTTGGTCAAGACGTCTTGCTGTGAAGAGGAGCATATCCTTGGCATGAAAGAAGTGGATCTTCATAAGAGTGTCACGGGGGACCTCTTCGGGGAGATGAGGAGGCTTCGGTAGGTGGTGAATGCGGTCGATGATAGTCTCCACAGGAGGGAGGTCTGGCAGGAGCGATGAGATCAGCTTTCTAGCACATGAATTCAGATCAGCTGGTAAGATCGTTTTGGGTATACCGCGTATTTTCACGTTGTTGCGTCTCGATCGGTCCTCGAGATCTGCCATTTTGGCTCACACCCACTGTTGTTCTTCTCTAGTGTGGTCGTGCGCATCCACTAGGTCATTAACTGTTTCTGTCATGTTACCAGACTGTTGTTCAATGCGGCCTACTTTGTGCCCCATAGATATCATCTCAGATCTAAATGCTGAGAACATAGATGAAATGTCATTGTGCAGTGAGCTATGCAGCGAGATCAGCATTTCTTTCAGCAGAGTGTCAATAACAGGCTGTTTAGTAGTGGGGAAGGTCGCTATAGGTGACGACACAGACGTGTGTGTGAGGAGATTCTCTAATGCAGGCCTTACCTCTGAAGCTGTATCCAGTCGCATCCGCGATTTTGCTGAACTATTTGAGGTGGAAGACGGCCCAGATGATGCAGAGGGATCTGAGGAGCTTTCCTGTGGTAGGATTGTAGATGCATCTGCATCAGGCAGGTCTGTGTAATCCCGTTCTCCTCGCGGTGAGCGATCGCGGGAGCCATCTTGGATAAGGCCTCCGGGAGGCAGAGTGAAGAAATCCGTCAGTTTTTTCGGCTGATGGTATTCTTTTCATTTGCGGGTGGTCCTGGTCTGGCTCCCCAGCGTGTGGGGGTCCTGATGGTTCATCTTTTGCTGCTCAGGTTAGTGTCGCTGGCGATCGTGTCCCCGTTCAGTGCGGGAGCTGAAGAGACAGGCTTTCATTCAGCTCGGCGGTTAGCCACGCCCCCCAAGCCCATTTTTCAGACTCTGTTTTTACAAGTTAAAATTATTTTTTTGCTAGAAAATTACTTAGAACCCCCAAACATTATATATTTTTTTCTAACACCCTAAAGAATAAAATGGCGGTCATTGCAATACTTTCTGTCACAGCGTATTTGAGCAGCGGTCTTACAAGAGCACTTTTTTTAAAAAAATACACTTTTTTGAATTAAAAAATAAGACAACAGTAAAGTTAGACCAATGGTGTCACTAACCTCATATTTACTTGTTCAAAATTGCGCCCGCTTGTGGAATGGCGACAAACTTTTACTCTTAAAAATCTCCATATGAGAATATTAAAAATTTCTACTACTTTTCTATTTCTACATGTTACCAATTTTGAGTTACAGAGGACGTCTAGGGCTAAAATTATTGCTCTCACTCCAACGATCACGGCAATACCTCACATGTGTGGTTAGAAGACCGTTTTCATATGCGGCGCTACTCACATATGCGTTCGCTTCTGCACGCAAGCTCGTCAGTACAGGGTGCTTAAAACTATTTTTTTTTATTTATTTTACTTTTAATTTTTTTTATTTTGATACTGTCCTTTTAAAAAAAAAAAAAATGTTTGGTCACTTTTATTCCTATTACAAGGAATGTAAACATCCCTTGTAATAGAAAAAAAGCATGACAGGACCTCCTAAATGTGAAGTCTGGGGTCAAAAAGACCTCAGATCTCATATTTACACTAAAATGCAATGCAAAAAATAAATGTCATTAAAAAAAAAAAATGTTCTCCTTTAAGAGCACTGGGCGAAAGTGATGTTTGATGTTGCTTCCGCCCTCCAATGCTATGGAGCCGAGCTGGGGCCATCATTCCCTTACTCGGCATCCAGACAGTGAGGTAACAGGATGCGATCGTCTCTGCCGCCAACGGTGAGTCTGATAAGCGGCGGAGACAACCGTATCGTGGAGGGAGGGGGGTGGGCACCCATCCCACCACTGTTTAAAGTGGTCTCACGGCGAATCTGCCGCAAAGACCACTTTTATATTAAAGAAAAACGCACGCAGTTCCCAAAAATACTGATGCCATATCAACGGTATTTAGTGTCAATGTACAGGTACGTTGTTTTGCGTGAAGTGGTTAAAATATTTATACCATAATTTGTAGCGGCTATAACGTTCACATAAACTAATTAAATAAAGTTATTGGTATTTTTTTCTTTACCAAAGACATGAAGCAGAATGCATTTTGGCCTAAATATATAGAAAAATTTGATTTTATTGGATATGTTTTATAACAGAAAGTACAATATACGGTATATATTTTTTTTTCATAATTTTTTGTCTTTTTTAGTTTATATTGCAAAAAATAAAAAAAACCCAGTGGGGATAAAATACCAGCAAAAGAAAGCTCTGTGTGTGATAAAAATTCCATTTGGGTACAGTATTGCATGACTCGCTTCCTATGGGGCAATTGATAGGGGGAGGAGCCAGGAGCACAAGCAGGGGGATCTCAGAAGAGGAGAATCGGGGCTGTTGTGTGCAAAACCAGTGCGCAGAGCAGGTAAGTATGACATGTTTATTATTTTAATAAAGAATTAAAGATTTACAATGACTTTAAATTTGAATTTGATGTCTTTTGCATTTTTGCTTGCCATAGTTTCAGTGAAAATGCGATTGGGCTCATTTTTGTTGATTGCATTTACAAAGCCAGTTATAATAAAAAAATGTGTCTTGTCAAAAAAAAAAAAAAATACAAGATGTTGCCATTTTATCCTGCATCTTTGAGGTGGCATGTATAAGCAGCATTTGAAGAAAAATAAAAAACAAACAAACAGTGGCGATAAAATACCAGCAAAAGAAAGCTGTGTGTGTGATAAAAATGCAATTTGGGTACAGTATTGCATGACTCGCTTCCTATGGGGCAATTGACAGGGCTAGGAGCCAGGAGCACAAGCAGGGGATCTCAGAAGAGGAGAATCGGGGCTGTTGTGTGCAAAACAATTGCGCAGAGCAGGTAAGTATGACATGTTTATTATTTTAATAAAAAAAGATTTACAATGACTTTAAATTTGAAATTGAATAAGGTGACTTGTCAAAAAAAAAAAAAATACAAGATGTTGCCGTATTATCTTACATCCTTGAAGTGGCACGTATAAGCGTTTGAAGGACTGTTTTGATGTTTGTATTTTTTTTTACCATGTATGCAATGCCTGAACAGCTTTTGTTTGGTCTATAGCTTTTCTGTGCCTGGCTGTGCAAAGTGAAAACGGTTCCTATGTTATACAGATTATTTAATTAAACCATTCATTTTAATGATATCTGAGATGCATCACGTGCTTCTGTAATATCAATTGTTTCTTATGCCGCGTACACACGATCAAACTTTTTGACAACAAAGGTCCGACAGTCTTTCCGACCGACTTTCGAACAACCGGACTTGCCTACACACGATCACACCAAAGTCCGACGGATTCATACGTGATGACGTATGACCGGACTAAAATAAGGAAGTTGATAGCCAGTAGCCAATAGCTGTTTTTTGTCCGTCGGACTAGCATACAGACGAGTGGATTCTTCGACCGGACTCGAGTCTGTCGGAAAGATTTGAAGTATGTTCCAAATCTAAAGTCCGTCAGATTTTGGACCGTAAAAGTTCGCTGCAGGTCCGATGAAGCCCACACACGATCGAATTGTCCGCTGGACTCGGTCCGTCAGCTTGTGTGTATGCCGCTTTAGAATTAGATCAGCACCATGAGTTACAGGATTCATTTATCTTCTACTTTGGAGGAGTTTGACCAAATAAAATTTTGCCACAAATAATTACCACCATCAATAATCAAAAGCAATAAGCCCATTCAAAATTAAAAATGATAACAAATACTACCTTTACAGGCTGTGGGTTTTACTAAGTGTGAAATGCAGGTCTCTGCAATCAGCTCAGTAGTTCCTCCTCACAATACGTCCACACCCCACCCCTAATGGGGCGTACACACGGTCGGACTTTTCAGCTACAAAAGTCCGACAGCCTGTCCGACAGACTTTCGAGGGACTTTTGGCGGACTTTCGACGGACTTGCGGCAGACTTTCTAACGAACAGACTTGCCTACACACGATCACACAAAAGTCCGTCGAATTCTTACGTGATGACGTACACCGGACTAAAATAAGGAAGTTCATAGCCAGTAGCCAATAGCTGCCCTAGCGTGGGTTTTTGTCCGTCGGACTAGCATACAGACAAGCGGATTTTTCGACAGGACTCGAGTCCGTCGGAAAGATTTGAAGCATGTTTCAAATCTAAAGTCCGTCGGATTTGAGGCTGAAAAAGTCAGTTGAAAGTCTGGAGAAGCCCACACACGATCGGATTTCCAGCCAGCATTAGTCCGTCAGCGTCCGTTGGACTTTTGTAGCTGAAAAGTCCGACCGTGTGTACGCCCCATAAGCTTTGATTTTTGTTTTATATTTTATGATTGTTTTAAAAATTTGCATGAACTTACATGTCCCATGTTTGTATCAGGCTGTACAGTGAACTTCTCACAGTTAACTGTTCTAGATCGGATGGTAGTTGATATGCAAAAAAAGACAATCCAAGGAATATTACTGGAGCTGGAGCTGTACAAGGCTGGAGGTGATTTTTCTTACAATTTTTAGACATACTGTAGATTACAGATGACAACAAACTGGACACAATTCTTCTTTCCAGACTTGTTCTATGTTATGTACCAAATAATTTAGATTTGGTGACTGGAGACAAAAAGAAGGTAAATTTATTAAATACTTTCTTCAGCTTTGTATATACACAGAAAAATGGGGGAGCTGAAGTCCATAATTGAGATGGCATTGACATAGTTCCTAAAAGAACCACAATGGCTCAAAAATTATATGGTCCAGAAACATTTAGACAAAATAAAAGCGAATAATGCACCTGGACCATATGGCTTACACCCAAGTGGCCTCTAAAAATGTAAGCTCTGTTATTTCAAAGCAATTGTTAATAAGTTTTCATTTGAAAGACTCTTCAGTGACTGGTGTGGTACCACTGAATTGGCTGAAGGCCAACGTGGTGCCTATATTCAGAACCAATGTATTTCCCAAGAAAGGTTAGTTTAACTTCTATGATTGGGAAGATACTTGAGAGTTTAATAAAAGAACACATAGAAGAGTTTTTGCTATAAAACATTATTTAAAGCAAGAGGCAGCATTGATTCACAAAAGACCAAAGTTGTTAAGTAAACCTTGGATTTAGCCAAAGCATTTGGCACAGTTCCCCACACATGGCTAATGTGCAGGTTAAAGTCCATAGGCATAAAAAATTCAGTGTGTAAATGGATAGAAAACTGGCTTAAATACCATATTCAAAGAGTAGTGATTAATAATTCATATTCTGAATGGTTTAGGTTGTTAGTGTTGTACCCCAAGGTGCAGTGTTGGGACTTTTACTTTTTTTTTTTAATTCTATATTTTATTTTTTCCAACAATTTTTATACATATAAACAAATACATTTTAGTTGTATGCGTATCACATTAATATCAATTCTATTTTCATCCAATATATATATCCGATATTGAAAATTTAAAAAAAAAAAAAAAGAGATAAGGGGGGGGGGGGAGAAAATATTCCCCCTCCCTTACAATTGTCATAGTGGACAAACTATTATTATTATTGTACAGGATTTATATAGCGCCAACAGTTTACGCAGCTCTTTACAATATAAAAGGGAGACAATACAGTTATAATACAATAAGATACAGGAGGATTAAGAGGGCCCTGCTCAGAAGAGCTTACAATCTAATAGGGTGGGGCAGGTGGTACAAAAGGTTGTAATTGTGGGGAATGAGCTGATGGAAGTGGTAAAAGATTAGTTAGAGACGTTATAAGCTTTCCTGAAGAGATGAGTTTTCAGGGATCGCCTGAAGGTAGCAAGAGTAGGGGATAGCCGGACAGGCAGAGGTAGCGAGTTCCAGAGGATGGGAGAGGCTCTGGAGAAATCCTGGAGACGAGCTTGAGAGGAGGAGACGAGCTTGAGAGGAGGAGACGAGAGAGCTTGAGAGTAGGAGGTCTTGAGAAGAGCGGAGAGGACAATTTGGGTGATATTTGGAGACAAGATTGGTGATGTAGCTCGGGGAAGAGTTGTGAATGGCTTTGTATGTTGTGGTTAGTATTTTGAATTTAATTCGCTGGGTGATTGGGAGCCAGTGTAGAGATTGGAGGAGAGGGTTGGCAGACACTGAGCGGTTGGTAAGGTGGATAAGTCTGGCAGCAGCATTCATGATAGACTGAAGAGGGGATAGCCTATGGAGAGGCAGGCCAATGAGAAGGGAGTTGCAATAGTCAAGGCGAGAGATAACTAGGGAGTGAATGAGGAGCTTGGTGGCTTCATTTGTTAAAAAGGGGTGAATTTTAGAGAGGTTACGGAGGTGAATTCTACAAACTTTTGACAACGATTGGATTTGAGGCTGAAATGACAAGTCAGAGTCTGTGATTACACCTAGTACCCTGGCGTGAGGGGAGGGACTGATGGTTGCATTGTTGATTTTGATTGAAAAGTCGTGGAGGGGGGCACGGGCGGGGGGGGGATATTAATAGCTCAGTTTTAGAGAGATTTAGTTTAGGGAAGTGGTGCGACATCCATGCTTATATGTCAGTTAGTAAGTTAGTAATGCGAGAGGAGACTGAAGGAGTGAGGTGAGGAGTAGATAGATAGATTTGGGTGTCATCAGCGTACAAGTGGTATTGGAAGCCGTGGGCGGTTATCAAGTGACCAAGGGAGGAGGTGTAGATAGAGAAGAGAAGGGGTCCAAGAACAGAGCTTTGGGGACCCCCACAGAAAAGGGCAATGGAGAGGAGGAGACAGAGTTGTAGGTGACACTGAAGGAGCGCTGTGATCAATAGGCAGAGAAGCAGGATAGAGCAGAATCTCGCAGGCCAAGGGAATGTAGTTTATTGAGAAGGAGCGGGTGGTCAACAGTATCAGAGACCGCAGAGAGGTCAAGTAGTAGGAGTATGGAGTTCTGGCTGTTGGTTTTAACAGTTAGTAAATCGTTAGTGAGTTTTAGTAAGGCAGTATCTGTGGAGTGCTGTGAGCAAAAGCCAGACTGTAAAGGGTCAAGAAGGTTATTTTCACTGAGGTAGAAGCTAAGACGGTTGTAGACTAAACATTCTAGAAGTTTTGAGGTGAATGGGAGCAATGAGATGGGTCTTAAGTTGTTCAGGTTGGTAGGGTCCAGTGAGGGCTTTTTAAGTATGGGAGTGATGTGCGCACGTTTTAGAGGGGAGGGGAAGGTGCCACTAGAGAGGGAGAGATTGAAGATGTGAGTGAGGGAGCATAGGATAGAAGAAGAGGCTGACCGTAGTAGTTGTAAGGGAACAGGATCCAGGGGACAATTGGTTAAGTGGGCATCTGAGAAAAGTTTTGTAACCTCTTCAGTAGTAGCCAATTCAAAAGAGGAGAGTGTTGAATGTGCTGTTAGGCAAGGTATGTTGGGTGGGGAAGATGTACGCACAGTGGAAGTATCCTCACGAATTGTATCAATCTTGTCTTTGAAGTGATTGGCAATCTCTTGGGCAGTGAGTGAGTTAGTGGGTAGAGGGGGTGGGGGACGAAGCAGAGCGTTAAAGGTTGAGAAGAGCCGACGGGGACTGGATGACAAGGAATTAAAAAGAGAGACAAAGTAGGGAGGGGGGGGGGGATTACCACCCTCCAGTCCGCCCACACACACAAAAAAAAGGGGGAACAAAAAAAAGGGGGAACATCCCTTCCTTCCCCCCTCCCCCCCCCCACGTCTCACTTATGCACAGATATAATTTACCAGAACAGAAAACAGGGAGAAGGGTGATGGAGACAGGGAGAAAAAGAAAAAGAAAAGGGGAATTAAATTCCCTCCTCCCCCTCCCCCGCCCACTCCACCTCCACAAGCGCACAACCATATTCCCTGGTACATACAAAAAGGGACCATGATTTCCACTTTAAATTAAATTTCTCCTCTTTACCTTGGGTAATTTCAATATTTTTTTCCATAGCATATATATTGGCAACTTTTTTAAGCCACATCAAGATGAGGGGGGGGGGGGGGGGTGTCTCCCGCTTCCATAGGGCTGGGATACAGGCCTTTGCCGCATTTATAAGATGAGCGATCAACAAATTTCGATATTTACGTTTTGAAAGATCTGAAAGAGGGAGAAGGTATCTTGCTGGATCTCTTCCCAAATCATAATCTGTTAACTGTCTTGTAATATCTCGCACTTTAGGCCAGAAATATACCAACTTCCGACATGACCTGAAAATATGAAGCATATTACCCTCTGACTCTCCGCAGCACAAACAAGTATTCGTCTTTTCCGGATAAATTTTCTGAAGTAGTGATGGAACTTTGTACCATCTTGTAGTGATTTTATAACATAGCTCTTGGTAATCACTACTACTACTGAGGAGTAGTGGGCAAAGCATAGAATTTGACTCCGTTGCTCTTTAGAGAATGAAGTATCTAAGTTTCTTTCCCACTTTTCAAGGAATCTAGGAACAAAGTCCACAGGAGGATCTATTAGTATTTTATATAACTCAGATACCCCATGGGCAGTAGGCTTTTCTATCAGACATAGATTTTACAGTGGTGTGTTTAATTGGTCCAATCTCTCCCCCCAGATAAGAAAGCTAAGAAAGTGGGTAAGCTGTTGCATCCGCCATGGATCCAATGGCGGAACTAAACAGCAACTGTATTTCTGCTGAGGTTTTCAACCTTGAAGCTTCAAGGAAGTCCCCTAATCGGAATTTACCACGTCCCATAGCTTGTTTAAAATGGCTATCTGTATAACCGGGGGGAATAACGGGTTTCCCAAAACTGGATGGAGCCGCGTGATCTCCCCATCCAATTTTGAGAACATATGGCTTTTTTGGATTACTCTAATGCCCCATAAACACGGTCGGACTTTGTTCGGACATTCCGACAACAAAATCCTAGGATTTTTTCCGACGGATGTTGGCTCAAACTTGTCTTGCATACACACGGTCACACAAAGTTGTCGGAAAATCCGATCATTCTGAACCCGGTGACGTAAAACACGTACGTCGGGACTATAAACGGGGCAGTGGCCAATAGCTTTCATCTCTTTATTTATTCTGAGCATGCGTGGCACTTTGTCCGTCGGATTTGTGTACACACGATCGGAATTTCCGACAACGGATTTTGTTGTCGGAAAATTTTATATCCTGCTCTCAAACTTTGTGTGTCCGAAAATCCGATGGAAAATGTGTGATGGAGCCTACACACGGTGGGAATTTCCGACAACAAGGTCCTATCACACATTTTCCGTCGGAAAATCCGACCGTGTGTACGGGGCATTAAGGTTGCCCCATATCAGGGGGTGGTATCTTAAAGTTCCCAGAGTTCTTAGCCGTAGATATGGCAGACATCGGAGTGGAATCTCCGTACATGATTGTTCAGTCGCTACCCAGGTTTTATGTCCCTCGTCTCTACACCAAGCTAGAGCCCTAGCGAGGTGTACTGCTTTATAGTATCTTATTGGGTCTGGGACGGCCATACCTCCCTGAGTTTTTGGCATAGCAAAGTAATAGAAGGATAAGCGGGGATGTTTTTTTGCCCAGATAAATCTAATAAAAGCACTACGTAATGATCTCAGAAAAGATTCGGGAATAACTATTGGCAGAGTCTGGAAAAGATACAATAATCTTGGTCGGATATTCATTTTAAGAATAGCATTCCTGCCCATCCATGTATAGGGACCTTTATTCCATCTTTCCAAATGACAAGAGAGTTCCAGCAGTAGCGGTGGAAAATTTGCCTGGAAGACTTTATCTACTGAGGAAGTCAATTTGACTCCTAGGTATATATATCAAGGTAGACGATGCCCATGGAAAAGAGAATGAGGATTGAAGAGCCTGTACTCATGTAGTTGACAACGTGATGTTCAATATTTCAGATTTTTGAACGTTAATTTTAAAATTTGAAAGTAGGCTATAATGGTCAAATTTGCTTAATAAATTTGGTAATGTAGTTTCTGGTGAGGTAATAAAAAACAATATATCATCAGCAAAGGCCGCAATTTTGTGCTCCAACTTATCAACACAAACAGCCTTGAATATCTGTACTTCATCGAACATGTCGCAGGAATGGTTCAAGAGTAAATATAAAGATCAGTGGAGACAGGGGACAACCCTGTCTTGTACCATTACTCATACTTAAATATGAGGAAGCTACCTCGTTGATTCTTACCGCCGCAGATGGAGCCAAAAATATCGCTTCTATCCATTTACTAAGCACCTTCCCTACGCCAATATGGGTCAATTTCTTATTCAAAAATATCCAATCCACCCTGTCAAAGGCCTTTTCTGCATCAGAGGATAATAAACACAGTGGTATTTTATGGGAATGGGCCAAGTAGATAATATCTAAGGCTTTAGTAGTGTTATCCTTTGCCTCTTTTGAAGGCATAAAGACTACCTGATCAGGGTGGATGACATTTTAAAGGAGAGGTTGTAGCCTTGAGGCTAATATCCATGTAAAAATTTTTAAATCAACATTTAATAATGAAATAGGTCTATAATTTTTATATTGAGCATGATCCTTACCCTCCTTAGGAATAACTGTTTTTATAAATATCGGGCCTAGGATGGAAGCAAATGCCTTATAGTAAGCTACCGTGTACCCGTCAGGGCCAGGAGCTTTGTGGGGCTTAAGCATATTAATCGCCCTCATATATTCGTCGATTGATATTGGTACATTTAGTAGTTAAGACTTCGGATATAGATGGTAATCCTGAAGAGGAAAGATACTCTCAAATTAGTTGTTGCTTTTGTAATATCTGATCAGCAGATATCTTGGTCTGCAAATTATAAAGCGACAAATAGTATTCTCGAAAGACCTCTGCAATTTCACTAGATATAAAACTACGATTTCCACTGTCGGAGTCGATATGTGGAACATAGTTTCCCTGGGAAATTTCCCTGAGTGAATGTGCCAACAATTTGTGCCAACAATTTGCCTGATTTATTCCCTTGCTCATAGTATGTATTACTAGCCTTCAGTATCTGTACATTAGTCTCTTGTTTCTTCATAGTTGATAATTTTTCTTGCTGTAACCGGAGGTCTACTACTACAGACTGTAAAAGAGATTTTTTTATGCTTAGTTTCCAAGTTTGCTACCAGATTCAATTGGGCTTGGAACGCGGCCTGACTATTTTTCTGTACTTTAGTCGCCTTTTTAATAAGTATGCCCCGCATAACACATTTATGAGTTTCCCATATTGTTAAAGGGGAGATTTCGTCTTTATCATCTTCATTAAAAATTCTAATCAGTTCACTAGAGAGGTCATTTCGAAGTTGGCCTTCCTGTATCAATGATTCATTGAGTTTCCATGACCATGGTGTATTGATCGACTTGACTAACTGAAGGTCTATAAACACCGGAGCATGGTTGACACCACTTGTATTCCGATTGAGGAATTCGCTACCATTGGTAGTAAAGATCTGTATGGTCAAGTTCCGGCTTCCTGCTCCTAGTGGTACTTACTCCCGCTGTGCACATACGTCATCGCGCCACGAACAGCTACATGACAACCATGTGACCATCACTGTCTGTGATGTTCTTCACACACAGCAGTGGGGAGACGTTGATTGGAGCACCGTCTGGAGGCTTGGTTTACAACCAACACTGTGTGCATGCTATTGGCCAGCCAGCATGCCACATGACAGCAATCAGACATGCATACTAATGAACCCGGAAGTCTGGCCGTACACGATCGGATCAAGTGTATCATGATTTTTATTATTCTATTTTTATATAAGCGCAGTAACAGCAGGCTGCTACATACCCCAGCAGAAGTCTTTGAAGACGAAACACGTCGGGATCATTTGCTGCTCTAGCCACCATCTTACTGCGCTTTTTAGTTCAATTGAACCTAGTTTTTACTGCCCAATTTTTTGAATGTTGGAGAAATATTTTTATTTTAATAAATAATCCATCCCTGACAGATTTACACCATGTGGAGGCTCTCTCTTTTCTCTCCTATACATCATATATACCACTTTGGTCTGAGCCGAACCCGGTCAACTACTATAGCCAACCGCAAGACAGCAAACCAAGACAGCTGTAAGGTCAAGTCCTGTCCATCCCCTTTGGTGATGAGTAAATCTTGGAGCTCCTTTCCAGCTGAGGATATCAGATCGATCAGGATTGGATTCACCCTCACCGCTTGGCGGTAACAAGCGCATTAGACTCACCGCTGATGGCTTGTGAGTCCACCACTTCCGGTAAGGGTATTTTATCCTCCTCTCTATTTTGATGCTTTTATGAGAAGATAGCACCTTACATGCCGGCGCACTTCCTATGATTTCCAAGTAATCAAAGATTGAAACAATATCAACATCTGGTTTTCCTCATATGAACTTTTACTTTGTTGATTAATATGGACTCCAGTTGTTTTTTATCATGTTAACATCCGTTTATGCTCTATTTATACACCCTGATTGATTTAGTACAGGGCCCAGAGAGTTTTATTCATCTATACATCTCCTTGTATTTAAGGTCCTAAGATCACTCAGTTTGCTAAGAGAGGCAGATTGCCTCATTTTTTTAATTTAAATTTCTTACTTTATTTTTTATTATTTTTTATGGGTTTTTATGGTATTGCACACATCTTTACATTTGAATACTACCTTCACGGTTGAGATATTGCACTATTTTTATTATTTCATTGAGCGCCACACATTTTATTTTAAGTAAAGATTGAGATACCAGTACATAGTCAATTCGAGAATAACTATCATGTGGCACCAAATAAAAAGTATAATCGCACTCAGCTTGATGTTGGACTCTCCAAATGTCTACCAATTGCACAGTTTGGAGGGCTTTTTTTATCCGTCCAAGGTAATGACATGATAGATGAGAAGCAGATTTAGAGACATATAGAAGTGGGTCTAGAGCCACATTCAGGTCTTCACCCAGTATCACTCCACCCTCCATAAAGCCTTGTAAAGTATTAAGAATTCCGTCCAAACAGCTCAGCTGCGCTTGATTCAGTAAATGCTAAGGTAACTCGACAACCAGCTAAGTCACTCTTAAGGAAGAGATAGAGTCCTTCCTGATCGCTCATCTGATCAACACATAGCCATGGGACCATCCCAGAAAGCAAAATGCTCACCCCCTCATCTTAGATTCTGGTGCTGTACTATGGAACATCTGTGAATACCGATCATCCTTTAATTTGGGTATCATCCCGGATTGAAAATAGGTTTCTTTTATAAATGCAACTTGTGTACGCATACTCCAGAGTTCACGTAAAACCATTGTACGCTTCTCTGGTATGTTCAATCCATTGACATTTAAAGATTAACAGAATATATTTGTCATGATGAAACCTGGGATCTATTACCTGCGTACCCCCAGAGCAGGAGCAGGTGGCGGGGAGGGAAGAGAGAGAGAGGAGAGAGAGAAGAGGAAAAAAAAAAAAGGAAGATATGCAGCAATTTAACTAATGGGGCTCTTAATGCAGTCTCCTCCCAGAATAGTCTAGGAAGGGAGAGCACTGGGAGGCAAAACACCTATGTGGGGGAGGTAGAAATGCGACACCAAAAAGGGGATCACTCTGATCATATAGCATGGGTAACATCTCCGATCATACTCTCCTAATAGCCACAACCTTGAGTGGATATCAAGCAAATAATTCAACATATGAACAACAACAAAGAAAAAAAAAAAAAAGATTATCTATTCTGATTATATATATATATATATATATATATATATATATATATATATATATATATATATATATATATATATATATATATATATATATATATATATATATATATATATATATATATATATATATATTAGGGCGGTTACTGATTAAGATTTTCGTGTTCGATTAATCTTTTTTTTTTTAATCGATTAATCAACTAATTTTGATTGATTAAAATGCACATACAGGTCCAACTACTTTTAGCTGATCTCCTTGCATTGCAACTCTGCTTTAGTCAGTGGTGAATGTGGTATACACTATATACAATAACCCGACACTAGTTAGTTTCCACAATCCATGAACTTCACAGTTCACACAAATAAGTTTTAAATTCAAACTGTTGCACTGACGTAAGTAATTTTTTTTATTAAACTTTAAGAAAAACGTAGAAAGTTAGTTTAACTTTAATTATAAAACTTATCTAGTATATTGACTGTCAAATTTGGTTATCAAATTTGCCTACACTTAGTTCACTGAATTATCCCCGTTAACCACATCCATAATTACCATCACTGTCCAGGCTGTCCGGTGACGTCACAGACATAGACGTCACCGGACTCCTCCCCCCTTCCCTTTGTTAGCAGACAGAGACACTTGGGGAAGGGGGGAGGAGTCCAGTGACGTTGATGTCCATGACGTCACCAGCTCTCCGACGGAACTCCCTGAAGACCCAGAAGCTGGCGGAGAGGTGAGTACAGAAAAAAAATTAACGACCAATCGAGGAATTAATCTTTAATTTCCACAGCCCCAATATATATATATATATATATATATATATATATATATATACACACACATATACATACATATATACACACACACACACACACACACACACACACACACACACATATATATATACACATATACACACATTGTGGCATTGGGACCCTGTGCTACCTGGAATATTGCTGGTTTACACCAGATTTTGGAGAGAAAGGCACGCTGATTGCAGAGCTGTGTGCTGGGTTAGTAGTGACCTTGCTATGGTTTAGGGCCCCACTTGACAGACAGGAGGTCTGACAGACAGGAAGTCTGTGCATGGGAGTCAGGTGGACTCCCATTCCTCTGCAGGAGTCAAAGACTGCATGGGTGCAGCCAGAGCATGCATGTCTGCAGGAGGCAGATGTACTTTGTGACAGAGCAGCAAGGCACTGATCAGAAGTAAGCTAGGAGAGAGCTTAACTCAAGGAAACCCTTTTGTTCTAAGGAGCAGGCCTAAGGCCTAGGCTACAGGCCTGAAGCAGCCGTGTGGCAATAACGTAAGCCAGGAAGCTGTAAAGAGAGTATCACCAGAGGTACAGTATGGGTACCAAACAGGGACACAGTTACAGGGTCAAGAGGACCGAGGTCAATGCCTGAACAGCAGTGCTGACTAGGGATGAGCCGAACACCCCCCGGTTCAGTTTGCATCCAGAACATGCGAACAGGCAAAAAATTTGTTCGAACACGCGTACACCGTTAAAGTCTATGGGACACGAACATGAGTAATCAAAAGTGCTCATTTTAAAGGCTTATATGCAAGTTATTGTCATAAAAAGTGTTTGGGGATCTGAGTCCTGCCCCAGGGGACATGTATCAGTGCAAAAATTTTTTTTTTGAAATGGCAGTTTTTTCAGGAGCAGTGATTTTAATAAAGCTTAAAGTGAAACAATAAAAGTGAAATATTCCTTTAAATTTCGTTCCTGGGGGTGTCTATAGTATGCCTGTAAAGTGGCGCTTTTTCCCGTGTTTAGAAGAGTCTGACAGCAAAATGACATATCTAAAGGGGAAAAAAAGTCATGAAGTAATATCGGTGTCGGCCATAGTGAATTGTCTATGGGAGAAATCAAAAGTGCTAATTTTAAGGGTTAATATGCAAGTTATTGTCATAAAAAGTGTTTAGGGACCTGGGTCCTGCCCCAGGGGACATGTATCAGTGCAAAAAAAGTTTTAAAAACTGACCTTTTTTTGGGAGCAGTGATCTTAATAATACCTAAAGTGAAACAATAAAAGTGTAATATTCCTTTAAATTTCGTACCTGGGGGTGTCTATAGTATGCCTGTAAAGGAGCACATGTTTCCTGTATTTAGAACAGTCTGACAGCAAAATGTTATTTCTAAAAGGAAAAAAAGTAATTTAAAACTCGCGGGATAATGAATTGTTGGTCCGACAATACACATAAAAAAAGTTCATTGATAAAAACGGCATGGAAATTTCCCCACAGGGGAACCCCGAACCAAAATTAAAAAAAAAAAAAAAGCGTGGGGGTCCCCTTAAATTCCATACCAGGCCCTTCAGGTCTGGTATGGATTTTAAGGGGAACCCCGCGCCAAAATTAAAAAAAAGGCGTGGGGTCCCCCCAAAAATCCATACCAGACTTTTTTCAGAGCACGCAACCTGGCAGGCCGCAGGACAAGAGGGGGGGTGAGAGAGCGCCCCCCCTCCTGAACCGTACCGGGCAAAATGCCCTCAACATTGGGAGGGTGCTTTGGGGTAGCCCCCAAAGCACCTTGTCCCCATGTTGATGGGAAGAAGGGCCTCATCCCCACAATCCTTGCCCGGTGGTTGTGGGGGTCTGTGGGAGGGGGGTTTATCGGAATCTGGAAGCCCCCTTTAACAAGGGACACCCAGATCCCGGCCCCCCCTGTGTGAATTGGTAATGGGGTACAAATGTACCCCTACCATTTCACAAAAAAGTGTCAAAAAGTTTAAAAAAACACAAGAGACGGTTTTTGACAAGTCCTTTATTCATTTTTTCTTCTTCCATCTTCTTTCTTCTGGTCTTCCTTCGAAGTTCTTCTTCTTCCTCCATCTTCTTCTTCCTCCGCTCTTCTCGTTCCGCATCTTTCTCTGGCTTCTTCTCCGCTTCGTCCGCACGATCCGCCTCAGTGGGAGTCTTCCGCCGCGTGACGCTTTGGTTCTTCTGACACTTCTTATATAATGGAGAGTGGGGCCACCCAGTGACCCACCCTCCTCTGACGCATGGGGACTTCCCTATGGCATTCCCTGTGTTGTCAGAGGGGGAGGGGTCACCCGGTTACATAAACGAGTAACTGGGTGAGTAACAATTCATTATCCCACGAGTAGTTTTAAATTACTTTTTTTCCTTTAGAAATGACATTTTGCTGTCAGACTGTTCTAAATACAGGAAACATGCGCCCCTTTACAGGCATACTATAGACACCCCCCAGGTACGGAATTTAACCCTTAAAATTAGCACTTTTGATTTCTCCCATAGACAATTCACTATAGCCGACACCGCTATTACTTCATGACTTTTTTTTTCCTTTTAGAAATGTAATTTTGCTCCCGAAAAAACGTCCGTTTTTAAAACTTTTTTTTGCATTGATACATGTCCCCTGGGGCAGGACCCAGGTCCCCAAACACTTTTTATGACAATAACTTGCATATTAACCCTTAAAATTAGCACTTTTGATTTCTCCCATAGACAATTCACTATAGCCGACACCCCTATTACTTCATGATTTTTTTTTTCCCTTTAGAAATGTAATTTTGCTGTCAGACTATTCTAAACACGGGAAAAAAGCGCCACTTTACAGTCATATTATAGACACCCCCCAGGTACGAAATTGAAAGGAATATTTCACTTTTATTGTTTCACTTTAAGCATTATTAAAATCACTGCTCCCGAAAAAAACGGACGTTTTTAAAACTTTTTTTTAATTGATACATGTCCCCTGGGGCAGGACCCCGGTTCCCAAACACTTATGACAATACCATGTATATAAGCCTTTAAAATTAGCACTTTTGATTTCTCCCATAGACTTTTAAAGGGTGTTCTGCGGCTTTCAAATTTGCCGCGAACACCCCAAATTGTTCGCTGTTCGGCGAACTGGCAAACAGCCAATGTTCGAGTCGAACTCATGTTTGACCCGAACATAAAGCCCATCCCTAGTGCTGACCAGAGAGCCAGGTGGCTCGGTATTTTCGATTTATTTCATTATTGCTTTGTGGAAGAAACCCCTGCGTGGGAATCCTGGATGGACTGTTTTTCTTTTACTTCAATAAACATGGGCCAAAAAAGCCCTTAAACTGCATATCTGGCGTAGACTCAGCTCACTGGTAAGCTCTACACTGAAGCTAAATAACCCCCCAATACCACAAGTGGTGTTTGAATGTGGGCATGACAGAAGAGTTCCAGATCCAAAAACAGTGAGTAGTAAGAAACTGTGTGTTTTGCAGCAATGCTGTGAGGATTAGCTAGTGAACCAGTGGAGTCTGCATGTGAAAGTGTGCTGCTTGTAAGTCTTAAAGAGACAGTACGCTAAATTTTCCTGTGTTCAAAGAAACAGTGTTAAAAAGCGTTGTGGGCCTGACTGCAGAGATGGGGTGGTCAAAACGCAAAAAGAAAGCAATGTTTGCTGAGATGAGAGGCAGAACCTTGTGGCTGGAGGGGTTGTTACCGACAGAACAAGCCCCAGACTGGTGCAAGATGCACTTGGCCGCACTGGAGCAAAGGAAAAAGGAAAGCAAGCCATCACTTGCAAAGAGTGAGCAGATGGGTGCGGTTGCCCATGGCAACAAAGCAGAAATCTGTACAGCTGACTTCATACGGCTATCTTGCCTTCTGAACATTTTGAAGACTTTTTGGATGAATTTGCAATGATTGCTTCCTCCAAAGGGTGGCCCAGAATCCGCTGGGCTGAATTGGTGCAACCTTTTCTGATGCAAGAGTACCAAGAGGTGTACCGCAGGATGTGTTATAACCGAGATGACTACGATAATTTCCTGGGAGCAATCCAATCTAGAGAGCGCTGGAAAAATTCAGCAGGGAGGATGTGGTCTCCCATAGCAACCAGAGAAAGTCTGTTTGCAGAAAGGAGGAGCTAGAGCCGAGATTTGGCTCAAATTCTGAGTGAAGAGGTTTGTGCAAAAATGTCCGTTGTCATCCCCGGCAAGTGTAAAGGAAATTTTGTTCAGCCTGCAGGGGGTGATGGAGAGCACAAGAAACCAGTGGTTTCAAGTTATGGCTGCTTGTGTGAAGTGGTCAGCCCAGAGAAGAGGGCACAGTATCCAGCATCCTGCAAGGGGTATGACCATGTGTGTGGGTCTGCTGTTACCCCTGGCAACAGGAAACCCGTTTGGCCTGTAGGGGATGTTGGAAAATCCAAGAAGGATGCAATGTTGCCCTGTGTCCATGTGGGGGCATTCACTTGTGAGAGCACAGCAAAGAAGGGACACTGCCCTCAATTGAAGCTTTCCACACCTGTCAACTGTAATGGTAAGACTGTTACAAATGTAATGCCGCGTACACACGAGCGGACTTTATGGCACACTTTGTCCTGCGGACTTTGACGGACTTTACGACGGACTTTCCGAATGAACGGACTTGCCTACACGCGATCAACCAAAGTCCGAAGGATTCGTACATGATGACGTACGACCGGACTAAAACAAGGAAGTTCATAGCCAGTAGCCAATAGCTGCCCCAGCGTCGGTTTTTTTCTGTTGGACTAGCATACAGACGAGCGGACTTTGACTGCTTTTCGACCGTTGAAAAGATTTGAAACATGTTTCATTTTTAGGCCTGTCAAACTTTTGGGGAAAAAAAGTCCGCTGGACCCTACACACGATTGAATTGTCTGACGGACTCCGGTCCGCAGGACCAAGTATGCCGTAAAGTCCGGTTGTGTGTACGCGGCATTAGAGAGACTGGTCATGGGACTATTCCCTGTGAAGTGGGAGTAAGTCCAGTGAGAAAATCTGCTTTCATAGACTTGATGCAAATGAATACCCTGTCTAGTAGCAAAGCACAGTTTAAAGCTGAACCTGCAGCAAGCTTGAGGTCTGTTAAGGAATTGTCTCCGTGCAATGCCCTTTGTAGCAGAGAGACAAGGGTTAAAGTTAAACCTAATGATGTGGTGTGTACTAACAATTCTGAAAATGGTGATACATTTCCCTCTTTGTTGGTGTTTAAAAGGGAAAATGGTTCTGTGCAAAGGACAGGACTGATTCAGCAGTGTGCTAAAGTATATATGTCAGGGGTGACCACTGAGAGATATGTGCCATTGCCCCTAGCAACCATGACAGGTGCAACAGGGTTGTCCCTGGAGACCTCCCAGGAGCTCATGGTGTCTGAGCTTGAGGTCTCCCAGGATGACTGTGTAGCCACCCGGGCGGGTGAGAGAGTGTCTTATAAAGCAAAAAGTGATATAATAAATATCCCACAGGCTCAAGCTGGTAATGAGCTGGGACAGCCTATGAGAGTCAGGAATGATAATGAGGAATGTATTTCTGAGAATGTTGATGAAGGTTTTCCCATGGCAGCTATAGGCAGTGCCGCAGAGTTGTCCCTGGAAATCTCACGAGGACTCCCTGTGTTGGAGCCGGCGGGGCTCCAGGACAGCTCTGATACTGCTCAGGTGGAACACAATGGGAATATAGCTCAAATGATGAAGCATGAATCATCACAATCTGATGTGGTTGACAGTGACTGGTGCAGGATGCCTGCTGCTAAACCACTCAGTCCACCTGTGTCTCCATGGGCAGAGGGAGCAGTACTACGGAGTGCTGGTGACTGGAGCACAGCCAGGATAGACTGGGATAGTCTCGCCATAAAGGTATTAGCATGGTGGAAAGAAATTTCTGAAGGTAATAGTAAGGTGGACACTATTGCTGCTGTGACAAATGGAGAGACTGCAGGGCCAGTAGATACAGGTGCGTTGGCTTTTGCTGACGTTAACCCTCTCCAGTTGAAGAGATCTCAAAAGGGCGCATACATAGCAGAGGTTTTGTCCACAGCAAAAGAGATGAGTAATGTTGAGTATCAGGATGGTAGGATAATGGATAAAGACTTGAAAGGGCTCAGTGTTGCTGAAAATTAGAGGATGAGTGTAACACATGCGTTTTGCAGTGCTCATGGGGAGCCACAAGTTTTGTCAGTTGCCTCTGAGGTGGAGGTCTCTTTGAGTGTTTCTGCCTCTCAAGCCTTAGCAAACGAGCCCCTCCACGTTGTTAGTAAGGGAAAAGTCCCTAGAGTTCTGTGTTTAGATGTGGCATGTCTAGAAATAACTGAAATGTTGTCGGAATTGGTGAAAATCTTTCCGCTGTACACCTGCATGTATCCACCGCAGATGGGCGACCTGGTACTGCGTAGGACCAATCAGTGGAGACAGGTGGTACAGGCGATGTTAAGCAATGTTGATAAAAATTGGTTCCTGCAATGTTGGTTAATTTTGTGGAAAGTGGTGTCACAGTTCTCTGTGAGAGTGCTTCCAGCGGCAGTTGTGTGTGGAAGGCGCTCAGGGGAACTGCTAGAAGAATCAGAAATGATAGACATAGTGGAAGTCTCAGTATGCTGGTGTGATGAGGTGCATTCCTGCTGGTGCTGTCGGATGTGCAGCTGAGCAGTGGTTGGTACATGGGGCGTGTGCTGTCTCACCCGCTGGACCTCATGTAAAGAAAGGGCCCGGAACAGACGCAGCAGTAGTGGGAATTCAATCCATCACTCGCAGGGAGGTGCAGGTTGAGGTACCAATGGACACAGAAATGGTTAAAGAGATTGGTGTGTAAAAATGTGTCAAAAAATGTACGTTGGTAGGACAGTCACTATTGGAGTGTTGGACAACAGGGGGCAATGTAAAACTGTGGGAATGTCCCATAGGGAATAACTGCCTGCCTGTAGATGGTCCCTCCATAGACACTGTCCTAGCAAACAAGGTGACAAGAAGTCCTGATGACAATGATAATATTGAGTTGAATAACCCCTTGTGGAACATTGCTATTGAGGTTAAACAGAAGGATGTGGTGTTGATCTCAGATAGTTTGGTTGCCAAGGGTAACCACACGGGGGTTAGTGAACCTGGGAAATGGATGTTGTTGGTCAGTGTTGTGTCAGGTAGTGAGAGGGGTCAGTCCCTGACAGGTTTCATGGAAGTGGGTCCCCAACAGTCCCGGGAGAGTAGGTCTATGGGAGAAAAAAAGAAAGGGAGGATCCCGTGGACAGAAGGTAGAAGGGATAGAGAGGTTAGTGGGAGCCCACGGTTCAGAAAGAAGCACTGGTGGAAGCACACCCGGAAGAAGATGTGGGTGGAGTGCCCCTTTAGAAAAAAGGTTGGGCAGATTAGGACTCCTGCTGCTGGTAGTTGGCACAGAGGTGCCAAGGGGAAGTGCTGGTGGAAACATACCCGGAAAAAGAAATGGGCCTACGCAGCTAATGGCTGGCACAGGGGTGTCCCATTCATAGTGACGGTTTTATGTGTTCCTCCCTCCGGTTTCGAAACAAGGGGGGAGGATATGTGGCATTGGGACCCTGTGCTACCTGGAATATTGCTGGTTTACACCAGATTTTGGAGAGAAAGGCACGCTGATTGCATAGCTGTGTGCTGGGCTATTTAGTTGTGACCTGGCTATGGCTCAGGGCCCCACCTAACAGACAGGAAGTCTGTGCATGGGAGTCAGGTGGACTCCCATTCCTCTGCAGGAGTTAGAGACTGCATGGGTGCAGCCAGAGCATGCATGTCTGCAGGAGGCAGATGTACTTTATGACAGAGCAGCAAGGCGCTGATCAGGAGTAAGCTAGGAGAGAGCTTAACTCAAGGAAACCCTTTTGTTCTAAAGGAGCAGACCTAAGGCCTAGGCTACAGGCCTGAAGCAGCCGTGTGGCAATAACGTAAGCCAGGAAGCTGTAAGAGAGAGTGTCACCAGAGGTACAGTGTGGGTACCAAACAAGGACACAGTTACAGGGTCAAGAGGACTGAGGTCAACGCCTGAACAGCAGTGCTGACCAGAGAGCCAGGTGGCTCGGTATTTTTCATTTATTTCATTATTGCTTTGTGGAAGAAACCCCTGCATGGGAATCCTGGATGGACGGTTTTTCTTTTATTTCAATAAACATGGGCCAAAAAAGCCCTTAAACTGCATATCTGGCGTAGACTCAGCTCACTGGTAAGCTCTACACTGAAGCTAAATAACCCCCCCAATACCACAACATACACACATACATACATATACACATACACACATACTTACATATGCACACATACATACATACACACACACATTCCTGTCCCGGGGTATTCAGACAACTATATTCCATTTACATCATCTATTGTTGCCTGTGTTGTATTATGAAAACATAGTCATATCAAACCCATTTTAATCGATAAGCACACACCTGCTGTATTATCTTACTGATTACCCCAAACTTAGAGATCCCCCCCCCCTCCCGCCCCCACCCACACAACCAAGTCTTCCGGCAATCTCCTCCTAAAACTTCTTTGGCATAATTTTCCTTAAAATTTACCTAAACATAGATCATTCAAACATTGTTAAATAAGCCATCCCCAAATCCCCCCCCCTACTTATACAGGGGAATCTATACCATCTAGTTTAGCCTTAGCCTAACCTCCGACACCCATGACCACCTTTCTTAATAGACTATTATCATCTCATTCCCCCTAACTTCCAGATTCTAGATAACTACTTCCCCACACTATCCACCGCCCCCATCCATCCCCAGTCACCCCTCCACACACCTCCCACTCCTCTATTGCAACTGACTAATCAACTTGTCTAGTCTTTATCCTAAAAAGAACGAGAAGAGAGGAAGAAAGGAAGAGGAAAATGTGGGGGGGATGAGATGGAAAGAGACATGGAAATGATAGATGAGTGAGCAGAGGGGGGGAGGGTGCGGAAGGAAGGAAGGAAGAAGAGGCAGAAAAAGAAAGAAGGGGGTAGGGAGAGAGAGAATTCTTGAACCGGTAGACGAGCGGTGGGCAGTAGGGGTGGGGCAATAAAGGAGGGGGGGGGGAGGAGAGGGATACAAGACAAGGATGGATAACAAAGAAACGTATGAATATTCCCCTCCCGCCCTACCCCCTGAATACCCTTCCACTAAAGAAAAAAAAAAAAAAAAAACTTTACTTTTTAAGGATAAGGATATAGATAAACACACCAGAAAAAAAATGATGTGATCAATGGCTACTCTATCCCAAATTTGAACAGAAAGAAATAATTATATCAGGGGGACTTTGAATAAGGCCAATCACTATATAGAGTAGGCACATAGGATATAAAGCACATTATTGCTTGTATGCGTTTATTGCATACTATCTGACAAAAAAGTTTTGTTTTTTTAACTTTTCAATGAGAGATGTATACCAAAAAGCAGTCATGGCAAAGAACATTTTACTATACCTTGTGAGAGCACATACAGCATACTCAATGACAAAAAGTGTATACACAAAATCGCATAATCGCAAGGCATGCTAAAAACCACATATACATATTGATGCCATGGTGCTTGGCATATCATGGGGTGAAGACAAGTGCTACACAAAATAGGCCACTAGAAGGGCTGGATGGTGTTTGAAAGTCTAGAGTAAAACAATGAAAAACACATGTAAAATCATCTGTATGGACAATATATGGGGAATCCACAGTGCTCCCGGCTTGTCCACATGTCTCTACCTCAGCTCCCATGCCAGACATCTCAAGCAGCTCCGATCCTCTGTTCACATCTATGCAGTTGACGGGAGTATTTATGGGGATGTCCATCTTGTCCCTTACGCCCATTACTTACACCTACTATTCAGCTACAATATTATAGCATATGGTTATGAGTATGCTGTATATGATCTCACATGGTATAGTAAAATGTTCTTTGCCACCACTGCTTTTTGGTATACATCTCTCTTTGAAAGTAAAACAAAAAAAAAAAACACATTGTCACATATTATGCAATAAACGTATACAGGCAATACTGTGCTTTATATCCTATGTGCCTACTCTATATAGTGATTGGCCTCATTAAAAGTCCCCCTGACCAAATTTTCTTTCTTTCAGATAAGAACACCATATTGTGAATCAAGATGTCAAACAGTGCCTCCTCTAAAATGGATGTGCAGCTAAGAGTTCATAAAGTCAATGCATGGCACATCAAAAAAGCTACCCAGAGATGCCCTTATAGTCTTCAAATTGAAATCCCTAATTTCTACAGCACTGAACATGGGTATTATGAACAAACAGGAAGCAGTTTTTTTTGTTTTTTTGATAAAGGCTTCATTTTGACCCCATATTTTTAACACCATCCAAAAGTTCACAAGAATTCTGAAAACCCTCCAGACCGTCCCATAGTGGACTTGATGGTAACCTTATGAGTGATCTTTTCATCATTTTACATTCATGATGGCAGACACCTGAGAGTTTGCACCCATACACATGGGAACCCGCTTACCTTTGGGTTTCCTTGGACACATGCTCTCTTTACATGTCCATACCTCATGAGACTTACATAGTCAGGTTAAAAAAGGTTGAAAAAAAGACACAAGTCCATCTAGTTCAACCTTTAAAAAAAAAAAAAAAAAAAATCATACAATCCCATATACACAATCCTAAAACCCCAGCAAATCATGATCCAAATTGCTAGAGCAGAGGAAAAAATTCCTTCCTGATCCCCCAAGAGGCAATCGGATATTCCCTGGATCAACTTTACCTATAAATGTTAGCACCCAGTTATATTATTTACATTTAAGAAAGACTCCAGGCCTTTCTTAAAGTATTCTACTGAGCTGACCAGAACCACCTCTGGGAGTCTATTCCACATTTTCACAGCTCTTACTGTGAAGAAACCTTTCCGTATTTGGAGATGAAATCAATTTTCCTCTGGAGGTAAAGAGTACCCCCTTGTCCTCTGTGATGAGCTTAAAGTGAATAACTGTACAACAAGTTTACTATATGGACCACGTATGTATTTGTACATGTTGATCATATCCCCCTTAAACCTCCTCTTCTCAAGAGAGTTCCTCTAATCTATCCTCATAGATGAGCTCCTCCATGCCTCTTACTAGTTTGGTTGCTTATCTCTGCACATTCTCCAGTTCCCCAATATTCTTTTTGTGAACTGGTGCCCAAAACTGAACTGCATATTCCAGATGAGGTTTTACTAATGATTTGTAGAGGAGCAAAATGATCTCTCTCTCTCTCTCTCTGGAGTCCATACCTCTCTTAACCTCTCTGGCGGTATTCCCGAGTGTGGCTCGGGGTGAATTTTCAGTACCAAAAGCAGTAACCCCGAGACACACTCGGGATTGCCAAACAAGATGTTTGGGGGGCACACCCTAAAAGACGCATTAAATATGGTGCAGCCATAAGACTATACAACAGAACAAAATATTACAGCGCACACATGCAAAATAGACATTTACCGCCAGCAAGGTTAATTTAAAACACCTGAACATTTTCAAAAAACATTATCAAAAAATATAGGGATTTGGTCACACCATATTGCTGTATGGTGCTTAAGCCCACTTACTGCGACAAAGTACCCCATGATTAGTGGGTCCTACACTATCCATAGATTGGGAGATCCTGCTTCTCTGAACCATGGGAGAAATACATTCCTCTATATGGGAGAACTTAAGGTCTCCACCCATGACACAGGTGGACATTAATGAGAGGTACTCAATGAGGGAGTGGGGTGCTCCGCACCCAAAAGGATTTGGTCAGAATCCATACAATAGACAAACAAGATATTTGGGGGGCACACCGTAAAATATTTTTTTCTTACACTTGGTATTGCATCGCAGTATCCTGGCAAAGTTACTTACCTTGTCCCCAGGATCCTGCATCGTCTCCCCGCTGTGTGTGTGAGCCATGTCTCCATTCGATTCATCACAGCCCTGAGCTCCGTCCCCTGCGAGCATTGCGACACATGGGGACGGAGCACGGTGCCAAATTCAAAAAGTTAAAAACACACAATACATACAGTACTCTGTAATCTTACAGATTACATTACTGTATCAAATTATTTCACATCCCTTTTGTCCCTAGTGGTTTGTCCAGTGCCCTGCATGCAGTTTTATATTATAAATACTGTTCTTTCTGCCTGGAAACTGGAGATTGTCCATAGAAAACAAAAAGCGTCCCTTTACATCAAAAGTGGTTTTAGACTAGCTAGAAAACAGCGATAATAAATTAGAATCACTTGCAAAATTGAGCGATAGTAATTTGTGGGGAAATCCGTCATCAAACACTGAGAGTAATGACAGCGACAATTCTTTAACTGAGCAAATTTCAGTGTTTTTAATTTGATTACATTATTGAATCATTTTTATTATTATATTATTATTTGTTATAATTATTTATAGTTATTTATTATATTATAATTTCTGATTTTGTGTTTCAAACTTTACCATATTCTTGGAATGTCTACTAGACTCTTGTTTGAACAGATTTAAGTGTGTTATTTCTAAGAATTACAGGCCTACAATATAAAACGCCAAATTTCCATGCAAAATATTGTACCGCTTTGAGAATCAAAAATCTGAAATAATCATACCGTCAGGGAAGTTAATACAAGAAAGGATTTTGCTAACTTTGGAACCCGCAGCTTGGCATTGCATACTATTATTAAGCTTATGATCTACCAAAACCACCAGATCCTTCTCCACCATTGATCCCCTCAGTTGTACTCCCCCTAGTATGTATGATGCATGCATATGCTTAGCCCCCAAGTGCATAACTTTACATTTATCTACATTAAACCTCATCTACCACATAGTCGCCCATTTAAACAGTGCATTGAGGTCGGCTTGTAGGTTAGAGACATCCTGTATGTACGTTATTCCACTGCATAGCTTGATGTCATCTGCAAACATTGAAATTGTACTTTTAATCCCAGACCATAATAATCCTTATAAAGATATTAAAAAGTAATGGTCCCAACACTGAACCTTGGGGTACACCACTAATAAAGACCATTCAGAGTAAGAATCATTAAAAACTTCTCTCTGAATTTGGTCTTTTAGACAGTTTTTTATCCATTTACAAACTGATCTTTCCAAGCCTGTAGACTTTACCTTACACATAAGCCGTATGTGGAGAACTGTGTCAAACGCTTTTGCAAAATCCAAGTACACCACGTCCACAACCCCCCTCTGTCCAAGGTTTTACTTACCTCCTCATAAAAAGAAATCAGATTTATTTGACAAATTCTGTCTTTCATAAATCCATGCTGTCTGTTGCTTAAAATATTTTTTCCCAGCAAGAAATCATCTATGTGGTCTTTTATTAAACTCTCCAGTATCTTCCCGACTACAAAAGTTAAACTAACAGGTCTATAGTTTCTTGGTAAAGACTTTAATCCCTCTTTAAATATAGGCACCACATGGCCCTACACCAATCCAGTGGTATTATTCTAGTCATTAACGAGTCCCTAAAAATTAGATACAAGGGCATTGAAATGACAGAGCTCAATTCTTTTAGGATCTGTGGGTGGATGCCATTTGGTCCAGGTGCTTTATCCACCTTTATTCTGTCTAAATATTTCTGGACCATATCACTTTTGAGCCATTGTGGATCATTAAACTTGACACCGTCATTTATTTCCTTTCCACTAATTCCAAACTCAATGATCAACAGGCCAACTTGAAACATACTGAAAAAACAACATAAATTGCAGCTTCACTGTGCCATCAATTGCAGCCACTGTGCCCATCAATTACAGCCACTGTGCCATCAATTGCAGCGACTGTGCCCATCAAATGCAGGCAGTGTGCACATCATATGCAGGGCCTGTGCTATCAATTGCAGCCACTTTGCCCCATAAAATGCAGCCACTGTGCCATCAAATGCAGCCACTGTGCCATCAATGTAGCCTCTGTACCCATCATATACAGTCTCTGTGCCCATCATATGCAGCCTTTGCCCATCATACATAGCCTCTGTGCCCATCATATGCTGCCTCTGTGCCCATCATATGGAGCCTTTGTGCCCATCATATGCAGCTTGTGCCCATCCTATGCAGCCTCTGTGCCCATCATATGCAGCCTCTGTACCCATCATATGCAGCCTCTGTGACCCATTATATGCAGCCTGTGTGCCCATCATATGCAGCCTAAGTGACCCATTATATGTAACCTGTGTGCCCATCATATGCAGCCTATGTGGCCATCATATGTAACCTGTGTGACCATCATATGCAGCCTCTGTGACCCAACATATGCAGCCTGTGTACCCATCATATGTAGCCTTTGTGACCCATCATATGTAGCCTGTGTGCCCATCATATGTAGCCTGTGTGTCCATCATATGTAGCCTGTGTGTCCATCATATGTAGCCTCTGTGCCCATCATGTGCAGCCTCTGTGACCCCCCCCCACTGACCGGCACACCCATACCCCATCCTGGTGGTGGGTGACAGCGGCGAGCTGTGGGACATGCAGCAGGTGACGGCGGCGAGCTCCTGTATCCTCCATGGCTCTCTGTCCTCTTGTTCTTCCGTTCCGTTAGGCATCAAATCAGGGCGCCTGTGCCTTCAGCCAATCAGGTGACGGTTATTAGATCCACGCCTCCTAATTGGCTGAGAGGTAGTTCAGTGTTAGCAAAGCAAATATTGATTTGCTTTGCTAACTCACCTGGGTGAATTGAAAGTGCAATGCTCTGCGCTCGCAGTTCACCTTTTTTAAAGCCTATTAGAGCTTATTGCTCTAATCAGGTGCTTCCAAAAAACACCCCCCCTCTGGAATTCAGGCGCCCGGCGTCTGAAAAGAGGCCAGACGCCTGAATAGGGGGTGGCTACAGTGGCCATGTATAGATTTATGCAATGCATAAATCTATCCATTTTACACAGAGGAGGTGGCTGGAGAGAGGGGGCGGTGCCCGTGTGTTTTTAATGGATGCACCGCCACTGGAGAGAGACATAGTTTTGCCCCTGTACAAATTATTAGTAAGGCCTCCTCTGGAATATGCAGTTCGGTTTTTGGCACCAGTTCACAAAGAAGATATAAAGATATAAAATTCTCTCTCAGAAGAGGTGATTAAGAGATTTATTCTCTCACTCCAAAAGAGTCACCAAGTCCCCTGTGAGAAAGCAGCTTCTTCCGGACTCCTTCCTTTAGCAGGGTACGCCTCCTGGTTTTCAATCCCATTTCAGCTTCCTCCTTAATCAGGCAGGTCAAATTCCAAGGATCACTTCTGGCCTCCTTACAAATTTCAGCACAGATAACATCCTAGGCCTAGAATTGCTACCTGTCTGGGATTCACTTGGATAGTCTGGGTTTTGAATCATGTGTCTGGGTTTCAGTCCACCTGGGTGAGGGGGCACTATGTGCGCCGCATTACTTTTCTTTTTGGAGTGCCCAATGGTGTTCCAGGTCTGTTACAATACTATACTGTATACTAAAAAAAAAGTTTCTGTGTTTACTAAAGTGTTCAGATTTGGCATGAAGAAAAAGTGGCAACCTTAGCTAGGCCCCACATGAGATACTGGCCTAACAAGTCAGATAACTCCGCAGCAACTCCCCAGGACAAAGCCTGGGGAAGAGAGAGTCTCACAAGGTCAACCCCACAAATTTAAGCATGTACCACTGGCAATAAATTTACTAGTGGTTGGTCAGGAGGACATAAATCCTTATAACCCAGCATTGCTGTGGCATCTCACGCTATTGTCAGATGTATAAGTGACACCTCTTGCTAGCAGAGAGAAATAACAGCAACACTGAGCTTAAAGGAAACCCAAATGAGTAGGGATGAGCCGAACACCCCCCTGTTCGGTTCGCATCAGAACATGTGAACAGGCAAAAAATTTGTTCAAACACGTGAACAACGTTAAAGTCTATGGGACACGAACATGAATAATCAAAAGTGCTAATTTTAAAGGCTTATATGCAAGTTATTGTCATAAAAAGTGTTTGGGGACCTGGGTCCTGCCCCAGGGGACATGGATCAATGCAAAAAAAAGTTTTAGACGTTGTTTCAGGAGCAGTGATTTTAATAATGCTTAAAGTGAAACAATAAAAGTATAATATTCCTTTAAATTTTGTACCTGGGGGTGTCTATAGTATGCCTGTAAAGGGGCGCATGTTTCTCGTGTTTAGAACAGTCTGACAGCAAAATGGCCTTTTTAAAAGGAAAAAAAGTCATTTAAAACTACTCGCGGCTATTAATGCATTGCCGGTCCGACAATACACATAGAAGTTCATTGATAAAAACGGCATGGAAATTCCCTACAGGGGAACCCTGAACCAAAAAAAACCCCAAAAAGAAACCCTCTTCTGACGGTTCTTAAATAATGGGGGGCGGGGTCACCGGGTGACCCCGCCCCCTCTGACGCACGGTGACTTGGTGGGACTTCCCTGTGGCGTCACGGGGAATGCCACAGGGAAGTCCCGTCATGTCCCTGTGCGTCAGAGGGGGGTGGGGTCACCGGGTGGCCCCACCCCCCCGTTATTTAAGAACCGTCAGAAGAGGAGAAGCGCCACACAGCGGGAGCCTCCCTCCATACCACCATGGATGTGGAGCAGCCAGGAGAAGAAGATGAAGAGAAGAAGAAGATGAAGAGAAGAGCGGGAGTCTCCCTCCATGCCATGGATGTGGAGTGGCCCGAGGAGAAGAAGGGAAGAAGATGCGGAGGAGGAGATGCTGGACGAGAACACTGGAGGAAGAACCAGAAGAACCAGAAGAAGAAAGATAGAAGATAGAAGAAAGAAGAAAGAAGAAGCATTTAAATAAAGGAATTGTCAAAAACTGTCTCTTGTCATTTTTAACATTTTTGACAGTTTTTTAGTGAAATGGTAGGGGTACTTTTGTACTCCTTACCATTTCACACAGGGGGGAGGGCCGGGATCTGGGGGTCCCCTTGTTAAAGGGGGCTTCCAGATTCCGATAAGCCCCCCCCGCCCGCACACCCCCACAACCACCGGCCAGGGTTGTGGGGATGAGGCCCTTGTCCTCATCAACATGGGGACAAGGTGTTTTGGGGGCTACCCCAAAGCACCCTCCCAATGTTGAGGGCATGTGGCCTGGTACGGTTCAGGAGGGGGGCGCTCTCTCGTCCCCCCTCTTTTCCTGCGGCCTGCCAGGTTGCGTGCTCGGATAAGGGTCTGGTATGGAATTTAGGGGGACCCCCCACGTCATTTTTTTTTTACATTTTGGCCGGGGTTCCCCTTAATATCCATACCAGACCTGAAGGGCCTGGTATGGAATTTAGGGGGACCCCCACGTCATTTTTTTTTAACTTTTAGTTTGGGGTTCCCCTGTGGGGAATTCCCATGCCGTTTTTATCAATGAACTTCTATGTGTATTGTCGGACCGCCAATTCATTAATAGCCGCGAGTAGTTTTAAATGACTTTTTTTCCTTTGAAATGTCATTTTGCTGTCAGACTGTTCTAAACACGGGAAAAATGCGCCCTTTTACAGGCATACTATAGACACCCCCCAGGTACGAAATTTAAAGGGATATTACACTTTTATTGTTTCACTTTAAGCATTAATAAAATCACTGCTCCCGAAAAAACGGCCGTTTTTAAAACTTTTTTTTGCATTGATACATGTCCCCTGGGGCAGGACCCAGGTCCCCAAACACTTTTTATGACAATACCATGCAAATAAGCCTTTAAAATTAGCACTTTTGATTTCTCCCATAGACTTTTAAAGGATGTTCCGCGGCATTCGAATTTGCCGCGAACACCCCAAATTGTTCGCTGTTCGGCGAACTTGCGAACAGCCCATGTTCGAGTCGAACAGCCCATGTTCGAGTCGAACATGAGTTCGACTCGAACTCGAAGCTCATCCCTACAAATGAGTACAGACTAGAAATCAGCTGAACACCATCCAGCAAACTAAATTTGGATAGTCACCCCTGCTTAGGGCTGAGTGGCTACATTAGCTTAAAGTGTATCTAAAGCCAAAGACCTTCCTTGAGATTCACCTTCCCCATTTGCCCTTTTGACAATTGCCATCAGGTTGGAAACTGATAGGAAATCATAAATGTTATAGTTGTCACCGGAAAAGGAACTGAGAAAAATTCTTACCATGGGAAAACTTTTTCTGGTGAGATTTCGCCTCACTTCCTTTTTTTACCTCTAGGACAGAAAATTCATCATTCCATAAAGACATTCTTGTCCTTTCACTGTAATATAATCCAATTGTTTTAATGGACACTAACTAAAGAAACTTTCACCATGGTGGATTTAAGGAAATAATGCCGCGTACACACGGCCGGACTTCCCGACAGAAAAAGTCAGATGGGAGCTTTCGGTCAGACATTCCGACCATGTGTATGCCCCATCAGACTTTTTCTGTTGGCATTTCCGATGGACTCAGATATGGAACATGTTCTAAATCTTTCCGTCAGAAAGTCCGACGGAGTTTAGCCGTTGGCAAGTCCGGCCATGTGTACACGGCCTTAGTCAGAATAGCGATACAGTCTGGTAGGCAATATTGCATATTGAATTTTAAAAGTGCCTGCTACAGAACTGTCAGACTTGTCCTTGCTTCACTTCTAAGAGACTTATTGAACTGAAATAAGTATATGTATATTGGTTGTCAAACTAATTTACATATGCTTGTTCCAGGTCAGTGCATGACCAAATAATGAAGGAAAAGGAAGGAATCAGTTTTGTTCTCTAATCTTTAATTTGATAAAAACTTCCATTTTAGGGTTGCTAAATTTAGCTTGAATCTTAATTTCCTTTTACAATAGTCACAACTAGCTCAGAGAGCTAATAGTAGCAAGTAAATCTTTGAGGTATTTTTCTCCAAGATTTGGCTTATAAAGTCAAAAGAGAAAATGCTATTTTTTTTTTTTGATAAATGTTCAGAATATCTTGCTCTTGGAAAAAAAACATAAAGACATTATTAAAGCTGGTTAACAAAATATGAACGTTACAGCTTGTCCAAACTAATAATGTTCTTTCTTTAGTTCCAACCTTCCCCTACTTCATTTTTCATTCCCTTTTTGCACTTTCCTAAACTAGATCTATGGGAGCTACTAGTAATGATTTCCTCCTGAAAAAGATAGCTGCCTGGTTGTTATTCTGACTCACTGGCTTTGACACTTTGAGTCACAAACACAGAACTGGTATACTGTACATATCAGGAAATTCAGAGTACAGTCAGTCAAGTCTTTATAGGCATATTGGTTCTCATTTATTGATTAATGTTATAGTGAGAGGGTCAGTATGAGAGCCAGGCAACTTGCATTTGTAAAAGAAGAGCCAAAATTTGTATCCTTCATGTTTCCCCCAGAAAAGGTTTATTTTAGAGCGGTGGTCCGCCCAAAAAAAAAATAAAAGCCAGCAGCTACACATACTGCAGCTGCTGGCTTTTAATAATAGGACACTTATCTGTCCTGGAGTCCAGCGATGTCGGCAGCAGCATTTCCATCAGCTGTTGGGTGCTGCCGCCACCTTTGCAGGTAAGGGAACTCGGCAGTGTAGCCTTATTGCTTCATGCTGGGAAACCTACTGCGCATGCGTGAGGCCCCGCTCCTCTCTCCTACTGGCCTGGCGACAGGGGGAGGAGGAGGAGGGAGCCCTGCGTTGACATCATAGGCCATGGCGCGGACTCCCAGAAGTGGGAACAGGATACCTGCCAAAAGGGGGAGAGGAGACAAATGAGCGGAAGTTCCACTTTTTGGGTGAAACTCCGCTTTAAGCTTTTGTATCCTTGCTCTTTGTCTTTGTTCATTGCCACATTTTACCCTACTTGGCTTTGCTTCAATACTCATTTTTCTTCACCTTTCACTTCACTCTCTAGAACATCTTTGTTTATATTATTTTATCAGTAAAGAAAAAGTCAGACAGCGCAAAACCAATCCTAACGCACAGCAGCTGGACACCGAAGGTCAATATAAAAAAATCCTTAAATGAACAATAAAAACAGAGTGGTGCAGCGCTCAGAAGCAGTATGAATAAAGTCCCAAAGCATGTAGTTCCCATAGAAATAAGCAGATGTCACCGCAACAGACAGAGAAGGGACCCCCTAAAGGTGACTAAGGTGCTGTAATGGAATGATGGTAACAATCGTGCTTCCAAATAAGTGTATTCCACCACCTGAAGTGCAGGCCGCTCATCTTCTGAAGTGGACCCACTAAGCTAACAGGTCACAAATGCAGTCCCTTCATAAGGGTAATAATAAAGATGAGTAGACTGGCTTCATATATGTCCTCCCCTCGGTCATGCGATATCCAGATAGCATAATCATCGGCATACACAGGTCATGTTGAAACAAAATAAAAAACATAGTGCTCTCCATATAGTAAAAGTCACTTCTTTATTGAATAAAAATTACTCACAAGAGTGGCACTGAATCCCAGTGCTGGAGTACACAGCATAAACATAAAAACCAGGTAGGTGGCTGTACTGACGTCACAAAGCCCCTCGCACGCGTATCGTCCGTGGGTAAGGACTTCCTCAGAGATTCGCTGAGGAAGTCCTTACCCTTAGTAAAGAGTAGGGATGAGCTTCATGTTCGAGTCGAACCCATGTTTGACTCGAACATCGTCTGTTCGCCCGTTCGCCGAATTGAGAACGATATGGGCCGTTCGCGCCAAATTCGTGTGGTGCGTCACGACCCATAATTCACTGCGCATTCACAGTGCATTGCTGGCTGATGATTGGCCAAGCATGCACTATGACCCGCATGCTTGGCCAATCACAGCGCCGTCTGAACAGAGAGCCGTAATTGGCGAAAGCCAAGGAGGCTTTGGCCAATTATGGCTCAGGGGATTTAGTACACGCCCCACACTATATAAGGCCGCCTGCACGGCGGCCCTGTGTAGTGTGTGTTCCGGCGTTGAAAGAGATAGACAGAGAGACAGTGTCATTTGATTTGAGTTAGATAGATTAGGCAGAACAGTCAGTTAGCTGCACTTACAGTGTATTGTGTATATATATGCATCCCAGGTGTTGCATATATATATATATATATATATATATATATATATATATATATATATATATATATATATATATATATATATATATATATACACTGTATTCAGTTTAGCTAGATCCATTCCTGTTATCTTCCTACTGACAGGCAGGCTTGTCTTGTTACAGTATTTACAGCTACCTGAAGAAAATTGCTGGTGTTCTTTTGTTCCTATTAGTACCACGGTCAGGCAGCTAGACTATTTACAGTTAGTGCAGTGCGTCCTGCTCACAGTGTTCAGCTAGATCCGTTCCTGTTATCTTCTTACTGACAGGCAGGCTTGTCTTGTTACAGTATACACAGCTACCTGAAGAAAATTACTGGTGTTCTTTTGATCCTATTAGTACCACAGTCAGGCAGCTAGACTATTTACAGTTAGTGCAGTGCGTCCTGCTCACAGTGTTCAGCTAAAACTACAAGTTAGTGGGGTGCGTCCTGCTCACAGTGTTCAGCTAAACCTACAAGTTAGTGCGGTGCGTCCTGCTCACAGTGTTCAGCTAAACCCACAAGTTAGTGGGGTGCGTCCTGCTCACAGTGTTCAGCTAAACCTACAAGTTAGTGGGGTGCGTCCTGCTCACAGTGTTCAGCTAAACCTACAAGTTAGTGTGGTGCATCCACCTCACAGTGTTCAGCTAAAACTACAAGTTAGTGCTGTGCGTCCTTGTCATGAAAGGCGTCCTGTTAGCACAACCGTCGGCGGAAGATCAGTTAACAGAACCACTGTTGTTAGAGCCAGAGGATGCGTTCGGAGGCGCGTTGGCGTGAACGGACGCGGGCGGGTGCGCGCTCGTACGAACGGGTGTACGCGGGTGCATGATGGTATGAACGGGCACGTACGGTCGGTTCACGGGCGTGCACGAGTGCACGCGGATGCGTGCAGACGTGCAGTGTGACAGCGTTTGGCGCCATTAGACCTATTTAAAAGGAGCCTGTCAGCACGCTTTCTTGCTGTCCGGTCTACAGCATTCCCTGTGACCCTAAGCTACCTGAATACCTGCCTACCTGCTTCCTGTTACCCGGCCTGTTCCTGACTATTCTTGTTTGCTGCCAGTCCTTGACCCCAACTCGTCTGACTACTCTCCTGTCTCCTCCTTCGGTTATCTGTTACCCGCCTGTTGCCAAGCCGGACTGTATCTTGACTATTCTCCTGCTTCTGTTTGGTGCCTGCTTGCCCGCCAGTGTTGACCCGGCCTGCCTGATTCTGCTTGTGCTCCAGCTGAACTATAGAACACCTCCCTGTTGCCTGCTGTTGCAGAGTTCTTGCCTGCTACAGTGCACCTCCCACAGCCAGTGATTCCAGTGTTCCTGCCAGAGTTCCAGTGCACCCTCTTACAGCTTGCTGTTCCAGCTCTCCAGCCGAACTACAGAACACCTCCCTGCCGCCTGCTGTTCCAGAGTTCCTGCCTGCTACAGTGCTTCTCCTCACGGCCAGTGGTTCCAGTGTTCCAGACAGTTCTCCAGTGCATCTTCTTACAGTCTGCTGTTCCGGTGTTCCAGTTGAACTTCAGAGACACCTGCCACTTGCCAGGCACTTGTGGCCCCCTGCGCTCGAGTCCCTGTTTCCTCTATCAGGGGTTCTTGAGCCAGAGGCACACGAGAGGCCACTCCCTGCATTCTGGGCTCTGCCACCAGGTACATGACAGTACCGGACAGCCATGTCCGAGCCCACGCAGGGAGCCTCTCCCATGGACGAGCTCTGCCGCCACCTTGCTGGACTTACCCAAGCAGTAAAGAGCCTACAAGGAGGGCTATACCCAACTGGAAGGCAGAGTCCAAGCTTTAGCAGCTTCCTCACCTCCTGCTTCCGTGACTCCTGCTGCACCCTCAGTGGTGATGATGCCACCTGAACCCAGGGTCCCCATGCCTGAAAGATATTCGGGCAACCGGAGTAAATTCAGGACTTTTCATAATTCATGTGAACTCTTTTTTGCTCTTCAGCCAAGGACTTTCTCTCTGGAGGCTACTAAAGTGGGGTTCGTGATCTCGCTGTTGTCAAGCGAGCCTCAGTCCTGGGCCCATCGTCTTCTAGAAAAGAAGGATGTTTCACTTGACACCTTAAATGACTTCTTTCAGGCCATGTCATTGCTATATGAGGATCCTCAATTAACAGCCACTGCAGAGGCAGCCTTGCATGCTCTACAACAAGGCCGCAGGCCTGTGGAGGACTACGTGTCGGAATTCAGACGTTGGAGTTCCGACACGAACTGGAATAATGCTGCCTTACGGTACCAGTTCCGTATGGGCCTTTCAGAATCTCTAAAAGATGAACTGGCCCGAGTGGGCATTCCAGAGACTCTAGAGGGGCTCATAGATCTCTCTATCCAGATAGACAGACGCCTGAGGGAACGGCGTATGGAGCGATCCTCTGGTCCTTCTCGTCCTGTCTGGATGTTGCCCCGTGTGCCTAGTTCTTCCCAATCTGCTTCACCAGCTTCAACCACCGTTACCTCAGACACTCCAGAACTGATGCAGTTGGGCCTCTTACGCCCTTCACTTACTCCTGAAGAGCGTCAACGCCATCGGTCTGGTGACCTGTGCATGTACTGCGGGGAATCTGGACATTTTGTACGGACATCCCCGGCGAAGCTTCGTAAGTGCTTTTCTATTTCCCCTGCTCTTACTCCTGCTGTACTGAATGACGTTTCTCATCTGGCTGTTCCGATTCTCTTACAGCTCCCAGGAGGGAATTTACCAACCAGCGCTATCATTGATTCCGGGGCCTGCAGCGGTTTCATAGACTTGTCCTTTGCTTCCAGACATCACATTCCCCTTCGGCCCAGAGTGAAAGGACTTTCTGTATATTTGGCCGATGGCTCTACCCTCAGATCAGGGCCAGTAACTCAGAAGACTGTACCTCTGCATACCACCATTGCCAGCACTCATCAAGAGCTACTCAGTCTAGATGTCATCGAGTCTCCTCTATTTCACATCATACTAGGCATGCCGTGGCTAAAGGCACATAATCCACAAATTGATTGGACCTCAGGGAAGATGGAGTTTGTATCCTCTTACTGCCAGCAACACCGTCTCCCAGAAGTCACCGATGCCCCTTCTTCCCTACTCTGCATGGAAACTGACACCGAAACCTGCCGAATTGTACCTGAAGCCTACCACAGCTTCTTGGACGTTTTCAGTCAAAAGGGGGCTGAGATCCTTCCTCCCCACCGGCCATACGATTGCCCAATTGAACTTCTCCCAGGAGCAGAGATTCCTTTTGGGAGGATTTTCCCTTTGTCAGAACTAGAACTAGGGGCATTAAAGACTTATATTGATGACAATCTGGAGAAAGGGTTCATCTGACCCTCCACGTCCCCGGCAGGAGCAGGAATCTTCTTTGTGGAGAAGAAAGACCATTCTCTACGCCCTTGTGTGGATTATCGGGCACTTAATAAAATCACAATTAAAAACCGATATCCTTTGCCCTTGGTGCCAGAACTTTTTCAAAGACTAGGGTCTGCAGTAGTATTTTCCAAGCTGGATCTTCGTGGTGCCTACAACCTTGTCCGCATCCGTAGGGGAGACGAATGGAAGATGGCTTTCCGTACCCGATTTGGGCACTTTGAGTATTTAGTCATGCCCTTTGGACTGTGCAATGCTCCTGCTACATTTCAACACTTTGTGAATAACATCTTCAGAGACTATCTTGACCTGTTTGTTATTATCTATTTAGATGATATCCTGATTTTTTCTTCTTCTTTAGCTGAGCATCGTGAACATGTCAGAAATGTCTTGACCCAACTACGGCTACATGGCCTCTACGCCAAACCTGAGAAGTGTGTCTTTGAACAAGAGAGTATCCAGTTCATTGGGCTAATCATCTCTGTAGAGGGTATTAAGATGGACCCTCAGAAGGTCTCTGCTATTCTGGACTGGCCCGCTCCCACCGACAAGAAGGGAATCCAACGTTTTGTAGGATTTGCAAATTTCTACAGGAAATTCATCAAAGGATTCTCAACCATCATTTCTCCTATCACAAAGTTAACTAAGCAGGGCCTTAAGTTCCATTGGTCTACTGAAGCTCAGGCAGCCTTCACAACGCTAAAAGATCTGTTTGTTTCAGCCTCAGTCTTAAAGCACCCGGATCCCACATTACCATACATTTTGGAGGTGGATGCCTCGGAAATAGCGGTTGGTTCAGTGCTTTCCCAGAGACAGGGGCCTAGGGCTCTTTTGCATCCAGTCGCTTTCTTTTCTCGCAAATTATCCGAAGCAGAAACTATGATGTGGGCGATCGAGAATTGTTGGCAATCAAAGCCTCACTTGAAGAGTGGCGATATCTCCTGGAGGGAGCAGCACATCCAATTCTTGTTTATACAGACCACAATAATCTGGAATATTTAAAGACTGCCAAGAGATTAAGACCACGACAGGCCAGGTGGGCACTTTTCTTTACCAGATTTTCATTCCACATAACCTATCGCCCTGGATCAAAGAACACCAAGCCTGACGCACTGTCACAAATGTACAATGGACCTGAAGCATCTCCATCCCCAGACACCATCTTATCCTCAGGAAACTTTCTGCTGCTCCAAGGGGACCTACTCTCACAGATCAAGCAAGCTTCTAGGGACGCCTCTGCTCCACCTGATTCAGCTCTAAAGTCCAGAGACAAGCTTCTTTGGTTCAAAGATAGGATCTTCGTACCCCAGGAGTTGCGAGCGGCAGTTCTTAGTTCCTGTCATGACCACATGTTGGCCGGCCATTTTGGTGTGCACAAAAAATCTGAACTCCTTCATCGCACATTCTGGTGGCCGCAGTTAAGGAAAGATTGCAGGGACTATGTGGAAGCATGTGCCACTTGCATTCAAAACAAGGGCAGCAAGTGTAAGGCTTGGGGTCTGTTGAAGCCATTACCCGTTCCGGAGAAGCCATGGAGGATGATCTCCATGGATTTTATTGTCGAGCTGCCACCTTCTGAAGGCTACACTACAATCTTTGTAGTGGTGGATAGACTATCAAAAATGGCTCATTTCTTACCAATGAAGGGCACACCTACTGCTGCTGAGACTGCAAGGACATTTATCAGGGAAGTGGTGAGGCTTCATGGCATTCCTGCAAATATTACTTCAGATCGGGGGGTGCAATTTACTTCCAAGTTTTGGAGAGCACTTTGTGGATCTTTGAAAATTGACCTTTCTTTCTCCTCTGCCTATCATCGCCAAACAAATGGCCAGATGGAAAGAACAAATCAGACGCTGGAGCAGTATCTGCGCTGTTTTTCTTCTTTCTCCCAGGATGATTGGGCTCCGCTCCTACCTCTTGCCGAATTTGCTTATAATAATTCTGTCCATTCTGCCACGAAGCAGTCACCGTTTTTTGCAAATTATGGTTTCCATCCTCTGTTCCTGTCCAGTAACATCCCGGAGTGCCCAGTACCAGCTATCCAGGAGAATCTAGACTTCTTTGAGTCAAATAATAAACTTCTGCAGGAGACTATGGCAAGGACTCAGAATTACAACAAAGAGGTGTTTGACAAAAAGAGAAGGGGGGAACTTGACCTCAAGCCCGGGGATCAGGTCTGGCTGTCTACTTTGAATTTAAAACTGGCATGTCCTTCCAAAAAATTGGGCCCTAAATTTGTGGGTCCCTTCCCAGTTCTAAGGAAGATTAATAACGTGGCCTATGAACTGAAGTTACCGGAGTCATTCCGGATCCACCCGGTCTTTCACGTGGCCCTACTCAAACCCACGGTTCCTGATCCTTTTGCCAACTGGAGGGTTGATCCCCCTGAACCTGTAATCATTGACGGAGAAACCGAATATGAGGTTGAGTCCATTCTGGATTGCAGGAAGAGACGTAACCAAGTCCAGTATTTGGTAAAATGGAAGGGGTACGGACCTGAGGAGAACTCCTGGGAGCCGGAGTCCAACATTCATGCCAGGAGGCTGATTCTTGCCTTTAAAAGGTCTCATCCAAGTAAGATGGCACAGTTGGGCATCCGGAGGCTGCCCCTTGGGGGGGGCAATGTCATGAAAGGCGTCCTGTTAGCACAACCGTCGGCTGAAGATCGGTTAACAGAACCACTGTTGTTAGAGCCAGAGGATGCGTTCGGAGGCGCGTTGGCGTGAACGGACGCGGGCGGGTGCGCGCTCGTACGAACGGGTGTACGCGGGTGCACGATGGTACGAACGGGCACGTACGGTCGGTTCACGGGCGTGCACGAGTGCACGCGGATGCGCGCAGACGTGCAGTGTGACAGCGTTTGGCGCCATTAGGCCTATTTAAAGGAGCCTGTCAGCACGCTTTCTTGCTGTCCGGTCTACAGCGTTCCCTGTGACCCTAAGCTACCTGAATACCTGCCTACCTGCTTCCTGTTACCCGGCCTGTTCCTGACTATTCTTGTTTGCTGCCAGTCCTTGACCCTGGCTCGTCTGACTACTCTCCTGCCTCCTCCTTCGGTTATCTGTTACCAACATCTGTTACCGCCTGTTGCCAACCCGGACTGTATCTTGACTATGCTCCTGCTTCCGTTTGATGCCTGCTTGCCCGCCAGTGTTGACCCGGCCTGCCTGATTCTGCTTGTGCTCCAGCTGAATTATAGAACACCTCCCTGTTGCCTGCTGTTCCAGAGTTCTTGCCTGCTACAGTGCACCTCCCACAGCCAGTGATTCCAGTGTTCCTGCCAGAGTTCCAGTGCACCCTCTTACAGCTTGCTGTTCCAGCTCTCCAGCCGAACTACAGAACACCTCCCTGCTGCCTGCTGTTCCAGAGTTCCTGCCTGCTACAGTGCTTCTCCTCACGGCCAGTGGTTCCAGTGTTCCAGACAGTTCTCCAGTGCATCTTCTTACAGTCTGCTGTTCCGGTGTTCCAGTTGAACTTCAGAGACACCTGCCACTTGCCAGGCACTTGTGGCCCCCTACGCTCTCGAGTCCCTGTTTCCTCTATCAGGGGTTCTTGAGCCAGAGGCACACGAGAGGCCACTCCCTGCATTCTGGGCTCCGCCACCAGGTACGTGACAGTCCTGCTCACAGTGTTCAGCTAAACCTACAAGTTAGTGTAGTGAGACCTCTGCACAGTGTTCATCTAAAGCTACAAGTTAGTGCAGTGCGTCCTGCTCACAGTGTTCAGCTAAAACTACAAGTTGGTGCGGTGCGTCCACCTCACAGTGTTCAGCTAAACCTACAAGTTAGTGTGGTGCGTCCTGCTCAGTGTTCAGGCAAAACTACAAGTTAGTGCTGTGCGTCCTGCTCACAGTGTTCAGCTAAACCTACAAGTTAGTGTAGTGAGACCTCTGCTCAGTGTTCATCTAAAGCTACAAGTTAGTGCAGTGCGTCCTGCTCACAGTGTTCAGCTAGATCCGTTCCTGTTATCTTCTTACTGACAGGCAGGCTTGTCTTGTTACAGTATTTACAGCTACCTGAAGAAAATTGCTGGTGTTCTTTTGATCCTATTAGTACCACAGTCAGGCAGCTAGACTATTTACAGTTAGTGCAGTGCGTCCTGCTCACAGTGTTCAGCTAAAACTACAAGTTAGTGGGGTGCGTCCTGCTCACAGTGCTCAGCTAAACCTACAAGTTAGTGGGGTGCGTCCTGCTCACAGTGTTCAGCTAAAACTACAAGTTAGTGTGGTGCATCCACCTCACAGTGTTCAGCTAAACCTACAAGTTAGTGCGGTGCGTCCTGCTCACAGTGTTCAGCTAAAACTACAAGTTAGTGCTGTGGGTCCTGCTCACAGTGTTCAACTAAACCTACAAGTTGGTGTAGTGAGACCTCTGCACAGTGTTCAGCTAAAACTACAAGTTAGTGTGGTGCGTCCACCTCACAGTGTTCAGCTAAAGCTACCTGTAGAAGGTTGGTGGTGTTCTCATACTACAGGCAGGCAGTTGATTTTGCTAGCTGCAATATCAGTACATATATATATATATATATATATATATATATAAATAAAGGAGAGGCAGACAGTCACAAGCCAATAAGAGAGGGCAAGCAGGCTCTGTGTCTAGTGCTGGTCGTGGAGATGGTGCATCCTCATCAGCACGTGGCCGTGGGACAGGATTGGCCTTTTTTTCGGCAGCTGGCCATGTTGAGCCGCTACATGCGGAAGACTTGGTCGATTGGATGACCAAGCCGTCCTCATCCTCCTCATCCTCTCTCACCCATGCCCAGGGTACTTTGTCTGGCAAAGCAGCGGCCTCTTCCCTTGGCTCAATGTCATCAGTGACTCCTTCCCTAGCCCCACCATGTCCTCCTGAGGAGTCAGTCGAACTGTTTGACCACAGTGTTGGGTACATGCTCCAGGAGGATGCCCAGCGTTTGGAAAGCTCTGATGATGATACTGAGCTCGATGAAGGCAGTAACATGAGCACGGACAGAGGGGGTGCCCAAGAAGGACAGCAATCTGGCAGTCATGCTCCCCCTGCTGCAGCATACTGCCACGTTTGCTCCAGTGATGAGGAGGGAGGGGATGATGAGGTCACTGACTCAACGTGGATGCCTGATAGGAGAGAGGAAGAGGAGAAGGAGGCGGCACATCACCAACGAGGCAGGATGCCCTCCAGGGGCCAGCCTAAGGGCAGCACATTGACTGCATCACACCCCAAAGCTCCACATGTGCAGGGCGCTGCAGTCTCTGCGCATTATTCAAAAAGTTCTTTGGTGTGGGCCTTTTTTGAGACGAGTACATCAGATCGCACCGCTGATATTTGCAACATATGTCTCAAGCGTATCGCGCGTGGCCAAAACATCTCCCGCTTGGGTACCACATGCTTGACCAGACATATGTTGACCTGCCATGCAGTTCGTTGGCAAGCGTATCTAAAAGACCCACACCAAAGAACAAAGAGGACTTCTCCTTGCTCCTCATCAGCTGAGATCTCCAACCCCACTATACCTTCAGTCCTCTCTGAGACCTGCACTGAGAGGAATGAAGGTGTAGAATTAGGTGTGTCACAGCCAAGTACTTGAAAGGCAATCAGCTTTTGGTACAACGACGTCAGATTGTACCAGGCAAATTTCCCTGCCCCAGCTGCTGCACCGCCGAAAGAAGTTGGCTCCCAGCCATCCACATGCGCAGAGGTTGAATGCTAGCTTGGCAAACTTGCTAGCACTTCAACTGCTGCCTTTTCAGTTGGTAGACTCTGCCCCCTTCCGTAAGTTTGTGGAATGTGCGGTTCCTCAGGTTTTCTCACGGAAGGCGATTCCGGCTCTCTACCGGCATGTGGAAGGCAATGTCCATGCCTCGCTGGACAGGGCGGTCAGCGGTAAGGTGCATATTACCGCTGACTCATGGTCCAGCAGGCATGGACAGGGACGTTACCTAAGTTTCACGGCGCAATGGGTGACTCTGCTGGCAGCTGGGAAGGATGCAGGACAAGGTGCAGTAGTGTTGGAGGTTGTTCCGCCACCACGCCTCCAAAATGCTAATGATTGTGACACACCTCTCTCCTCCACCCCCTCCTCTTCTTCTTCCTCCATGGCCTCTTCCTGTGCTTTGTCCTCGGAACCAGCGGTGCTCCGTAGCCGTTCAAGGGGCTACGCAAGTACGCAGGCCAAAAGATGCCATGCAGTGCTTGAGCTGGTGTGCTTGGGCGACAGGAGTCACACTGGGGCAGAGGTTCTGCCAGCTCTGCAGGGGCAGTGTGCTGCCTATGCAAGCTAATTACGTTATAATTACTTATATGGAATGTGTAGTTTACCACTGCCATCTAGTGGCCAAAGTCTGTAGCAGCTTTATCTTCAGTCAGGTAAATTTCTCATACAAGATGTGACCTTTGGTTCAGGAAGTTCTTCAGCCATTTTAGATTGTCATTCTACATGGATGCAGCATGTCTGTTTCTCTCCCAAGGGGCTTGAGACATCATCACCTGTAAGTGTCTTTCTGTTGTGTCATCTGTCATTTATGCTAGATTAGTTATTCTATGTGTACTGATATCTTGTTATTGTATTGTATTGCAGTTTCACAAAAAACCTAAAAAAACTTAAAAACTAAAATAAAGTTGGATTACTTCGGTAGACAAATCAAGCATTGGGCTTCCGTTTACTGGAGTCTCTGACAAGTGTTTAGCTGTCCGTTTAGAACCACACATAGTCAGTGTTTTGAGAGCGGAACAGTGAAAAGGTGTAGCGCAACAAGCCTGGAGATATTAGTCTCTGCACAGACAGAATGAGTCTAAGATCAGGAAGACAGTATAAGGCTGAAGATCAGCTACCCGGTACACATCAAGCCAGGGAGAGCATGCCAAGTGTCCAGCAAGACGATGCACGCTCACACTCGTCTAAATCAACAAGGTCCAGTCAGATTTCATCAGAAAGTGCCCTTTTAGTCAGAGCTCGCGCCAAAGCAGAGGCAGCTCGGGTCAAGCTAGAATTTGCTGAGAAAGAGGCTGCCATTATAAAAGAAAAATCAGAGCAGGAAGCAAAGTTGCATATACTTCAGTGTCAGTGCGCAGCTGCCACTGCAGCAGCAGAGGCCGCAGCTTATGCTGATATTGAGCGGTCTGGAAGTGGGTCTATCCACAAAGGCCCAGATGTGCCTGAGAAACCCCGTTCCTCAGCAGAACGTACAAAGGAGTATGTCCAAGAACTTTTAAACAGCAATGCAACGAAACAGTTTCCCAATCCAGAGTCAGCTGAATTTAAACCAGAACCAGCAGAACCCCTGAGTATACGAAAACAAACCCATGAAGCCAGCAATGCCAGAACATTTAAAGATGAACCATTAGAGACATATAGGAACAGGCCAAGTGAATCCTTACTACAGCAACCCAAACACCAGAGTGCACAAGATGTCACTAAATATCTTATCCGTAAAGAGATGGTTAATTCAGGCTTTCTCAAGTTCGATGACTCCCCCGAGAATTACTGGGCATGGAAGTCTTCTTTTCTGAATGCAGTCAAAGACTTAGAATTACCAGCAGCTGAGATGCTAGACCTGATGATAAAATGGCTTGGGACTGAGTCAGCAGAGCATGCAAGAAGGATGCGCAGGATACACATATTTAACCCTTCAGCAGGATTTGATATGGCCTGGCAAAGGCTAGAGGAAAGATATGGATCACCAGAAGCAATTGAAGGTGCTCTAATGAAAAGACTGGAGTCTTTCCCTAAGCTAAAAAGCAGAGACAATTTCAAACTGCAAGAGCTGGGTGATATACTTTGGGAAGTCCAGTGTGCCAAAGAAGAAGGCTTTTTAAGAGGACTTGCACATTTAGATACCGCTAGCGGTACTAAGCTTATAGTGGAGAAACTACCTCACAACCTACAAGAAAAATGGTTGAGTGTTGGAGCCAAATACAAAGAAGATCATGATGTCCCTTTTCCCCCATTCTTTGTGTTTTCTAGGTTTGTGCAGCAGCAAGCTAAGATCAGGTGTGATCCCAGCTTTTCCTTCATCACCAACAGTCAACTGCCGAAAGCAGAAAAGCCACCTAGAGCCTTCCATAGGACTTCAGTGATCGCCCATAAGACAACTGTACCCTCCGAGGACCCAGACTGTCTAAGCAGCTACAAGGTAAACACCTTTGAAGACCCTGACAGACTTTGCCCACTTCATAAAAAGCCCCACCCCCTAAACAAGTGCAAAGGGTTCAAAAGTAAACCTGTCAAGGAAAGGATAGCCTTTCTTAGACAAAACGGCATCTGCTTCAAGTGTTGTGGATCCACTAAACATGTAGCCAAAGACTGCAAAATACAAGCGGATTGCTCAGAATGTGGCAGTAATAGACACATCACAGCTTTACACCCTGATACTTTGCACCGACCATTAGAGGTCACAGAAGCCCCGAAAGGTGGGGGCAGGGAGCAAAAAGATAATTCATCTACCCCAGTGATGTCCAAATGCACGGAAATCTGTGGTGACAGTATAACTCCACATTCATGTTCCAAGATCTGCCTAGCAACAGTGTACCCCACAGGGGAAAAGCAAAAAGCAGTTAAGATGTATGTGGTTCTTGATGAACAGAGTAACAGGTCACTGGCAAGGTCAGACTTTTTTGATGCTTTCAACATTACATCGAGTGCAGTTCCATACACCCTAAAGACATGTGCAGGAGTGATGGAAACTTCAGGAAGAAGAGCTACCGACTTTACAATCGAGTCTCTTGACAAGAGAGTCCATCTCTCACTTCCCACCTTGATAGAATGTGATATGTTACCAGACGATAAAGCAGAGATACCTTCACCAGAAGTGGCCCTTCATCATCCTCATCTCAATTCGATATCACACCTTATTCCAGCTATCCAGAAAGATGCCTCTATTCTTCTACTTCTTGGAAGAGACATTCTACAGGTACATAAGGTACGCCAACAAATTAATGGGCCCTTTAATGCCCCCTATGCTCAAAGACTTGACCTAGGGTGGGTTATAGTAGGAGAAGTTTGTCTAGGAGCAACACATCGGCCTGACAGTGTCAACACTTCAAAGACATCTGTGCTAGTGAATGGGCGCACGTCCCTTCTTAGTCCATGTCAGAACAGCTTTGTCATCAAAGAAACCCTAAAACCATACTGTGACTCTCCTTCTAATTACAATAGAGACATTAGTAGTGGCATGAAGACTGACACTTTAGTGAACTCAGTGTTCCAGCGAACAAAAGATGATGACAAACAAGCAATGTCCATAGACGATCAAGCCTTTCTCAATATCATGGATAAAGAGAATTTCCAAGATGAAAATAATAATTGGGTAGCTCCTTTACCTTTTCGCACACCCAGGTGTTATTTACCTAGTAACAGAGAGCAAGCCATGAAGCGCCTGAACGCACTACGTAAAACTTTGCAAAGAAAACCTGAAGTGAAAAAAGACTTTACAGAATTCTTCAAAAGGATGCTTGAAAACAATCATGCCGAAGTAGCACCATCACTGGACGAAGGTAAAGAACACTGGTATCTGCCAATGTTTGGCGTTTACCATCCACACAAGTCAGAACAAAATCCTGCAGATTATACTACCAGGCCTACACAGATAGCTTGCCTTCAGGACTCTATATGGTTCTCAGGCCCACATTTTCTGTATCAGACAGTTGTAGATAATCCTGATAACACCAGTGTTTACTCTTTAGTGGAACCCGAAGCTGATCCTGAAATTAGGTCAGAAGTAGTAAGCTTCAGCACTAAAGCTGTTGACACTAGACTGCAGTTACATTGCTTTGAAAGATTTTCCAACTGGAGGAGACTAAACAGGGTCATAGCAAGACTAATTCATGTTGCGAAAAGCTTCCAGAAGAAAACCAATGATGATCGACCCGGAAGCTGGGGAGTTTTTCATGAAAGAGTCAGTTTAGAAGAACTTTCACAAGCCAAGACAGTCATAATTTCTTCTGTACAACATACATATTTCAGGCAATAATATGACTGCATTGAACTCCAAAAGATGCTTCCAAAACATAGCCGTCTTACAAAACTCAGTCCCTTTATAGATCAAGATGGACTATTGAGAGTAGGTGGCCGTTTATCCTTTGCCACGCTGTCAGATGAGGAGAAGCAGCCTGTCATCATTCCTCATGATCACCATATTGCTACTTTGATTGTAAGACATTATCACGATCAAATAGTTCACCAAGGGCGCCACATAACAGAAGGTGCAATCCGAGCTGCAGGTTTCTGGATTCTTGGTGGAAAACGTCTAGTGTCTGCAATCATTCACAAATGTGTCATGTGTCGTAAGCTCAGAGGGAGATTGGAAAGCCAAAAGATGGCAGAGTTACCAAAAGATAGAGTCAATCCTGAGCCTCCATTCACTAGTGTGGGTGTTGATGTGTTTGGTCCCTGGGCAGTTGTAACACGCCGAACTAGAGGAGGTAGCGCTGACAACAAACGTTGGGCTGTTCTTTTCACATGTCTTTCTACAAGAGCAGTGCATATAGAATTGATTGAGTCCATGTCAGCATCCAGTTTCATCAACGCCCTAAGAAGACTATTTTCTGTTCGTGGTCCAGCTAAGTTAATTCGCTCGGACAGAGGTACTAATTTTGTAGGAGCATGCAAGGAACTGCATATATGTTCAAATGATGTAGAACTTCTAGACTATCTTGAAGATAAAGGATGCACATGGATCTTTAACACTCCACACTCATCTCACATGGGAGGTGCTTGGGAAAGGTTAATAGGTGTAGCTAGGCGCATTTTGGATGCAATGTTACTCCAAGCTAAACCTACTCGTTTGACTCATGAGACTTTGAGTACTTTCATGGCAGAAGTTATGGCCATCATTAATGCAAGACCTTTGGTACCAATATCTACAGATCCAGATAATCCAACAGTTCTCACTCCTGCTATGCTCTTGACCCAAAAGGTAGACTCTGTGTCGGCCCCTCGTGGAGATTTTAGTACAACAGAACTTCATGTAAAGCAATGGAAACAAGTCCAGTGTCTGGCTGATACGTTTTGGAAGAAATTGAGGAGAGATTACTTGTTTACCTTACAAAGTCGCAGGAAATGGGATAAGACCAGTCCCAATGTTAAAGTTGGAGATGTTGTGTTATTGAAAGATGGTCAAGAAAGCAGAAACAACTGGCCTATGGGAATTGTCACTAATACGTTGCCAAGTAAAGATGGTAATGTCAGAAAGGTTGAAGTCAAAGTGACAAAACAAGGGACTGTTAAAGTGTACGCCAGACCAGTTTCGGATGTCATTGTTCTCCTTTGAACAGGTATTTCTGTTATGTTGTTGACACAATACATAATATAGAGCTTGTCACTGACAGCTTTCAGATGTGGCTTTCACCAAGAGTTAAAATTCATCCTGTGGATTACAATTAGCATTGGAGATAGTTTGGCCTAGTGCGGCTTCTCCAATCTGAAGATGGGTTTAAGGACAAAACTATTTCTTCATGTGGGCTTCCAGCTTGAAGTACCATAGCCAAGAGACACGATATTGTGGACTCATGTTTTAGTTAACAGTTCTAGACGGGAACGTATTTTCTTATGAGTGTGTTTTTCCCTGTACAGTAGATATGTATAAGTAGTGATATAATGTATTATATCAGACAGGGAGTGTGCTGCCTATGCAAGCTAATTACGTTATAATTACTTATATGGAATGTGTAGTTTACCACTGCCATCTAGTGGCCAAAGTCTGTAGCAGCTTTATCTTCAGTCAGGTAAATTTCTCATACAAGATGTGACCTTTGGTTCAGGAAGTTCTTCAGCCATTTTAGATTGTCATTCTACATGGATGCAGCATGGCTGTTTCTCTCCCAAGGGGCTTGAGACATCATCACCTGTAAGTGTCTTTCTGTTGTGTCACCTGTCATTTATGCTAGATTAGTTATTCTATGTGTACTGATATTTTGTTATTGTATTGTATTGCAGTTTCACAAAAAAACGAAAAAACTTAAAAACTAAAATAAAGTTGGATTACTTCGGTAGACAAATCAAGCATTGGGCTTCCGTTTACTGGAGTCTCTGACAAGTGTTTAGCTGTCCGTTTAGAACCACACATAGTCAGTGTTTTGAGAGCGGAACAGGCAGGTTCAGAGGTGGTTGACGCCATGCCAACTTAAGGCAGGAATGGTGGTTTGCGACAATGGCACCATTCTCCTCTCTGCCCTCCGACAGGGACAAATGACCCATGTGCCCTGTTTGGCTCACGTCCTTAACTTGGTGGTGCAGCGGTTCTTGGGCAGGTACCCCGGGCTTAAAGGATGTCCTGAGGCAGGCCAGGAAAGTCTGTGTGCATGTGTGCATTTCCGCCAGTCATATAATGCCAGTGTTCGGCTGACGGACCTCCAAAAGGAGTTTAACCTGCCCAAGAACCGCCTAATCTGTGACATGCTCACCAGGTGGAACTCAACTTTGGCCATGCTGCAGCAGCTGCACATGCCGCAGAGGGCCATCAATGAGTACCTGTGCGACTATGGCACCAGGACAGGGTCAGGGGAGCTTGGTTTTTTTCCCCACGCCAGTGGGCCATGATCAGGGATGCATGCACTGTCCTGTCACCATTTGAGGAGGCCACGAGGACGGTGAGCAGTGACAGTGCATGCATCAGTGACACTGTCCCCCTTGTCCACCTGTTGGAGCACACACTGCGTGGAATAACGGACAGGTGTACTTGAGGCAGAACAGAGGCAGGAAGAGTAGGACTTCCTTAGCTCTCAAGGCCCCCTTTATCCAGACAGTGTTCCTGCGTGCCCGCCGATCACACAGGAAGAGGAGGAGGAGGAGGAGGAAGATTGTGTCAGTATGGAGGTGGAGCCTGGCACTCAGCATCAGCAGCAGTCTTTAAGGGATCAGTCCCAAGAAACACATGGACTTGTACGTGGCTGGGAGGAGGGGGCTGCGGACCATGTCGTCCTTAGTGACCCAGAGGACTCCGGATCGAATGCCTCAGCAAACCTACGCTGCATGGCCTCCCTGATCCTGCAAAGCCTGCGTAAGGATCCTCGTATTCGTGGTATCAAGGAGAAGGACCAATACTGGCTGGCAACCCTCCTTGATCCACGTTACAAGGGACCTTATCTTGCCATCGCAGAGGGAGCAGAGGATGAAACATCTTCAGGAGGCCTTGCAGAAAGGTCTGTGCAACGCATTCCCAGAGACTGGGAGGTTACAAACTCCTGTTTCTGGACAATGTGTTGCTGAGGCTTCGGTCAGTCAAAGAAGGAGTGGTGGAGAAGGTGGCCGTCTGACCGATGCGTTCAGACAATTTTTTGGTCCGCAGCCCCAAGGTATGATCGGTTCCAGCAACCATCGCCAGCGTCTGTTTTACATGGTGCAGGAATACCTAGGGGCAAGATCTGACTTGGACACCTTTCCCACCGAAAATCCTCTGGGTTACTGGGTCTTGAGGATGGATCACTGGCCAGAGCTTGCACAGTATGCAATTGAGCTACTGGCCTGTCCTGCATGCAGCGTTCTTTCAGAACGCACATTCAGTGCTGCTGGAGGCTTTGTAACCAATCACAGGATCACAGGGTTCATAAAAATGAATCAGTCTTGGATCACCACCAGCTACCAAGCACCTGATGCTGATGTAACCGAATAATTTTTTTTGAAATCTCAGATCCCTTCAAAGACTGCCTATACTGATGCTGAGTGACTATCCCTGAGCAAATTATCCTCTTCCTCCTCAATCATCACGCTGATAGTTTGTAAGAACATTTTTGGTTCTGGGCGCCACCACCAGTGCCTAAGGCACAATTTTTCAGCCCCTGTTTAACAGGGGCGTGTAATTACAATTTGTGATGCATTACTTTGCAGCAGGGCTCATTTCAGCATTCCAAGTAGAGTATCTGAGGGGTTGCAGTGTTGTGGCACCAGCACCAGTGCCTAAGGCCCAATTTTTCAGCCCTTGTTTAACAGGGGCCTGTAATTAAAATTTTTGATCTAATATTTCACAGCAGGGCCCATTTCTGCACCCACCAAGAGCGAGTGAGGACTTACAGTGTTGTGGCACCAGCACCACCACCACAGGCCCAATTTTTCTGCCCCTGTTCAACAGGAGCATGTAATTACAATTCTTGATCTAATATTTCACAGCAGGGCCCTGTGAGGGCTTACAGTGTTGTGGCCACAACAACACCTAAGGCCCAAATTTCTGCTGAGTATATAGGGCATGCCCCTACTTTCAAACATCTAACTTACAAACGACTCCTGCTTGCAAACGGAAGGAGACAACAGGAAGTGAGATGAAATCTACCCCTAGGAAGGGAAATTCTCTCCTGTAAGAGTTAATATGGGAAAAACATTTCTCCTTTCCACTGATGCTTTCCAATCCTTGTTCCACAAAAAAACCCAAATTTTCAAAAAACATTTGTCATTGGGACAAAAAGTGAGGTGAAATCTTCTGAAGAGAAGGAAAGACAGCAAAACAAATGTCACAGGGGTGATAACCCTTCCCTATGTTTTCCAAAAAGCTTAAAAAAGAATTTTTGGCTGGAGCTAAGCACGTTAAAAATGTACCCTTTCAAAATTACAAACAGATTCTACTTAACAACAAACCTACAGTCCCTGTCTTGTTTGCACCGCCTGTATACTGCTGTTCAGAGTATATAGGGCCTGGTGGCCCCACACCTTTCCTTATTTTAATTTGGGTGCAGAGTTCCCCTTAATATCCATACAAGACCCAAAGAGCCTGGTAATGGACTGGGGGGTACCCATGTCGTTTGTCTCACTGATTTTCATCCATATTGCCAGGACCCGACATTACATTAAACCCGCAAGCAGTTTTAAATGAGATTTTTTCCTTTAAAAATGACATTTGGTGCAGGGACTGTTCTAAACACGGGAAACACGCCCCACTTTACAGGCATACTATAGACACCCCCCCAGGTACGATATTTAAAGGAATATTTCACTTTTTTTTTTTTACTTTAAGCATCATTAAAATCACTGCTCCCGGAAAAACGGCTGTTTTTAAGAGTTTTTTTTGCATTGATACATGTCCCCTGGGGCAGGACCCGGGTCCCCAAACCCTTTTTAGGACAATACCATGCAAATTAGCCTTTAAAATGAGCACTTTTGATTTCAAACGTTCGAGTCCCATAGACGTCAATGGGGTTCTAACGTTCGTGCAAATTTTCGGTCCGTTTGCAGGTTCTGGTGCGAACTGAACCAGGGGGTGTTCGGCTCATCCCTAGTAAAGAGGCATGGAACACCGGGTGCATCCTATAAGAGCTAGGCAAGGTCAGTTCGAAAGCCACAGGATTTACTACCCTCCTAATTTCAAAAGGACCAATGAACTTCTGGCCTAGTTTATGTGATGGGCAAGGTAGTTTGAGATTGATAGCAGATAGTCACACTTTATCTCCAACTTTGAAACTTGGGTTACTCTTTCTTCCTCTATTATAGTATTCTCCGTAGCTTTTTTGGGCTTTCTTCATGGCTTCTTGAATCTGCAAGAAATTTGTTTGGATAAAATTTATCCGATCCTGTACTGCAGGAGTTGCAACTTCGGGAATGGAATCTGGTAGAAAAGAAGGGTGAAAACTGTAGTTTGCCCAGAAAGGCGTTTGGTTGATGGCAGAGTGTATGGAGTTGTAGGCAAACTCAGCGCAAGGTAAAAGAGAAGACCAGTCATCTTGGGAGCAGGAGCAGAAACAACGGAGGTATTGCTCTAGTTTGATTCGTCCTCTCTGTCTGGCCATTGCTTTGTGGATGATATGCAGAAGAGAGGGAGGTCTTGATTTCGAGATTTGCACAGATCCTTCCAAAATTTTGAAGTGAATTGAATTCCCCTGTTGGATACAATGTTGTGAGGAACACCATGAAGTCTTACCACTTCTTTTATAAAGATATTTGCAGTCGTTGAAGCAGGAGTGCCTATTATGGGCAGGAAGTGTGCCATTTTTGAGAGGCGGTCAACAACCACTAGGATGGTAGTAAACTTCTCAGAGGGGGGCAGGTCAACGATAAAGTCCATAGAGACCTCTTTCCAGGGACGTTCAGGAACGGGCAAAGATTTTAAAAGTCCCCATGCCTTGGCATTTGACCCCTTACTGTGTTGGCAAGAAATACAAGATTGTACATACTCTTTGCAGTCTTGTCTCCAACCCGCCCACCAGAAGGAGCGATTGATTCGTTCAGAGGTTTTCTGTATTCCAAAGTGTCCTGCCAGCTTGTGGTCGTGAAAAGTTTGCAAAATCTGAAGTCTTGCTGAAGGAGTAATGAATACCTTGTCTTGGGCCCATAACAAACAGTCTCTCTTTTCCAGGGAGGATACTTCGGGTTCAGTAAATTGACTGGAGGCCTGTTTAATGGCTGATCTGAGATTGGGCTGAATGAGGCTAAGGAAGTTGTGTGGAGATAGGATAGTTCCAGGTTCTTTTGATGAATTTATTTCTGGGAACATACGGGAGAGTCTGTCCGCTGTCAGAAAAGGTCTCCTCCGCTGGAAATATCGATCATTTGGCATGCAGTACTGAGGTCCACCAGCAGGTGTCTCCTGGCAGGTTGGAGCTGTCAGAAGACCTTTTTCCTGCTGATATTTTCCAGCTTGAAGTGCCCGTGCCTGCTGCCCAGCCTGATGTGCCTGCTGCCCAGTTTGAAGTGCCCGTGCCTGAAGCCCAGCTTGAAGTACCCATGCCTGATGCCCAGCCTAATGTGCCTGCTGCCCAGCTTGAAGTGCCTGTTCCTGCTGCCCCGCTTGATTTGCCTGCTGCCCAGCTTGAAGTGCCCATGCCTGCTGCCCAGCTTGAAGTGCCTATGCCTGCTGCCCAGCTTGAAGTGCCTGCTGCCCAGCTTGAAGTGCCCGTGCCTTCTGCCCAGCTTGAAGTGCCCGTGCCTGCTGCCCAGCTTGAAGTGCCTGTTCCTGCTGCCCGCTTGATGTGCCTGCTGCCCAGCTTGAAGTGCCCATGCCTGCTGCCCAGTTTGAAGTGCCCATGCCTGCTGCCCAGCTTGAAGTGCCCATGCCTGCTGCCCAGCTTGAAGTGCCTGCTGCCCAGCTTGAAGTGCCCGTGCCTTCTGCCCAGCTTGAAGTGCCCATGCCTGCTGCCCAGCTTGAAGTGCCTGTTCCTGCTGCCCCGCTTGATGTGCCTGCTGCCCAGCTTGAAGTGCCCATGCCTGCTGCCCAGCTTGAAGTGCCCATGCCTGCTGCCCAGCCTGATGTGCCCATGCCTGCTGCCCAGCCTGATGTGCCCGTGCCTGCTGCCCAGCTTGAAGTGCCCGTGCCTGCTGCCCAGCTTGAAGTGCCCATGCCTGCTGCCCAGCCTGATGTGCCTGCTGCCTAGCTTGAAGTGCCTGCTGCCCAGCTTGAAGTGCCCATGCCGGCTGCCCAGCTTGAAGTGCCTGTGCCGGCTGCCCAGCCTGATGTGCCTGCTGCCCAGCTTGAAGTGCCTGTGCCTGCTGCCCAGCTTGAAGTGCCTGTGCCTGCTGCCCAGCCTGATGTGCCTGCTGCCCAGCTTGAAGTGTCTGTGCCTGCTGCCCAGCTTGAAGTGCCCGTGCCTGCTGCCCAGCCTGATGTGCCTGCTGCCCAGCTTGAAGTGCCTGTGCCTGCTGCCCAGCTTGAAGTGCCTGTGCCTGCTGCCTAGCTTGAAGTGCCTGTGCCTGTGTGTTCCTGTCCGCTGCCCAGCCTGGTGTGTTCCTGTCCGCTGCCCAGCCTGGTGTGTTCCTGTCCGCTGCCCAGCCTGGTGTGTTCCTGCCCGCTGCCCAGCCTGGTGTGTTCCTGCCCGCTGCCCAGCCTGGTATGTTCCTGCCCGCTGCCCAGCCTGGTGTGTTCCTGCCCGCTGCCCAGCCTGGTGTGTTCCTGCCCGCTGACCAGCCTGATGTGTTCCTGCCTGCTGCCCAGCCTGATGTGCCACCGCTTGCTGCCCAGCTTGAAGTGCCCGCTGCCCGGCATGGACTTTCCCCAGCAACGGCTAGTGGGAGCATCCAGAGGTCGCTCCTTCGAGGGGGGGTACTGTCAGGAAAGGTCTCCTCCCCTGGTAATATCGATCATTTGGCGTGCAGTACTGAGGTCCACCAGCAGGTGTCTCCTGGCAGGTTGGAGCTGTCAGAAGAGTTTTTTCCTGCTGATATTCTGTCACCTTTGGGCCGCAGTACTGGCATCCACCAGCGGAGGAATCCTGGCAGTATGGAGCAGGTATTACCCTCAGCAGACAGGTGTCACCTGAACTTAATTAACAGAGCTGCAGTATAAATACCCGGCAAGTGCACACTCATGTTGCCCTGGTATTGTCCTTGAGCCCTGACCTGCAGCCTGCATCCTGTTACTCTGATCTCTGAAACCTGATTCCTGAACCTGAAACCTGATTCCTGGAACCTGTTGATCCTGTTTCCTGTCTGTTACCTGAACCCTGGACCCTGAGCCTTGTACCTGACCCGTCACTCCTGTGATCCATCCATCCTCTCTTGTCCTGTTTGTTTCCCTTCCCAGCTACTGATCTCCTGTTTATGACCCTGGCCTGGCTTGACTAAGATTCTGGTACTCCCTTTTGCTACATATGCTGGTTGTGTATTATCACTGTTTGGTTGTTTGGTTTGTTCACTCTGTATTGGTGGTGTGTTCACATGTATATGCATTTACCTTAATAAACTTACTTTCACCTATTTATGTCTGGTTCACTCTGTTGCAGTCCACACAGTTCTGGCCTTATCTGATATGACATCCGCCTTCCCGTTCTTCAAGCCAGGTCGGTAGGAGATATGGAAGTTGAACCTGGAGAAGAATAAGGCCCAACAGGCCTGTCGAGGTCTAAGGCACTTGGCTGTTCAGAGATACTCCAGGTTACGGTGGTCTGTAAAAATCATGAAGGGTTGGGATGCCCCTTCCAGCAAATATCTCCATTCTTCTAAGGCAAATTTTATGGCTAGTAACTCTCGGTCCCCGACATCATAAGGGGACCGAGGGCTGAGTTTGAGAGGCAAAGGCCACCGGGTGGAGCAGAGCTTTTTGGCCAATTCTTTGAGACAGGATAGCCCCCATTGCCGACTCCAAGGCATCCCCTTCAAGCACATAGGGCAAAACTGGATTGGGATGTTGGAGAATAGGAGCCGATATGAAAAGTCTCTTTAGTTCATTGAAAGCTTCCTGAGCTTCCTGGGACCTTTGGATCCTAGTCTGCTGGCGGGTTAGTTGAGTGAAGGGGGGGATGATGGAAGAGAATCCTTTAATGAATCTGCGATAAAAATTGGCAAAGCCAACAAATCGCTGAATCCCCTTTTTATCTGAAGGGGCTGGCCATTCCTGGATGGCTCTAACTTTCTGTGGGCCCATTGCAACCCCTCCTACAGAGATAATAAACCCGAGGAACTGGATGGTATCCTTCTCAAATTCACATTTCTCCCCTTTCAAGTATAGGCCATGTTTTCTGAGGATCGAGAGCACCTTCTTCACATGGATACAATGTATTTCTACTGTAGTGGAAAAGATCAAGATTTCTTCAAGATAAACAATTACAAAGTTATCCAGATACTCACAGAAGATGTCGTTGACCAGATGTTGAAATGTAGCCGGGGCGTTACAGAGCCCAAAAGGCATCACTAAATATTCAAAGTGCCCAAATCTGGACCTGAAGGCTGTCTTCCACTCGTCTCCATCACGTATCCGAACAAGATTGTATGCTCCCCGGAGATCTAGTTTGGTAAATACTTGAGAGGTTCGGGGACGTTGGAAAAGTTCAGAAATAAGAGGGAGTGGATACCTGTTCTTGATAGTAATTTTATTAAGCTCCCTATAGTCCACACAAGGCCTCAGGGATCCGTCTTTCTTTTTGACGAAAAAGATTCCTGCTCCAGCTGGGGAAGAAGAAGGACGGATGAATCCTTTTTCAAGATTTTCGTTGATGTAGGAGCAGAGGGCTTCTATTTCGATCTCTGATAGAGGAAAAATGCAGCCAGAGAGGATCTCGGACCCGGGTAGATCAATAGGACAATCATAAGGCCGATGGGGTGGCAAACTGTCTGCTTTCTTTTATCAAAAATGTCCAGAAATTCATGATATGCTGAGGGGACATGTTGGAGGTTATCTGGTACTGGTTGTAGAGCTAAACAAGGAGCAGTTCTGTCGTATTTTGGCAAAAGGCAATGCTGAGAGCAATACGTGGAGGAGAAAAGAATTTCTCTCTTGCTCCAATTGATCTGAGTATCATGGGCCTGCAACCATGGATATTCCAGGATAATTGGAAACATAGGTGAACTTATAATGTCAAAACGAAGAAATTCTTTATGGCCAGAGTCCGTGGAAGTAAGAATAGGCTTAGTTTCCTGAGTAACGAGCCCAGAGCAGGGTAGGGACCCATCTGCCAGATGTATTTGCAGACATTGTTTCTTGACTTGTATGGGGATGTGCAGGCTTTGGCCTAGAGATGCATCCAGAAAGCAACTGCAGGCTCCTGAGTCCACGATGGCCGGCAGCCGGACCTCCTCTTCCGCCACCTGCAATGAGCCCGGGAGGACAAGGTGAGATTGGTTTGAGCTAACAACTTGGAAGTTCATGGCAGACTGTGGATGGCACTTACTAGGTCTCACGTGGCAGTTGCGCAAGAAATGGCTGGCCTCCCCACAGTACAGGCAAAAGTGCCAGCAGAATCTTTCATCAGGTAGGAGCGGGGACCGAACTAAACCCAGTTGCATGGGCTCACAGTCGGGGGATGAGGAAGGAGCCGCAGAAGGTGCAGGAACAGGTGGCACTCGTGACAGCATCCAGGTAGGTCTTGAGGACTGGAAGCGCTCGGAGCGACGCTCCCGTAGGCGTCTGTCAAGTTTGGTGGCGAGTTGGATCAGGTCTTCCAAGGAGGCATGAGTATCATCCTTTAGAGTTTCCGAGAGACCTTGGCGATACTGGTATTTAAGAGCGGCCTCATTCCAGTTGGTGTCTCCAGACCATTTTCGGAATTCCACAGTGTAGTCCTCCACAGGTCTCTTTCCCTGGGTCAGAGTGTGCAGGATGGACTCGGCCGTGGCAGTGCGCTGTGGGTCATCATATAGTTGGGCAATTGAATCAAAGAAGGTGTCCGAGTTGAGAAGGGGGCTTTTCTTCTCAAGGAGGTTGTGAGCCCAAGATTGTGGTTCGTCAGATGGTAAGGAGATGATAAAGCCCACCTTCACAGATTCGGAATGAAAAGTCCTGGGTTTGAGGGCTAAATACAACAGACAAGCATTTTTGAACGCCCAGTACTTCTTCCAGTGTCCGAGAGGCTTGAAGAAGTAGTCAGGTGTTGAAGACGGCCTTCAATCTGAAAATAGCCATCTTGTAGTCTCTGAACAGCCTGGCTAAAGGGCTGAAACCTGCTGGCAGAGCGCCTCGAGGGGAGAGCCAGCTCTGTCGGCCTCGCTCATGGCTGGTTTGTACTGTCAGGTACTCACCAGGGCCAAGATGCTGAGAGCGGCTTCCCTTGCAACTGAGTGCGCTATACCCCTGGAGGTGGCACGGAAGATATTGGGCACGGAGGGGCGCAGGTCGCCAGCAGGTAGAGGAGGCTTGCGTAAAGGAACTTCTGGCAGAGAGAAGACTAGGATGCTGGACCGATGAGGGAACCGGCTGAGGCTCAAACACCTTGATCTGGAGATGGAGACTGAAGCAAAGTCTAATGAAGAAGCCGAGGGTCAAACACTGTGGTCCAGTAGAGGGGAAGTCCTTTAAGCAAGCCGGGGTCATGCATGTTAATCAGGCAGAGTAGAAGTCTTTATAGCAGGCCGAAAATCAAACATAGGGATCAGGCAATAGTAAAGTCCTTAGAACAGGCCGAGGGTCAAACACAGGGATCAGGCAGGAAGAGAAGTCCGTAAGGCAAGCCGAGGTCAAGTGCAAGAGAAGTTCAGAGATGGTCAAGACGATCCGGGTCACAGCAGGCAGGCACAGGTAAACAAGACTTGGGAACAGGAACACTGGAAGCTGAAAAGACAAACCAGCAATGAGACAAGCAACAAGACTGCTTTATATAGGCCCGCCAGGAGACTCACGCCATGCGCACAGTGGTGCACGCCATGCGCACAGTGGTGCTCGCGTGCCCACAGTGGTGCACGCATGCCCACGCCATTGCGCCGTACCGCGCACTCACGCGTGCCAAACCACAGTATTGTGCACTCCTATGCGCCGCAGCGCTACTCTCCTGTGCAGGCGCACTGGGAAGCGCCGACGCTGACAGGTGAGGTTTCTCTGACACACAGACAGCTTTTAAGCAGGCAGTTCCAAAACGCTCAGCTTTCACACTGACAAAAAAGTTGTTTAAGGTGTATAAGGTGTTTAATTCCCCAAAAAATAATAATTAGTGCAAAGAATGAATCAACTTTTTATTATAAATTACATTTAATCAATATTAGGCGTATCATTAAGCAATCTAATTAATTGTTTGCTCACTTAAAGAAGATCTTCACTAAAACAAAAGGTCTTCCTATGTGGTACCCTTTACCACCTTTCTGTGACTAAGCTAATATTTAGTAAAATGTTAGGGGTAGTCCTAGGTGGGGTTGCCTTGTGAGGCTTTTATAAAGTTGGATGTGATCTGACTACCTGTTTCCTGTTGGGTTTTGGAGCATGGTTGAGTTCTTTGGTCAGCACCTGGAGCTCCAGAGGCAAAGGAATTTTATTATAAGCTTGGAATGCTGACATTCCTCCACCTGCTGTGTACCCCCCACCACCTCATTTCAAAATGCTGGAGGAATAAAAGTAAACAATAGAAAAACATAGTTTCTAGGAGCCTTTCAGGACAGAACCCTGAGAGAGCACAGCTCCACCCACTTCACAGCATTGTGGCTCGGGAGCAAGCCTGCAGGGGAAAGAGCCAAGACCACAAGGGGGACCCAAAAAGAATAGGATCAGGGCTGCTCTTTACAAAACCTTGGTAAGTATAACATGTTTGTTATTTAAAAAAAACCTCTAACTTTTAGAACCACTTTAAATTGTAATGATTATACAAGTTATTTGAAAATAACAGGGCTTCTTTTCATGTGCATGTCCATAAAATGAGAACATTGTCAATGTACCTGTGCCAGGATAATATTCTGGAGAGATACACAGATGATGTCCCCCCATCACCAAACAGCCAGTTCTCCTAATCTCCCAGGTAAGTATTGGCATAAGCCGTGCACACTTGGTGATCATGGCTGTGCCTTGTGTTGAACAAAAGAACTGACCATTGAAACTGAATTTATTATGTGTTAACAGAAAATCTACAAGTTGCACAATGAATGCACTGATCCTTTTTATGTATAGCTCTGGCCAGTAATGTCTTCTCAAAAACCTGTAATCCTTGTTGGTGTGGGGTGGAGAAATACAGGGGTTCAATATCCTATGTCAACAATAACGTATCTTCAGGAACCACAATATTATGCGGTATCGTAAGTAGATGTATCCCTCACAAAGGGTTATAATGTTTTATCGACATACTTGCAAAACCATTCTGTGAGAGAAACCTGTCAAGGTCCAGGAATGTAATCCCATGACAATAATAAGACAAAGTACATTTCAAATTAAAGCTATTGATATTAATGAGATCAACAAATCCATGCAGTTCCTCTGTAGTACCTGTCCATGGAATGAAGATATCATCTATAAATCTATACCAGCCTATAACATAGTTTGTGTACTCATCCAGGGCATCAGAGTGCCACAAATGGCGCTTCCACCTCCCAGATACATATTGGCGTAAGCCGGGGCACACAAAGTTCTTTCAGCTGAAGACAACCAAATCCTGGAAATATGCATTTCTGTCACTAGGGGGCAAGGCAGGGGAAAGGCTCCAGTTTAGTTTGCTTCTGGACTCCATCTTGTGCCTCCTACAGTTGGATGATGGTTTGGATACAGTAGATGATAGTTTCTATCCCCTCAGGCTTTAAAGTCATTGTAAAGGTATTTTTTTTTTTAATAACAAGCATGTCTATACTTATCTCCTCTGTGCAATGCAAAGGGGCCACGCTCCTGGCCCCTCACCTCTGTCCAGTGCCCCCATGGGAAGCCCTGCTGCTGACACCTGACAGGGTGGGGTGGGGGTGCTGGATGCTGACACCTAAACATTTTTAACCTTAATGCAAGGAATGCATTAAGGTAAAAAATGTTTAGGCTTTACAACCACTAACACTGACAGGTAAGAGGGTACATTTAACTGACAAATTATTATTATTTTTTTTTAACTTTAAATGATTCCTATTTAATGTTCTCCACCATTACAACATAATGTTTAACTATAGTCTGCTCAGTAAATTGTTTTTTTCTTTCCCTCCTCTCAGTAAAATAATGAGACTAACATCTACAGTTTGGAAACATTTCCACTGAGAGCAAAGCCGTAACTTGCAAATATTGAGAAGAAATATTTTCCAAATGCCACAAGGATGACAAAATGTATCTTTGCATGTCAGAGGTGCCCTAAAGACATTACAAATTGCTTTGTGGAATTATATGATGAAGACCAGAATGAAAGTGCAAGTAGCTTTTGCTACCAGAGTTCTCTTTCCAGAAACACTCTTTCTGCTGCTTCTGGTTCATCACAACGTGTCTTCAACAGAACTATCTTCAAGTAAGGACATGTTGCAAGCCAGGGCCACACAAAAATACACAATACCTTCATTTATAGAAAATAAATGACACCTGAAAATCAGAAGAACATTGATCAAGCTCTTGCAGGAGCAATATATGCTTCTGGATCAGCATTGTCAGTAACTGAAAATGCATATTGGCAGGAAGCTTTTAGATTATTATGAGGGAAAGGGGGTGGTTACCTTTTCTTATATATAGGTGAACTGTTCTTAACATATACAGACCTTGTTATTCCATTTGTAATTAAAAAATACAATTTTAAAAAGTAAGTTTAGTTTATTTACTGAATAAGCTGTACATTTATTTCAAACATAATATTTTCATACATTGCATTTCACATACACTGCATTTCACGTTCCCAGTGTAACAAAATGACTTTGTAAAACTACTGCACACATTTTGCCAAAACAGAAATATGTTTTTTTCCCATGGCTTTAAAATTTCCAGAAATTTTACATCTCCACTCAAGTTATCGTTTATTCTCATCCTCACATGCAAAGAATGAATCGCATGTGTGACTACCTTAAAGCATACAATACCAGGAACTGCAGATAAGGGACATGAAGTTCTGGATTTTTTACGTAACTGCATCTTCTCTAATCTTATTATTCTCACAGGTTGAGAAACAGCAGCATTTAAGGATTCTCTATTGCAGTGGGCCTCCCCACTGGCTTCTTATGCCTCGTACACATGGTCGGATTTTCCGATGGAAAATGTTCGACGGAAGCTTTTTGTCGGAAATTCCGACCGTGTGTAGGCTCCATCTGACATTTTCCTTTGGAATTTCCGTCACACAAAATTTGTGATCTGGATCTCAAATTTTCCCTCAACAAAATCCATTGTCGGAAATTCTGATTGTGTAGACGCACAAAGTTTCACGCATGCTCGGAATCAAGCAGAAGAGCCGCACTGGCTATTGAACTTAATTTTTCTCGGCTCATTGTACGTGTTGTACGTCACCATGTTCTTGACGTTCGCAATTTCCGACCAACTTTGTGTGACCGTGTGTATGCAAGACAAGTTTGAGCCAACATCCGTCGGAAAAAAAACATGGATTTTGTTGTCAGAATGTGCGATCATGTGTACGCGGCATAAGGCTAAATCCAACATAAAACTAACAAACCCTTCCTCAGTATTGTGTATGTAGCGCTGGTAGATTTACAATCTACCGCAGATTAGGTAAATTTAGTAAATTGTGTGTTAGGAAGGTTAAAAGTTCGCCTCTGTTCCAGCTTGACTGATGTTGTGTGTGCTTCCGTGCTGACCGGTGGGTGTCGCTGTTACCATTAGTCAGTGTTGGAAGGGCAACGTGTCAAAGTGTATAGATGCTCCTCTGTCTCGGAGACAAGCTCGGTGGAGGTGATCCTCCGAGTTGCATTCTGGGAAGGGGGTATTTATGGGACAGACGCCATGTTCTAAAGTTTTTTTGCAGCCACCTGCTGGCCCTCCTGGCCGACAGGTATGCGTTAAGGAATTTGTCCATCTTGAAGAGTCTTTTATATACCTTTTTTATATCTCCTCTGAATACGCCGCCAGCATCCCCATGCAGTGCTGACAGGTAGGCGCATGGTGGAGATCACACAATGTAGGGAATCCCACCACTACTAAATAGAGAAGCATTTGCTATACACACCCACCGCTCTCTTTAGATCCCTAGGTATATTAATGTATGGATTACCTTTCTTTGCCACATATGTTCACATAACACCAGTAGTCATATATCTTTACCTGGTATTAGCACTTCTGTATGATTTGACTATGCATATGTTAGTTTGGACCTATTTTATATTGTTCTAGTGTGTCTAGATGCCTGTCCCAGACCGTGCGGCTTTGTATATATTTTATATACAATTTTTTCAAATTCCCCATTCCATCCTTTTATTTTTGCTTATTTTAATAATTTTTAATAAAATACACGTTTTTTATATTTTTTTGGACATATTATACAGCCACTCAATGTATTTTTTATCTTAACCTGTTTTTAACATGTCTTAATTGTGTAACATGTTTGAAGCTCCATGTCCCCTGCCCGATTATCGATCTGTGTAGGATGATTAGATATCCACCGCCATACACAGACAATCGGTCACCTGGCTGGCCGGTATTTTTTGCCTATTTCCCCCTCTGCTGACAGTTACTAAGGATGTGTATGTGGGCTGGCCAGATGAGGCGGGGCTGCTACTGTGAGGCGCCCGCCCCCGTTACTGTGACCGGCCGACTTCCATCCCAGCTGTGCCCACTAGCCCCAGGCAAAATGGCCGCCGGTACAATTCCTGGCGGCTCCGGAAAAATGGCCGCCCATTATAGTCTATGGGGAGCTATTTAAAGACATCTACAGTGCCTCCCTGTATCCCCTGAAGAAGTCACGTGACGTCACGCGTAGGGACGGGACAGGCACTCTGACAGTTTTTGCATTACGAGCTCGCCGCTCATCGGATCTCCACCCGGTTTTTAAACGTTTTATGTGAGTACTGAATTTTATACTGTAATAAAAGTGATATGCTTCCATACAATACTACACTATTGTGGGCTTCCTTTCTTAATCTATCTGGGTGACCCCGGGACACTACTTGAAAGGACCAGATGCCCCTACAAGAGAAGCGATCAGGATAGGACCATATTCCCATCATCCTCCATTACAGATTATACCCATGGTCTCTACAAAGGCCGCCATGCCTCTGAATGGCTAAACGCGATTACCCCATTACCCTCAGGTAAGGGGCCACTGCCCACCAATGTGCACACTGTTGCATGAAGACTGACCACTACTGTCACCCATGTTTAGCACGGAAGTCATTACATGTTTTATGGACTTTGATTGATTGTTTGTCGCCGCAAGGAGCACTGCACCTGATAATATTTTGCACGCAGATTTGCATGCATATTAATGAACTTTTAAGCACTTAGTCACATTTAACTTGCACTGGATGCACTTTGGTTATATATACACTTATGAATGTGTTGATTTATATTTAATTAAGCGAGTTGGCGACTGGTGATAGTTTGAGCCAGCTGCGATTTTTTATCCATGCTATATTTATTCACCCATATATCTATGTTTGCTATCATGATGTTTAAGCACTAATCACTCTGCACGTTATATTTATTATTATTTATTGTGTATCTATACTAAGATTTTCTGATCATACACACCATCAGCACATAAGGATTCAACTGTCTCATTAGGTCATCTTTGTACTGCTCTGTTACAGTTGCAGAGACTTAGTTTGGGTGCACTACAAGACACTCACAAGCACAGAGCTAATACACGCCAATCTCATTGGGATTAGCGCAGCACCACACTTTATTCTATGCATTAAGGAGCTACCTCGTGGTCCTCCCATCGGGAGGCCCACGATGCTACGGCGCAGGGGTGGGTCCAGAGGCTTGTCTGGGGCCTACCACCGTGGTCGAGGAATGGTCCTGAGCTGTCGGTCCTGTATGACGAAGCTGGACAGCCGAGGAGATCCCAGGGGAGGACCCATCTTGGAGAGATCACGCAGCATGCTGGTCTATAGAGGGTCCTGGTGACTCGGTTGTAGGACTTATCCAAAAGAAGCAATTATACAGCATGGTGTCGCCGGTTCGGCTTAAAGGTTCAGGCACTGTGACTGACTGTTCACTGCAGAAGATCTGATACATCCTGTGGCAGAGGATCGTGCAGATTTACCCCCTCCAAGTGAGTCTGTGGCAGAGACTTTAGATTTGTGCTGCGTACTGGCTGCTAGACCGGTGAGAGAGGCCTATCCAGACGAGCAAAGAGTGCATCCCATGAGGGGAATGCATTCCACATAATTATCTGAAGTCTACCGGGACATTTGTCGCTAAGATTTTGTAAGAAGATATTTGAGTTTCTCCTGAAGGTTTCCTTTTCCGTCTCTTTCCTGCTACTTCCTAAAGTTTGACTGTTCAATAAAGCATTGAAAACGTTCTCCAGTGTTGGTGCGTGTGTCGTCCAGCAGTAAACTCAACGGAACCCCTAGACCCGGTGCAACAGAGGGAAGCAAAGTGAAGGTAACAGACCTGTTTAAACCAGCAGCTCCACCGTGAGTTATTGCTACATATGGGGGGCGTCATCCGGGATTTGTTGACCGACAATTATTGCAACCCAGTGGAGTGTTTTACCGGGAGTTTACAGAGAGAGCTGGACTTTGAAAAAAAAAATTTCAGGAAGAGGAAAGGTTAAACTGCAGGACTTTGCTTTTGAGTGCGTAGACGCTGGGTGCCAGAAGAGGCCCGGGAGCTATGTGACTGAAAGAACAAGTGGGAGGGGTTACCCTACTTGCTACCGCGTGGGACGCGTGTAGTGTGCTTGGCGCCAGAGGAGAGGAGAAGCCTCGTGATCGTGTTGAAAAAAATCAGAGTGTGGCCATGTCTTTTCCGGTGTTGCAATCAGTTGTGGGACCCGGAGTGTTCCCTGCAAGCACCGTGATGAATGCTGTGCAATCTGGAACTCTGCTCACGGATGCTGGAGTTTGAATGAAACCGCAGGGGAAGTTTGTCCTGTGTACCTCGGGAGATGTTGAGGGACTGGGCATGACCTGCCATCGATATGGAGGATTGGCCGTGCATCTTCGTCCATTCGGCCGATGTCCGCAGTGTGGAGAGTGTTTGTAGTGGAGCCACCTACTATGCCACCCAATGCCTACCGGATGGATTGGGTGACAGGTATCGCTACAGTGGAAGCTGCTACCGCTACAGAGAGAGAGCGACGGGCTGTCACTTCGCCTGTTGCTGCCGACAATGTTTCAGAGAGAGGCACTGTTGCTGCCGTCTCATCAGGAGACATTACTTTGATTCCTGAGTCTACTACACCTGTTCCTGTGGTGCCTACTCAGAAGAAGGTGGTCTATGTGAAGGCTTCTCGCAGCCGTGGTCGAGACCTACTCCAGAGGTTACCTGAGCCGGAGCTACCAGAGTCTACGTCTGGAACGGGTAAGCCATTGTTGGGGACTGTAAATAAGTATTTGCCAGCAGAAGAATTGAGAGACTTGGAAATAGAATCCATGTCAGATCTTTCTGGGGATGATGACTTGTACGAAACCATGTCGCAAGAGCTATTGTGGTCACAAGGCGAAGATGTTGCCTCCACAATGATCCTTCCTGAATGGACTGCCATGAGTTCTGGGAAGACGTCGCCCTGTGTGAAGATGCACAGTACTGTTGCTGGGACTTTGTCAAAAGTTATTGATTCGCTACAAACACCGGCTGGGTCTATGGTGAAAAAGTCATTAGACTCCTGTGTACCGCCTGGTATGGGAAAAGATAGATCTTTGCCAAAACTTGCTCGCTTGCAAAGGATGTAAACAAGCGTGTGGCCGCAGAGTATGGATTAGAGTTCCCCTATGTGCCCCAGGATGTCATGCGGGAGATTGTAGCTAATCGGGAACTTTGGTACAATGAAGCTATTTGGGACTACTTGTCTGTGCCTAAGCCCTTTAGAAAGACTGGATGTTCTGTCCGGATGGATGAACGTTTTAAACGGATGCTTTGTTCATTGGAACTATGGTCGGCATATCTATGCTGATAAAGTGGTGATCTGCAGACCGGAAAAGGACAATGCTGTATATTTTATTACCACTATAGATAAAGAAGGAAAAATATGTGACTCTACCAGATCCTTGGTTTTACTGATAATTGTGGACACTATTACTTTGAAGTTAGCTAGTTAGATAGTGACAGGGCAAAGAGATCTGCGTGGTCAAGATCTACAGATCCTGTTCTGTGTTTAAATCCAAGAACTTCTGTTTGCTAGCCGGATTTCTTTTATAAGAAAAGTTCTTGTGCAGGGATAGACTCCAAAAGTATATATTCTTTCTGATACAGATCATAGGAGGAGAGTCTCATTTTGAATGAGGTTTTGCTCCTGGTGTTGCACAGTGTGTATATATATGTGTGTTTGGGTCTGTTTCTTTTTCGGGGATCATCGGATCATATGTGTGGCTGGGAGGCTTTTCAGGTAGTTAGTTAGTGAGGTTGAAAAAATTAAAAATTATTATATTGTGGTTTTGTTCGCGGCTGTGAACATAATGTTTTATAGATATAAGTCTCATAATGTCTTTAAACTGTCCTTTTTCTCTCTCTTTGCCTATCTAAAGTTATGAGAAACTCAAATGCTACTCTCAGGCTTGAGAGTTACTGTTACTGTTTTCAGGACAGACCTTGGGGACAACGTCTATTGTAGTGGGGGGAGTATGTAGTGCTGGTAGATTTACAATCTACCGCAGATTAGGTAAATTTAGTAAATTGTGTGTTAGGAAGGTTAAAAGTTTGCCTCTGTTCCAGCTTGGCTGACGTTGTGTGTGCTTCCGTGCTGACCGGTGGGTGTCGCTGTTACCATTAGTCAGTGTTGGAAGGGCAATGTGTCAAAGTGTATAGATGCTCCTCTGTCTCAGAGACAAGCTCGGTGGAGGTGGTCCTCCGAGTTGCATTCTGGGAAGGGGGTATTTATGGGACAGACGCCATGTTCTAAGGTTTTTTTGCAGCCACCTGCTGGCCCTCCTGGCCGACAGGTATGCGTTAAGGAGCTAACTCGTGGTCCTCCCATCGGGAGGCCCACGATGCTACGGTGCAGGGGTGGGTCCAGAGGCTTGTCTGGGGCCTACCACCGCGGCCGAGGAATGGTCCTGAGCTGTTGGTCCTGTATGACGAAGCTGGACAGCCAAGGAGATCCCAGGGGAGGACACGTCTTGGAGAGATCACGCAGCATGCTGGTCTATAGAGGGGCCTGGTGACTCGGTTGTAGGACATATCCAAAAGAAGCAATTATACAGCATGGTGTCGCCGGTTCGGATTAAAGGTTCAGGCACTGTGACTGACTGTTCACTGCAGAAGATCTGATACATCCTGTGGCAGAGGATCGTGCAGATTTACCCCCCCAAGTGAGTCTGTGGCAGAGACTTTAGATTCGTGCTGCGTACTGGCTGCTAGACCGGTGAGAGAGGCCTATCCAGACGAGCAAAGAGTGCGTCCCATGAGGGGAATGCATTCCACATAATTATCTGAATTCTCCCGGGTCATTTGTCGCTAAGATTTTGTAAGAAGATATTTGAGTTTCTCCGGAAGGTTTCCTTTTCCGTCTGTTTCCTGCTACTTCCTAAAGTTTGACTGTTCAATAAAGCATTGAAAGCGTACTCCAGTGTTGGCGCATGTGTCGCCCAGCAGTAAACTCAACGGAACCCCTAGACCCGGTGCCGGTAAAACAGAGGGAAGCAAAGTGAAGGTATCGGGTCCGCTTAAACCAGCAGCTCCACTGTGAGTTATTGCTACATGTATATGGCTCTATTCCTAAAGATTTATCAGGTTCCAAAGGGTGCGATATTCTCACCTCATAAGATGTGACCAATCACCAAAGCATTCAATAAACAATGTGGTGTCCTTTCTAGAATGTAGTACCCTCAACAGTACACATTGAGCAAAACAAATAAATGTCTTTTACCACATAAAAAGCCTTTTGATACAGAACAGAGCAATGGTCCTGCAATAGGGACTTTTAGTCTGCTGTTAATAATGTAGATGAAAGGTTCACAATTTCTAGTTCCTTTTCTCCACAGGACTGAACACATACTGATCCATTCCATAATGTTAGGGGTGAGGGGTTGTTGGAGTCATCTCCCATTGTTGGCTCTGTCTGTGTATATGGATGGATGTACTCTTTCTTCCTAATCTTGACTTGATAAAGTCATGTGGGCGTCATAAAACAGGTCAGGGTGGAGCCTTTGACATCATCACCTCAACCCAGAAGTGCCACTGAATTGCTAGAAATAGGTGATTCTGAGGTTTAACCTTAAGGGGACATTGTACCCTTATATTGTGGCAAGTGAGTAAAGGGGTGCACTGCTGTCTGAGTGCACCTATCTTGTAAGTGTATATACTTTTAGTTTTTTAATAAAAGGGATTTTGTGTTATAACCAAAAATCACTATGCTATTCCTCTTTTTTTGAGTGAAGAAGCAAGTGAAGGCTGCATATTGGTGGTGATTCACACAGGAGTCAGTGGAGAGATCCCCAGGAGAGAGAGAAGGGTGAAGCCCTGGGAATAGACCCCTAAAGGGGAAGGCACATTTGACCTATAGCTTACACTAATGCCCCGTACACACGGTCGGATTTTCCGATGGACAATGTCCGATCGGAGCGTGTTGTCGGAAATTCCGACCGTGTGTGGGCTCCATCGGACATTTTCCATCGGATTTTCCGACACACAAAGTTGGAGAGCAGGAGATAAAATTTTCCGACAACAAAATCCGTTGTCGGAAATTCCGTACACAAATCCAACGGACAAAGTGCCACGCATGCTCAGAATAAATAAAGAGATCAAAGCTATTGGCCACTGCCCCGTTTATAGTCCCGACGTACATGTTTTACGTCACCGCGTTTAGAACGATCAGATTTTCCGACAACTTTGTGTGACCGTGTGTATGCAAGACAAGTTTGAGCCAACATCCATCTGAAAAAATCCTAGGATTTTGTTGTCGGAATGTCCGAACAAAGTCCGACCGTGTGTACGCCCTATAATAGTTCCACAAGTTCAGGTGAGCACATGATGAATGGTGCTGTTGATTTAATAGATACATTTACCTCTACTTGACAGTGTCACTTTGCTACTTTACAGTTTCAACATGTTATATTGCATACAGTGAGGATAGTGAACTGTCCAAGATGCAGAGCCAGTCCTACCATGAGATTGTTCTAGCCAGTACACCGGACACGAAGTTCAAGTGATGACAGATTGCTGAATGTTTCATTGTACCACTGAGTGGGGGCCTGATACTGTTCATAATTTGCTCAGTGCATATTGGATATAGGTTTCTTCCTGGTGCAGAGCCAATCCTGATCTTATGACAGTGCTCTGACCAGTACACTGATTGTTACATATACCTGCAGATGGATGGTTCCTTGGATAATCGTCTTCAACCTTCGTTTCAAACGTATTAGCAGCAAACACAGTTTTAGCTTATGTGTACCACATATGGACCATTAGGGCGGCACAGTGGTGTAGTGGATAGCACTTTCGCCTAGCAGTAAGAAGGGTCGCTGGTTCGAATCCCAACCATGACACTACCTGCCTGGAGTTTGCATGTTCTCCCTGTGCCTGCGTGGGTTTCCCCTGGGTACTCCGGTTTCCTCCCACACCCCAAAGACATGCTGGTAGGTTAATTGGATCCTGTCTAAATTGTCCCTAATATGTATGAATGTGAGTTAGGGACCTTAGATTGTAAGATCCTTGAGGGTAGGGACTGATGTGAATGTACAATGTATATGTAAAGCGCTGTGTAAATTGACGGCGCTATATAAGTAACTGAAATAATAATAATAATATTGCTGGAATTACAAGGATGTATATAATATATAAAGTACAGAACATGGACCTGGATCCAAGGTCCAGATAGCAGGAGAGGAGAGGTACAGATACCAGCCACCATGGAAAAGGAATTCAGAAGGAGGTTGTGAGAGATGCAGATACAGCACAGAGGACCAGTATCAGAGCAGGTCCTGCTAGGATGGTTTGATTCTATCCGCTGCAAACTCTGGAAGGAAGTGCTAGCCCGTGAGCAGCGAAACCAGGGAAAAGTTCTCCCCTCCATCCATGTAAGGTACTGGTCGCAGTATGAAGTGCGAATGCTGTTATTGGGGGAACAGCCGAACCAGGAGTGGACAGCTGTGTTAAGCAGGCTGATCCGGGCAGAAATGCGGTTGGACGAGAGCTACAGAGCCCTCCAGTGGTATGTAGCCCAAGTGTGCCCGTAGACAGCGGATCACAGCCCCACGGAAGGCTTTGACTACGATGGCCTGGGATTGTTGTACTGGAGGCTGTCCAGGGACCCTGACTTTGGGAGTGATCGGGAGTGGCGTTTGTAGGAAATAATGGAGCACAGAGAGCGAAGACTGAATGTCTTGGAAGTGCACTGGGCACAAGAAGATTTGGAGTTTCTGGCCGTTCAGGAATGGGAGCTTGAGATGGCCTACAGACAGCTGCTAGACTCTGCTCAGCAGCAGGGTGGGGCTCCCTTTGCCTGGGACTATCAGGAAACACCAGTTGACAACTCTGAAATCCTGGCTGAAGAGTCGCAGCTATGGACGTGGAGGTCTTATGGCGGATGGAGCAAGTGCTGACTGACCTTGATGAACCTGTTTCTGCATTGGATGATCTTGGATGGAGGAATGTGCCTGTCCAGCAGAATGCCAGAGAATCGGCAGTGGAAAATCTGGAGATTGCTATCCCCAAAGCTGAAGTGCTGACAACAGGGCAGAGCTCTACTAACCTCTGCCCAGCACTCATAGCATCTTCTGGGTTCCACGGAGAGGAGATGGTGAACCTTTATCTCCAGACACCAGTTGCAGAGACAGGGGATTTGATAGACTTTTCTGCTGAGGAAGAACAACCTGGTGAGCCTCCAGCAGAAGAAGAGCTGTTATTAGGGCCAAACTTCACTGTGCTCTGCCCAGCACCAACAGAAGTATCTGTGGAGTTACAAGGAACTTCCCCAGCTGAAGCGCTGGCAACCGGACAGAGGGTCCAAGATCTCTGCCCTACACCTGCCGCGGTTCCGGAGGCTCAGGTAGAGAAGGAGGTGGTCACTTCCCAGCAGCAGATCAGGATACAGGGGGAGAATGGAGAGGAGGTGTTCGTTGTCCCTCCCCAACAGTTGGCCAGGGTGGAGGAAGTGGTCTTTCCTCCCCAGCAAAGATCCGTGCACCTGGGAGACAGTACCACAGACATATCATCCCAACATCCAGATGAGGGAATGGAAAAGAAAGCAGCCGGCTCACCTCCCCAATGGCAGTTACACAGTTTGGGAGTGGAGGAAGCCAGCCTCCTGCCCCAACGGTTAGCCAGAGCGGAGGTTGTGGAGTCCCCAGCAGAAGGGCTGGCAACCGAGTGCTGCTGGCCTCTGCCCTCAACCAACAGAAGAGGGAGTTCCTGTGGTAGTGGATGGGACTTCAGTCTCCACTTGTATACCCCAGGGATGCTGGGCGGTTGGCCCAGATCCCAAAAGGCATGACGGAGTGAGCCCAGTCACCCGGTCTTCTCTCCAGTGGCTGAAAAGACTCCAGGGAGAAGGGCCAGTCCAGGCCTCTCCCCAGCGGCGGGCGTGTTCTCTGAGAGAGGCAGAGATTGGCTGGGTAGGTAATGCTCTGTTTGGGACAATTTATTTGGGGTACTGTGTGGATATCAGCATTGGGGGACTGGAACAATGGACTAACTTTGGAGTCAACCCGTCTGGGGTCTCCTCCTGTGTTAGTCTCCTGACCGAAAGGGGAGAAATGTGACAGACCTAGCCGGGAGAGAGACTTTTGGAGGGGACTGAATGCTAGCCTCTTGCCGTTTGATCGCGGGCCCTGGCATTTGGGGGGATGGTGCTCTTTGTGAGCTGTATGCCTGAGGACCCTTGAGGTGGTGTTACTTTGGATTCAGGTCCATATCCCCCAAGAGACACAGACTCTGGGGACCCCGGATTTGCCATATTAGAAATAGTGGTTGATTCATAATGCTGGGACAAATACTGTTAGGAGATGCTGATGTCAATTCCAGCCACCTGTCTGTCTGTTGCCTTCTAGAATGTGTTTATTGTAAATAAGTCTAGTATGGGATCTAAGAGTCATTAGATCCCCATTGTTGTTTGTGTTAATGAACTCTGCTATTGTGTGAAGAAAAGTTCTGTGTTGGTTTGTGATAATGTTGATTGTGTTTTCTGAGCTACAAGATGGCCAGTCTGGCCTAAAGGTCATGACTGCGTCATCTAGGCTGTCTAAAGGGATTAGTTAATTAGCCCATGTTAGTTAGGTTTCTGGTCACAGGTGTATGTTCAGAGTAATATGAGCAGGAGGTATGCACCTCCTCTTTTACTGTATAAAAGAGCCTGTATTCCTTTCAATAAAAGAGATTCCTGTTTGAACTTACATACAGCCTGCCTGATGTTTGTTCTGAGCTATCACAACTGGATTTGAACAGCACATAGCTGTAGTTCAAATCTCGGAGCATCAGATGACTGAACCATCAGACATTGCAATCTGATTCAATAGCCACAGAGGAGTGTCGGGAGAGTGGAACCGAGCCAGCAGGGGCTTGTTACAGACTTGAATAACTTTTTTCTGCACATGTCGTATAGTAGACATGGGCCAAACACCACCCTGTTTGGTTTGCAGCAGAACTCCCGAACAGGGGAAATTTTCTAACCCGAACGACGAACCCGTTTGAAGTCTATGGGAGCCGAACAGGAAAAATCAAAAGTGCCCATTTTGAAGGCATATATGCAAGTAGCTGGCCATAAAAGGGGTATAGGGGTCTGGGTACTGCACTGGGGGACATGTATCAATAAAAACATTTTTTTAACCACTTAAGCCCCGGAGCATTTGGCTGCCCAAAGACCAGAGCACTTTTTGCGATTTGGCACTGCGTAGTTTTAACTGACAATTGCGCGGTCGTGCGACGTGGCTCCCAAACAAAAGTGACGTCCTTTTTTCCCCACAAATAGAGCTTTCTTTTGGTGGTATTTGATCACCTCTGCAGTTTTTATTATTGTACTATAAACAAAAAAAGCGACAATTTTGAAAAAAAAACACATTATTTTTTACTTTTTGCTATAATAAATATCCCCAAAAATGTATAAAAAACATTTTTTTTCCTTAGTTTAGGCCCATACGTATTCTACATATTTTTGGTAAAAAAAACCCAATAAGCGTTTATTGATTGGTTTGCGCAAAAGTTATAGCGTCTACAAAATAGGGGATAGTTTTATGGCATTTTTATTGATAATTTTTTTTTACTAGTAATGGTGGCGATCAGCAATTTTTATCGTGACTGCGACATTATGGCAGACAGATCGGACACTTTTGGTGTGATTTTGGGACCATTTACATTTATACAGTGATCAGTGCAATTAAAAATGCATTGCTTACTGTGTAAATGTGACTGGCAGTGAAGGGATTAACCACTAGGTGGCGCTGTAGGGGTTAAGTGTGTCCTAGAGAGTGATTCTAACTGTGGGGGGAGGGGCTATGTGTGACATGATACTGATCACCGCTCCCGATTACAGGGAGCTGTGATCAGTGTCCTGTCACTAGGCAGAACGGGGAAATGCTTGTTTACATTAGGAGGAGCTGTATTTTTAATTATGCTTAACCACTTCAGCACCGGAAGAATTTACCTCCTTCCTGACTGGGCCATTTTTTTGCGATACGGCGCTGCGTTGCTTTAACTGACAATTGCGCGGTTGTGCAATGCTGTACCCAAGCAAAATTTACATTTTTTTTTCCCACAAATAGAGCTTTCTTTTGGTGGTATTTGATCACCTCTGCAGTTTTTATTTTTTGCGCTATAAACAAAAAAAGATTTTGAAAAAAAATAAATACTTTTTACTTTTTGCTATAATAAATATCCCCCAAAAAATATATAAAAAAACAAATTTCTTCCTCAGTTTAGGCCGATATGTATTCTTCTACATGTTTTTTGTAAAAAATGTTGTTTTTGTTTGGTTTGCGTAAAAGTTATAGCGTCTACAAAATAGGGGATAGATTGATGGAATTTTTATTTTTTATCTTTTTACTAATAATGGTGGCGATCTGTGATTTTTATCAGGACTGTGACATTATGGCGGACAGATCGGACACTTTTGACACTGTTTTGGGACCATTGACATTTATACAGCAATCAGTGCTATAAATAGCCACTGATTACTGTATAAATGTCATTGGAGGGAAGGGGTTAACACTAGGGGGCGACCAAGGGGTTAATTGTGTTACCTAGGGAGTGATTCTAACTGTGGGGGGATGGGAATGCTTGGGGGAGGAGACCAATCGGTGTTCCTAAGCATTAGGAACAACAGATTTCTCTCCTCACCCCTGAAAGAACAGAGATCTATCTGTTTAGATTGCTCCTTCTCAGGAGCAATCGCAAGTAGCCAGCTGCCATCGGGCCGCTGGTGAAACGCATGAGCTCCTACATCAAGCAGCAGCCGTGCGTGCCCTATACTCCTTAAAGCAAGTGCCGTACAGCTATGGCGATTAGCGCAGGAGTGCCACTGTGCCGCCATCAATCGACGCTGGGTGGTCGGCAAGCGGTTAAAGTGCAACAATAAAAATCTCCTTTAAATATAGTGACTGGGGGGTCCCAATAATGTGCTTGTAAAGTGGGGCATCTGTAGCATGCATAAAACATGCTGCAGCAAAAATTACATTTCTAAAAAAGAAAAACGAGTCAAATCCCACGTAAAATAACTCACGATTGCAATTTCCGGCACCCGGCTATTGAAAAAATAACGTAAAAACAGGCGTTAAAGGTCTGGTATGGACGGGGGGACCCCATGCCAAAATTAAAAAAAAAAAAAAATGGTGTGTGGTCCCCCCCAAAAATCCATACTAGTCCCTTATCCGGGCATGCAGCCTGGCAGGTCAGGAAAGAGGGGGAATCAGTGAGTGGCCCCCCTGCTGAACCATACCAAGCCACATGCCCTCAATATGAGGGCTGGTGCTTTGGGGTGGGGGGGCTCTGCCCCCCACCCCAAAGCACCTCGTCCCCATGTTGATTGGGACAAGGGCTTCAACCCCACAACCATGGCCGGTGGTTGTAGGGGTCTGCGGGCAGAGGGGCTTATGGAAATCTGGAAGCCCCCTTTAACAAGGGGGCCCCTAGATCCTGGCCCCTCCCTATGTGAACGAGTATTGGGTACATAGTAGAAGTGGTATTGGAGTAAAGTTTTTGACAATTTCTTTATTAAAAAATTTAAACACGTCCCCCGATGTAAATCCAACGTCAATCACGCTGCCCGCTGACCCAAAAAATAAAAAAAACGCTCCCGCCTCCTCCCGCCGAAAGCATGCTCTGCAATTTGACATTTCCTATATAGGTAAGGGGCGGGGCCACCTGGCTACATCACCTGGTGGCACCACCCCCTTCTGACGTCACATGTCCAGAATGCACCAGTCCATGACATCAGAAGGGGCTCGGTGCATGCCCGGATAAGGGTCTGGTACGGATTTTAGGGGGACCCCACGCCACTCCCCTTTTTTTTTTTTATTGTTCAGCTTTCAGTGGGGAAACCCATTGACAGCTGATGACTCTATGGTTGTTAATAGGGATGAGCTTCGTGTTCGAGTCGAACCCATGTTCGACTCGAACATCGGCTGTTCGACCGTCCGTCGAATTGCGAACGTTATGGGCCGTTCGCGCCAAATTCGTGTGGCGCGTCACGGCCCATAATTCACTGCGGCATCGCAGTGCATTGCTGGCTGATGATTGGCCAAGCATGCACTATGACCCGCATGCTTGGCCAATCACAGCGCCGTCAGTAGAGAGAGCTGTAATTGGCCAAAGCCAGGGTGGCTTTGGCCAATTATGGCTCAGGGGATTTAGTACACGCCCCACACTATATAAGGCCGCCTGCACGGCGGCCCTGTGTAGTGTGTTCCGGTGTGCTGATAGAGAGAGAGACAGACAGTGTCATTTGATTTGAGAGCTAGATTAGGCTAGATCTGTTCCTGCTCTTTACATTTAGTGCAGTGCGTCCTGCTCACAGTGTTCAGCTAGATCTGTTCCTGCTCTTTACATTTAGTGCAGTGCGTCCTGCTCACAGTGTTCAGCTAGATCCGTTCCTGCTCTTTACATTTAGTGCAGTGCGTCCTGCTCACAGTGTTCAGCTAGATCTGTTCCTGCTATTTACATTTAGTGCAGTCAGTGCGTCCTGCTCACAGTGTTCAGCTAGATCCGTTCCTGCTATTTACATTTAGTGCAGTCAGTGCGTCCTGCTCACAGTGTTCAGCTAGATCCGTTCCTGGTATTTACATTTAGTGCAGTGCGTCCTGCTCACAGTGTTCAGCTAGATCCGTTCCTGCTATTTACATTTAGTGCAGTGCGTCCTGCTCACAGTGTTCAGCTAGATCCGTTCCTGCTATTTACATTTAGTGCAGTGCGTCCTGCTCACAGTGTTCAGCTAGATCCGTTCCTGCTATTTACATTTAGTGCAGTCAGTGCGTCCTGCTCACAGTGTTCAGCTAGATCCGTTCCTGCTATTTACATTTAGTGCAGTCAGTGTGTCCTGCTCACAGTGTTCAGCTAGATCCGTTCCTGCTATTTACATTTAGTGCAGTTAGTGCGTCCTGCTCACAGTGTTCAGCTAGATCCGTTCCTGCTATTTACATTTAGTGCAGTGCGTCCTGCTCACAGTGTTCAGCTAGATCCGTTCCTGCTATTTACATTTAGTGCAGTGCGTCCTGCTCACAGTGTTCAGCTAGATCCGTTCCTGCTATTTACATTTAGTGCAGTGCGTCCTGCTCACAGTGTTCAGCTAGATCCGTTCCTGCTATTTACATTTAGTGCAGTCAGTGCGTCCTGCTCACAGTGTTCAGCTAGATCCGTTCCTGCTATTTACATTTAGTGCAGTGCGTCCTGCTCACAGTGTTCAGCTAGATCTGTTCCTGCTATTTACATTTAGTGCAGTCAGTGCGTCCTGCTCACAGTGTTCAGCTAGATCCGTTCCTGCTATTTACATTTAGTGCAGTGCGTCCTGCTCACAGTGTTCAGCTAGATCCGTTCCTGTTATCTTCCTACTGACAGGCAGGCTTGTCTGGTTACAGTATATAAAGCTACCTGAAGAAAATTACAGGTGTTCTATCCCAGCTTAGTGCAGCTACAGGCCATTAGTATGTCTGGAAGGCCAAGAAGGAGAGGCAGACAGTCACAAGCCAATAAGAGAGGGCAAGCAGGCTCTGTGTCTAGTGCTGGTCGTGGAGACGGTGCATCCTCATCAGCACGTGGCCATGGGACACGCTTGGCCTTTTTTTCGGCAGCTGGCCGTGTTGAGCCGCAACATGCGGAAAACTTGGTCGAGTGGATGACCAAGCCGTCCTCATCCTCCTCATCCTCTCTCACCCATGCCCAGGGTGCTTTGTCTGGCAAAGCAGCGGCCTCTTCCCTCAGCTCAATGTCATCAGTGACTCCTTCCCTAGCTCCACCATGTCCTCATGAGGATTCCCTCGAACTGTTTGACCACAGTGTTGGGTACATGCTCCAGGAGGATGCCCAGCGTTTGGAAGGCTCTGATGATGATACTGAGCTCGATGAAGGCAGTAACATGAGCACGGACAGAGGGGGTGCCCAAGAAGGACAGCAATCTGGCAGTCATGCTCCCCCTGCTGCAGCATACTGCCAGGTTTGCTCCAGTGATGAGGAGGGAGGGGATGATGAGGTCACTGACTCAACGTGGGTGCCTGATAGGAGAGAGGAGGAGGAGGAGGAGGAGGAGGCGGCACATCACCAACGAGGCAGGATGCCCTCCAGGGGCCAGCCTAAGGGCAGCACATTGACTGCATCACACCCCAAAGCTCCACATGTGCAGGGCGCTGCAGTCTCTGCGCGTTATTCAAAAAGTTCTTTGGTGTGGGCCTTTTTTGAGACGAGTGCATCAGATCGCACCGCTGCTATTTGCAACATATGTCTCAAGCGTATCTCGCGTGGCCAAAACAGCTCCCGCTTGGGTACCACATGCTTGACCAGACATATGTTGACCTGCCATGCAGTTCGTTGGCAAGCATGTCTAAAAGACCCACACCAAAGAACAAAGAGGATCTCTCCTTGCTCCTCATCAGCTGAGATTTCCAACCCCACTAGACCTTCAGTCCTCTCTGAGACCTGCAGTGAGAGGAATGAAGGTGTAGAATTAGGTGTGTCACAGCCAAGTACTTGTGGGCAATCTGCTTTTGGTACACCGACGCCAGATTGTACCAGGCAAATTTCCCTGCCCCAGCTGCTGCACCGCCGAAAGAAGTTTGCTCCCAGCCATCCACATGCCCAGCGGTTGAATGCTAGCTTGGCAAAATTGCTAGCACTTCAACTGCTGCCTTTTCAGTTGGTAGACTCTGCCCCCTTCCGTGAGTTTGTGGAATGTGCGGTTCCTCAGTGGCAGGTACCCAAACGCCACTTTTTCTCACGGAAGGCGATTCCAGCTCTCTACCGGCATGTGGAAGGCAATGTCCATGCCTCGCTGGACAGGGCGGTCAGCGGTAAGGTGCATATTACCGCTGACTCATGGTCCAGCAGGCATGGACAGGGACGTTACTTAAGTTTCACGGCGCATTGGGTGACTCTGCTGGCAGCTGGGAAGGATGCAGGACAAGGTGCAGTAGTGTTGGAGGTTGTTCCGCCACCACGCCTCCAAAATGCTGATTGTGACACACCTCTCTCCTCCACCCCCTCCTCTTCTTCTTCCTCCATGGCCTCTTCCTCGGAACCAGCGGTGCTCCGTAGGCGTTCAAGGGGCTACGCAAGTACGCAGGCCAAAAGATGCCATGCGGTGCTTGAGCTGGTGTGCTTGGGGGACAGGAGCCACACTGGGGCAGAGGTTCTGTCAGCTCTGCAGGGGCAGGTTCAGAGGTGGTTGACGCCACGCCAACTTAAGGCAGGAATGGTGGTTTGCGACAATGGCACCAACCTCCTCTCTGCCCTCCGACAGGGACAACTGACCCATGTGCCCTGTTTGGCTCACGTCCTTAACTTGGTGGTGCAGCGGTTCTTGGGCAGGTACCCGGGCTTACAGGATGTCCTGAGGCAGGCCAGGAAAGTCTGTGTGCATTTCCGCCGGTCATATAATGCCAGTGCTCGGCTGACGGACCTCCAAAAGGAGTTTAACCTGCCCAAGAACCGCCTAATCTGTGACATGCCCACCAGGTGGAACTCGACATTGGCCATGCTGCAGCGGCTGCACACGCAGCAGAGGGCCATAAATGAGTACCTGTGCGACTATGGCACCAGGACAGGGTCAGGGGACCTTGGTTTTTTTTCCCCACGCCAGTGGGCCATGATCAGGGATGCATGCACTGTCCTGTCACCATTCGAGGAGGCCACGAGGATGGTGAGCACTGACAGTGCATGCATCAGTGACACTGTCCCCCTTGTCCACCTGTTGGAGCACACGCTGCGTGGAATAATGGACAGGGCACTTGAGGCAGAACAGAGGCAGGAAGAGGAGGACTTCCTTAGCTCTCAAGGCCCCCTTTATCCAGACAGTGTTCCTGCGTGCCCGCCGATCACACAGGAAGAGGAGGAGGAGGAGGAGGAGGAGGAGGAGGAAGATTGTGTCAGTATGGAGGTGGAGCCTGGCACTCAGCATCAGCAGTCTTTAAGGGATCAGTCCCAAGGAACACATGGACTTGTACGTGGCTGGGAGGAGGTGGCTGCGGACGTTGTTGTCCTTAGTGACCCAGAGGACTCCGGACCGAATGCCTCAGCAAACCTACGCTGCATGGCCTCCCTGATCCTGCAAAGCCTGCGTAAGGATGCTCGTATTCGTGGTATCAAGGAGAAGGACCAATACTGGCTGGCAACCCTCCTTGATCCACGTTACAAGGGTAAGGTTGCGGACCTTATCTTGCCATCGCAGAGGGAGCAGAGGATGAAACATCTTCGGGAGGCCTTGCAGAAAGGTCTGTGCAACGCGTTCCCAGAGACTGGGAGGTTACAAACTCCTGTTTCTGGACAACGTGTTGCTGAGGCTTCGGTCAGTCAAAGAAGGAGCGGTGGAGAAGGTGGCCGTCTGACCGATGCGTTCAGACAATTTTTTGGTCCGCAGCCCCAAGGTATGATCGGTTCCAGCAACCATCGCCAGCGTCTGTTTTACATGGTGCAGGAATACCTAGGGGCAAGATCAGACTTGGACACCTTTCCCACCGAAAATCCTCTGGGTTACTGGGTCTTGAGGATGGATCACTGGCCAGAGCTTGCACAGTATGCAATTGAGCTACTGGCCTGTCCTGCATCCAGCGTTCTTTCGGAACGCACATTCAGTGCTGCTGGAGGCGTGGTAACCGATCACAGGGTGCGTCTGTCCACTGACTCGGTCGATCGGCTGACCTTCATAAAAATGAATCAGTCTTGGATCACCACCAGCTACCAAGCACCTGATGCTGATGTAACTGAATAATTTTTTTCAGATCCCTTCAAAGACTGCCTATGCTGATGCTGAGTGACTATCCCTGAGTAATTATCCTCTTCCTCCTCAATCATCACGCTGATAGCTTGTAAGAACATTTTTGGTTCTGGGCGCCACCACCAGTGCCTAAGGCACAATTTTTCAGCCCCTGTATAACAGGGGCGTGTAATTACAATTTTTGATGTAATACTTTGCAGCACGGCTCGTTCCTGCGTTCCAACTAGAGTGTCTGTGAGGGGTTGCAGTGTTGTGGCACCAGCACCAGTGCCTAAGGCCCAATTTTTCTGCCCCTGTCTAACAGGGGCGTGTAATTACAATTTTTGATGCAATACTTTGCAGCAGTGCTCGTTCCTGCGTTCCAACTAGAGTGTCTGTGAGGGGTTGCAGTGTTGTGGCACCAGCACCAGTGCCTAAGGCCTAATTTTTCAGCTCCTGTTCAACAGGGGCATGTAATTACAATTCTTGATCTAATATTTCACAGCAGGGCCCTGTGAGGGCTTACAGTGTTTTGGCCACAGCAACACCTAAGGCCCAAATTTCTGCTGAGTATATAGGGCAGGACCCTACTTTCAAACATCTAACTTACAAACGACTCCTACTTGCAAACGGAAGGAGACAACAGGAAGTGAGATGAAATCTACCCCTAGGAAGGGAAATTCTCTCATGTAAGAGTTAATATGGGAAAACAATTTCTCCTTTCCACTGATGCTTTCCAATCCTTGTTCCACAAAAAAACCCAAATTTTCAAAAAACATTTTTCATTGGGACAAAAAAGTGAGGTGAAATCTTCTGAAGAGGAGGAAAGACGCAAAACAAATGTCACAGGGGTGATAACCCTTCCCTATGTTTTCCAAAAAGCTTAGAAAAGATTTTTTGGCTGGAGCTAAACACGTTAAAAATGTTCAAAATTACAAACAGATTCTACTTAACAACAAACCTACAGTCCCTGTCTTGTTTGCACCGCCTGTATACTGCTGTTCAGAGTATATAGGGACCTTTCCTTATTTTAATTTGGGTGCGGGGTTCCCCTTAATATCCATACAAGACCCAAAGGGCCTGGTAATGGACTGGGGGGTACCCATGCCGTTTGTCTCACTGATTTTCATCCATATTGGCAGGACCCGACATGACATTAAACCCGCAAGCAGTTTTAAATGAGATTTTTTCCTTTAAAAATGACATTTGGTGCAGGGACTGTTCTAAACATGGGAAACACGCGTCACTTTACAGGCATACTATAGACACCCCCCAGGTACGATATTTAAAGGAATATTTCACTTTTTTTTTTTTACTTTAAGCATCATTAAAATCACTGCTCCCGAAAAAACGGCCGTTTTTAAAAGTTTTTTTTGCATTGATACATGTCCCCTGGGGTAGGACCCGGGTCCCCACACCCTTTTTAGGACAATACCATGCAAATTAGCCTTTAAAATGAGCACTTTTGATTTCGAACGTTCGAGTCCCATAGACGTCAATGGGGTTCTAACGTTCGTGCGAACTTGCGGTCCGTTCACGGGTTCTGGTGCGAACCGAACCGGGGGGTGTTCGGCTCATCCCTAGTTGTTAAGGATGATGCGGCTAGCTTCCCAGCCCCGCTCCCTAACAATGAGTTTACACTGTGCCCTAATTGGGCAAAGCTTTGCCCAATCAGGGCGTAGAATGTACAGCACTCAGTGCATTGCAGGGTGTTAGTCGGGGAGAACACCTGGCGAACACCCTGCAAATTTGGGCATTCAAACTCATGCTTGGGCCAAACCATTCACCCATCCCTACTGTATAGCAATGTTTGCCATACAAGGACTATAAGTATTCATTATGGAATGTTGTTTGTGTAGTTAATTTGTGGGTAGTCCCCTATGCCAGGTGTGGATGATGACTTGTTATTAATATCTCTTGGCCAAAAATTTTTTATCTTTTCTTTTTTTCTTGTAGTATATATATATATATATTTATATTATCATTAACCACTTGCCGACCGCCTAACGCAGATATACTGCGGCAGAATGGCACGGGCAGGCAAAATCACGTACCTGGTACGTGATCTGCCTCCCCCGGTGCCCGAGGCGGTCGGCTTCATTAAGGGAGCGATCCAGGCTGAGGGGGAGACCACTCATTCATGGCCACCCCCTCGCGATCGCTCCCAATGAATGAGAATCTTCCTCTGCTGCTGTATAGTAAACAGCGGCAGAGGAAGTGATGTCATCTCTCCTCAGCCCTGTATTTTCTATTCCGGCACCGAGGAGAGAAGACATCTGAGTAAGTGCACAACACATACACCCACAGTAAAACACACCAGGCACACTTTACACCCCCCGATCACCCCCTAATCACCCCCCCTGTCTCAGTGACACCAATAGCAGTTTTTTTTTCTGATTACTGCATTGGTGTCAGTTTGTGACAGTTATAAGTGGTAGGGCAGTTAGTGTTAGCCCCCTTTAGGTCTAGGGTACCCCCCTACCCCCCAATAAAGTTTTAACCCCTTAATCACCCCCCATCGCCAGTGTCACTAAGCGATCGTTTTTCTGATCGCTGTATTAGTGTCACTGGTGACGCTAGTTAGAGAGGAAAATATATAGGTTCGCCGTCAGCGTTTTATAGCGTCAGGGACTCCCATTTACTATCTAACAAAGGTTTTAACCCCTTGATTACCACAAGTTAACCCTTTCACCAGTGATTACTGTAAAACTGTTATGGGTGACACTGGTTAGTTAGTTTATTTTTTAAAGTGTCAGGGCATCCGCCGTTTATTACCTAATAAAGGTTTAGCCCACTGATTGCCCAGCGGTGATATAAGCTAGGTTTTAGGGTCAGATAGGGTCTGCGTTGCCCCAGGCAGTGTCAGGTTAGCGCCAGTACCGCTAACACCCACGCACGCACCATACACCTCGCTTAGTGGTATAGTATCTGAACGGATCAGATCTATACTAGTGTCCCCAGGAGTTTAGGGTTCCCAAAAACGCAGTGTTAGCAGGATCAGCCCAGATACCTCCTAGCACCTGCGTTTTGCCCCTCCGCCCAGCCCAGCCTACCCAAGTGCAGGATCGATCGATCACGGTCACTTACAAAACACTAAACACATAACTGCAGCATTCGCAGAGTCAAGCCTGATCCCTGCGATCGCTAACAGTTTTTTTGGTAGCGTTTTGGTGAACTGGCAAGCACCAGCCCCAGGCAGCGTCAGGTTAGTGCCAGTAGCGCTAACACCCACGAACGCACCATACACCTCCCTTAGTGGTATAGTATCTGAACGGATCAATATCTGATCCGATTAGATCTATACTAGCATCTCCAGCAGTTTAGGGTTCCCAAAAATGCAGTGTTAGCGGGATCAGCCCAGATACCTGCTAGCACCTGCGTTTTGCCCCTCCGCCCAGCCCACCCCAGCCCACCCAAGTGCAGTAAAGTGAGTCCTGGAGCAAGAGAGCGAAGGGATCAGCGGAGGGACAGCATTACATGTGCGGACTGCACAGTCACGCTGTCAGATAGTATTACTTTAAGGAGAGGGGGAGTGGTTTCAGGAGGGGAGGCATCAGGAGAAAGTATTGGGAGATTAGGAGGAAGTGACGTCAGTGTTGAGCGGCGGGGAGAGAAGATTCACACGCGCTCCCACCGCTCGGTTTCTTTCCCTGTGATGATGGCGAACTCGGCGGCGATGGAAGAGATGATTATGCGGCAGCTGCAGAGCAAGGGGGTGACTGGCTGCAGGCTCAGGTAGCGGCGGTGTTACAGGAGAGCGGAGCAGCGGCGAACGGGGGGGGGGCTGTGACTCTACGTGGGCACCATTCCCGGCCGCCGGAGCGCTTCAGCTCTGACACCGCACCTGGGAGTCAGAGGCCACTGCCTGAGAGGAGAGGAGCCATCCATCCACCCCCAGTGAGCACCAGCAACAAGGCAGCAGGGATGGAGACAGGAGGAGGACACAGCGCAGAGGCAGGAGGGGAGGAATGGGGGAGCCCAGCGCAGCACATGGCTCTGCCCCCCCAGCTTGACGCAGATGCCAGGAGCAGGCACCCGGGGATGCGATGAAAGGTACGAGCACCCAACCGGCCCGGCGGGGGATGATCGAGCCCCGGGGGGCTGGCCAAGTGACCGAAGCAGCCAGCAGCCCTGCAACTTCCAGAGGGAGGACGGTGAGAAGCACGGTGACGTGTGTGATCAGAGGGATCAGAGAGAGATCATCAGCGGCCAAGGCCAGTGAGAGACGCAGAAGTCCATCATGGCAGGCAGCGCGCGGGTCTGGCGGGACACCGCAGAGAGCTGGATGGGAGAGACAACGCAGACCCACGGCAGCCAGAGCAGGTCCCTCTGAGGTACAGCCAGTGGTCGTTCGGCGAGAAGAGGTCAGTGACAGATCGAAGGGAGAGCTGTCTGGGTTGGAGAGGGACAAGGACCAGGGGCCTACTGCGGCGGTGGATTCGGGAGTGGCGGCTGATGGGCCCAGTCCTGGGCAGCCCAGTGAGTGCATTTCCACTTTATCTGTTTCTTCTTTATTAGATAAGTTGTTAGAACAGGGCAGAAACAAGGGGTTCCCCGGGGGGAGTAGTTCAGCGGGGGCAAGTGGGGTTAGGCCCCCTACAGTGCAGCCTAGGGACGTGGGGGACAGGGCTGGTGGGGTTGGTTTACAGAATTTACTGTCAGGTTTGCGGGAGTTGGTTCAGCGCTTCGAACCAACCGCGGGGGACGGTTCGTTCCCGGCGCAGGTGTGGGCTACACCACAGGGGACCGGAGGTGCTGCAGCGCTTACTCCGCCGGCAACTGGTATTGTCGGGGATGCGCCGGTGACGGGTACGGGGTCTGCGGTGGTCGATCCGCCGACAACTCCGACCAGCGCTTCGGCCCTGGAAAATCAGGAAAAATAGGCAGAGAAAAAGGCGGAGTCGGTTAGGTTGGCGGATTCTGCGAAGAGCAAGGTTTATGTCTGTTTTGAGGGCCTACTTGGAGCTCATCTCAAGACAGAGGTAAAGGGAAAAATTTGGCGGGATGAATATGTAGAGATATTCACATTGTTGCCGTTGGAAAAGTTCAATCTCGACAGATTGAAGCCAGAAGCGAACAAGAAGGAAGATGAGGAGAAAACGCAGATATAGGTTGATTCCGCATACCTTTTCTAACTGGTTACAGGAGTTCGCCATCTTGGCGAGTGTAATTGGGGAAAAGGCCCCGGAGCACTGCTCAGCTTTGTTCATATACTTGGAAGCCATTAGTGAGGCGCATCGGACGTATGGAGGGATAGCGTGGCTCTGATACGATGAGCAGTTTCGCCAACGGATGGCTGTCCGACCGTCACTACGCTGGGACCACAAGGATATCAGCCTGTGGATGAAGCTTATGACAGTGGCGAGGGCTCCCACAGTTTTTTCAGGCAGGGGTCGGAGGTAACACAGCTCCAGGACAAGTGACCGACAAGAAATGGGGCTTCTGTTGGCAGTTCAACGACGGCACATGTAAGTATGGTGCAAACTGCCAATTTAAGCACACATGCTCCAGCTGCGGGGGTTCTCACGCACTGTTCAAGTGCTTTAGAAGAGGGAAGGGGCGTGGCGGAGAGTCTGCGAATAAGAGGGATGACGCCGGTGTGGGTGGAAAGGATGCGTCCTTTCCTCAGTAGGTACCCCGACCGAAAAGAGGCCCAGTTGTAAGACGCAGGTTTCGGGTTTGGTTTTAAAATTCCGTGCTCTTTGACGGTGGCCCCTCCCATGGCGACGGATTTACGTTCGGCCATGCTGCATCCGACGGTGGTTTCGGAAAAATTTGAGAAAGAAGTAAGTTTAGGCCGCATGGCTGGCCCTTTTACTTCTGTTCCTCTTCAGGACTTGGTGGTATCCCCATTGGGGGTAGTTCCCAAGAAAGAGCAGAACGAATTCAGATTGATTCACCACCTTTCCTTTCCAAAGGGTGGGTCGGTCAATGATTCGATTGCTCCAGAGGAGTGTGCGGTGACATATACTTCTTTTGATGCTGCGATTTCTTGGGTGCGTCGCTACGGACAGGGGTCATTGATGGCGAAAGCAGATATTGAATCTGCTTTTCGGCTTTTACCGGTTCACCCGGACAGCTTTCGGCTCTTGGGCTGCGTATGGAATGGGCATACTACGTCAATCGTTGCCTCCCGATGGGCTGCTCTATTTCCTGCGCTTTCTTTGAAATGTTCAACTCATTCTTGGAATGGGTGGTTCGGGACGTATCTGGGATCAATACGATCATTCATTATCTTGATGATTTCCTATGCGTCGGCCCACCGGGTTCCAAGATCTGTGCTGTCCTCTTAGGGATGTTACAGCATATAGCGGAGCGTTTTGGAGTACCGCTAGCTCCAGAAAAAATGGAAAGCCCCAAGTCTAACATCGTCTTTCTGGGAATTGAAGTGGATTCCATGGGCATGGAGTGCCAACTCCCGGCGGACAAATTGGAAAGTCTCAAGGCTGAGCTTTGTGGGACCACCGGCAGGCGCAAGGTGCAATTGCGGCAACTACAATCGTTATTAGGGAAGCTGAATTTTGCTTGCCGAATAATTCCCATGGGTAGGGTGTTTTGCCGGCGGTTGTCGGCTGCTACTGCCGGGGTTCGGGCTCCCACTCACTTCGTGAGTCTTAACAAGGAGCATAGGGAGGACTTACTAGTATGGCAGGAATTCCTGGAATCATTTAATGGGCGCTCTCTTTGGATGTCAGATCCCATTAGTAATTGGGATCTTGAATTATTCACGGACGCAGGCAGGCTCGACGGGCTATGGGGCTGTCTTTCAGAGACAGTGGAGTGCCGCTCGATGGCCCCAGGCTTGGGAGGAAACTGGGTTCTTAAAAAACCTTGTCCTCCTGGAGCGGTTTCCAATTGTGGTAGCAATGGAAATATGGGGGGAATCATTCCGTAACATGAAGGTGCGGCTCAACTGTGACAACCTGGGGGTTGTCCAGGTGATTAACCGGTTGTCGGCCAAGTCTGTGCCGGTGGTTAGGTTGCTGAGATATTTAGTGTTGAGCTGTTTGAAATTGAATGTTTTCATCTACGCTGTACACTTACCAAGGCTGACGCTTGGTGTTGAGAACACCAAGGCTGATGCTCTGTCTCGTTTCCAGTGGGACAGGTTTCGGGAATTGGCACCAGATGCGGAGCAGCAGGGGGTTACCTGCCCCGACTGGCTGTGGAACGTTGCCTTGGGAACGTGGCAGGGTGGATTCAGCGCTCCGTGAGTAAGGCCACTTGGGACGCCTACTCCAAGGTATGGCAGGAGTGGTTAGTGTGCTTGCATAGGCTGGGCATCGCCCCTGAGGGCCCGGAGATCACACATGCGATTCTTTATTTTATTAATATGGGCTTTGAAAGGGAGATTTCGGCAGCTGCCATCGATAAAATATTGGCAAGTTTGGCTTTTCTTTTTAAATTGCAAGGGCAACGGGACTATACAAAAGAATTTTGGGTGAAGCAAGAAGTAAAGGGATACAGGAAATCGCATAGAAAGATAGATGGGCGGCGCCCAGTGTCTTTTCATATGCTACAGGGTCTATTCTTTCATATTTCGTCCATTTGTGTTTCTGAATACGAAAGTGCCTTGATCCGGGCAGTGTTCGCACTAGCGTTCTTTGGAGCGTTACGGGTGAGCGAGCTCGTCAGCCCTTCAAAGCGGATTCAAGGGGGGCTGCTATGGGAGGATTTGGATTGTTCGAAGGATTCAGTTAGAATTTGGATAAAACGGTCCAAAACTGATCAGTTTGGGAAAGGTATTGAGTTGGTAGTTTTTCGGATTTCGGAGTCCCCCATTTGTCCTGTAAGAGCGGTGCAATCGTTCAAGGACTTTTTGATGCACGCAGATGGGTTGTACGATCCCAACAGTTTTTCCTCATAGGCGCAGCTACAGAGGCAGCCAGTGCCGGGCTTAATTCAGAGGCGGTAAAGCGCATAGGGAGGTGGGATTCGGACAGATTTAGGCTCTATATTCGGCCACATTTGTTACAGTCATAAAAAAAAATGAAGGGAGAGTTTTGGGGGGTTATTTGGGGTTTAGTGTTTGTTGTAGGGAGGGTACTTACTGTTTTTGTTTGTCATCTTCTGATTCACAGGTGAAAAGGTGGGCTTGGTTTGGATCCTGGGCCACTCCTTCGTTTTTTGGGGGGCCAGATGAGCTGATGTTCGACCTAATGGTAGGCAATTGGGCATCCCCAGGCATGAGGCTCAGGTCAGATGGATCGGGGTACCGGGTATGCTTTGGAGTAGGGTAAGGTCTGAAGTCCACAGGTTCGCTCGTTGGGACAGGGCACCAGATGTTTTGATGCCACATGTGGGAGGAAATGATATGGGAGCCAGGTCCATGAGGGACCTAATACGGGACATTAAATGCGATGTTTTACGGCTACAGGCGGCCTTTTCAGGTATGGTCATAGTGTGGTCGGATATGGTAGGCAGGACATCTTGGCGGTGGGCTTGGTCAGCTAAAAAGGTTTATAGGGCCCGGGTAAAGGTGAATAAGGAAGTTAGTAGGTTTATTATGCAGAATGGGCGGTGACAATAAGGCATAGAGAGTTAGAGGTGGACACATGGAGGTACCTTAGGAGTGATGGGGTGCACCTCAACTAAGTTGGAACAGACCTTTGGGCTTTGGGCCTGCAGGAAGGTATAGAACGTGCTTTGAGAGTGTGGAGATGCTCGCAGGGGTAAGGTTTTACCCCTTGCGAGCAGTGGCAGTGGTTTGGGTCTGTGAGGAGCAGGAGATGTGTGTTATATGGAGATATAACTTGGTTGGTACCCATATATAATATGGGGATTTATCTGGTACCTTCCGGTTACGAGGGGCTAACCAGGAAGGGGTAAAGTTAATAATAGGCCGTTAAGGCCATTTACTCCAATACCTTGTCAAGTCTTTTGTGGGAAGGTTTGGAGGGTGGAGAGTATGTTTAAGGGGTAATTTGGGACTGGGGAGTAAGTCCTTCACATGTCATGATCGATCACTGTCACTTACAAAACACTAAACACATAACTGCAGCATTCGCAGAGTCAGGCCTGATCCCTGCGATCGCTAACAGTTTTTTTGGTAGCGTTTTGGTGAACTGGCAAGCACCAGCGGCCTAGTACACTCTGGTCGTAGTCAAACCAGCACTGCAGTAACACTTGGTGACATTGAGAGTCCCATAAGTGCAGTTCAAGCTGGTGAGGTGGCAAGCACAAGTAGTGTCCTGCTGCCACCAAGAAGAAGACAAACACAGGCCCGTCATGCCCATAGTGCCCTTCCTGCTGCATTCGCCAATCCTAATTGGGAACCCACCACTTCTGCAGCACCCATACTTCCCCCATTCACTGGCCAACCAAATGCAGTCGGCTGCATGAGAGGCATTTTCTTTATGTCCTCCTGAGCACCCCTACCCAATGAACCCCCCCCAAAAAAGATGTTGTGTCTGCAGCAAGCGTGGATATAGGCGTGACACATGCTATTATTGTCCCTCCTGTCCTGACAATCCTGGTCTTTGCATTGGTGAATGTTTTAAATGCTACCATACACTAGTTGAGTATTAGCGTAGGGTACAGCATTGCACAGACTAGGCACACTTTCACAGGGTCTCCCAAGATGCCGTCGCATTTTGAGAGACCCGAACCTGGAAACGGTTACAGTTATAAAAGTTACAGTTACAAAAAAAGTGTAAACAAAAAAAAAACACAAAAAAAAAAAAATATAGTTGTTGTTTTATTGTTCTCTCTCTTTCTATTCTCTCTCTATTGTTCTGCTCTTTTTTACTGTATTATATTCTGCAATGTTTTATTGTTAGTATGTTTTATCATGTTTGCTTTTCAGGTATCCAATTTTTTATACTTTAATGTTTACTGTGTTTTATTGTTAACCATTTTTTTGTCTTTAGGTATGCCATTCAGCTGCAGCGCAGATTTATTTATCCTGACAGCAACAGCGTTTGCTCCCACGATACATAAAGCCGTGACTCCAGTGCTGTCGGAGGTGATATGTGCCGAAGCATGGGGGCAGCAGGGGCGGAGGAGCGATTTGCTCCTACCTTTTGGGGCAGATGCCCCCATGCTTCGGCATATATAAATGGTGCATGTATGCCCATCATTAGAAGTGGGTGGATGAAGGGAGGTATTCTAATGGTGGGCATACCCACCAATTTCTTTTTTATTCAGCCCACAGGCTGCATGAAAAAAAAGATTACAATATATGCCCAACAAGGACCAGCAACGTACTGGTATGTTGCTGGACTTTGAGTGGTTATACCAGAATGATGCCTGCAGGTTTAGGTATCATCTTGGTATCATTCTTTTCAGCCAGCGATATGCTTTCATGTAAAAGCAATCCTAGTAGCTAATTAGCCTCCAGACTGCTTTTACAAGCAGTGGGAAGGAATGTCCCCCCGTCCCACCGTTTTCTAAGTTTTTCTCTGGCTCTCCTGTCCCAACAGGGAACCTGAGAATGCAGCCGGTGATTCGGCCAGCTGACCATAGAGCTGATCAGAGACCAGAATGGCTCCAATCATCTCTATGGCCTAAGAAACCGGAAGCTACGAGCATTTCATGACTTAGATTTTGCCAGATGTAAACAGCGCCATTGGGAAATTGGTAAAGCATTTTATCACACTGATCTTGGTGTGGTCAGATGCTTTAAGGGCAGAGGAGAGATCTAGGGTCTAATAAACCCCATTTTTTTTCAAAAAAAGAGTACCTGTCACTACCTATTGCTATCATAGGGGATATTTACATTCCCTGACATAACAATGATGATAAAAAAAAAAAAAGAAAGGAACAGTTTAAAAAAAACATAAAAAAGCAAAAAAAATAATAAAGAAAAAAAAAACACCCCTGACCCCCCCCCCCCCTGCTCTCGCACAAAGGCGAACGCAAGCGTTGGTCTGGCGTCAAATGTAAACAGCAATTGCACCATGCATGTGAGGTATCAGTCGATCGAGGGCAGTAATTTTAGCAGTAGACTTCCTCTGTAAATCTAAAGTGGTAACCTGTAAAGGCTTTTAAAAAATGTATGTAGTTTGTCGCCACTGCACGTTTGTGTGCAATTTTAAAGCGTGTCATGTTTGGTGTCCATGTATTCGGCCTAAGATCATATTTTTTATTTCATCAAACATTTGGCAATATAGTGTGTTTTAGTGCATTAAAATTAAAAAAGTGTGTTTTTCCCCAAAAAATGCATTTGAAAAATCGCTGCGCAAATACTGTGTGAAAAAAAATTAAACACCCACCATTTTAATCTGTAGGGCCTTTGCTTTAAAAATATATAATGTTTGGGGGTTCAAAGTAATTTTCTTGTAAAACAAAATTATTTTTTAATCTAAACAAATAGTGTCAGAAAGGGCTTTGTCTTTAAGTGGTTAGAAGAATGGGTGATGTGTGACATAAGCTTCTAAATGTTGTGCATAAAATGCCAGGACAATTCAACCCCCCCCAAATGACCCCATTTTGGAAAGTAGACACCCCAAGCTATTTGCTGAGAGGCATGTCGAGTCCTTGGAATATTTTATATTGTGACACAAGTTGTGGGAAAAAGACAATTTTTTTTTTGCACAGTTGTCACTAAATGATATATTGCTCAAACATGCCATGGGAAAATGTGAAATTACACCCCAAAATACATTCTGCTGCTTCTCCTGAGTACGGGGATACCCCATGTGTGAGACTTTTTGGGAGCCTAGCCGCATACGGGACCCCAAAAACCAAGCACCGCATTCAGGGTTTCTAAGGGTGTAAAATTTTGATTTCACTCCTCACTGCCTATCACAGTTTCAGCTATGGAATGCCCAGATGGCACACCCCCCCCCCCCCAAATGACCCCATTTTGGAAAGTAGACACCCCAAGCTATTTGCTGAGAGGTATGGTGAGTATTTTGCAGACCTCGCTTTTTTGTCACAAAGTTTTGAAAATTCAAAAAAGAAAAAAAAATACATTTTTCCTTTCTTTCTTCATTTTCAAAAACAAATGAGAGCTGCAAAATACTCACCATGCCTCTCAGCAAATAGCTTGGGGTGTCTACTTTCCAAAATTGGGTCATTTGGGGGGTCGTGCCATCTTGGCATTTTATGGCCTTCGAAACTGTGATAGGTAGTGAGGAGTGAAATCAAAAATTTACGCCCCCTGAGAAATCCTGAAGGTGGTGATTGGTTTTCGGGGCCCCGTACGCAGCTAAGCTTCCAAAAAGTCCCACACATGTGGTATCCCCATACTCACGAGAAGCAGCAGAATGTATTTTGGGGTGTAATTCCACATATGCCCATGGTATGTTTGAGCAATATATCATTTAGTGACAACTTTGTGCAAAAAAAAAAAAAGTTTGTCATTTTACCGCAACTTGTGGCAAAATATAAAATATTCCATGGACTCAACATGCCTCTCAGCAAATAGCTTGGGGTGTGTACTTTCCAAAATGGGGTCATTTGGGGTGGGGGTTCAACTGGCCTGGCATTTTATGGCCTTCAAAATTGTGATAGGTAGTGAGGAGTGAAATCAAAAGTGTACGCCCTTAGAAATCCAGAAGGCGGTGCTTGGTTTTTCGGGGCCCCGTACGCGGCTAGGCTCCCAAAAAGTCCCACACATGTGGTATGGCCTGTGTGAGCAATATATCATTTAGTGACAACTTTTTCTACATTTTTTTTTTGTCATTATTCAATCACTTGGGACAAAAAAATTAATATTCAATGGGCTCAACGTGCCTCTCAGCAATTTCCTTGGGGTGTCTACTTTAGAAAATGGGGTCATTTGGGGGGGTTTTGTACTGCCTTGCCATTTTAGCACCTCAAGAAATGACATAGGCAGTCATAAACTAAAAGCTGTGTAAATTCCAGAAAATGTACCCTAGTTTTGTAGATGCTATAACTTTTGCGCAAACCAATAAATATACGCTTATTGACATTTTTTTTACCAAAGACATGTGGCTGAATACATTTTGGACTAAATGTATGACCAAAATTGAGTTTATTGGATTTTTTTTATAACAAAAAGTAGAAAATATCTTTTTTTCAAAATTTTTGGTCTTTTTCCGTTTATAGCGCAAAAAATACAAACCGCAGAGGTGATCAAATACCATCAGAAGAAAGCTCTATTTGTGGGAACAAAAGGACGCAAATTTTGTTTGGATACAGCATTGCATGACCACACAATTAGCAGTTAAAGTGACGCAGTGCCAAATTGTAAAAAGTGCTCTGGTCAGGGAGGGGGTAAATCCTTGCGGGGCTGAAGTGGTTAAAAAGGATTGGTATAATTATAACTAGTCTGTGCAACTCAGTATGTTGATATATTTGATTATTTCATTTAGTGAGCAGGGTTGAAGTCCTAGTCAGGCTTTTATTTTTTCTCTTGTATTGATGCCCTCCCATATAAGCAAATTAACCGGTTCCCGACTGCCGCAAGCCGATATACGTCGGCAAAATGGCACAGGTGGTCAAATGGGCTTGCCCGCGGTGGTCGGGTTTGTTAGGGGAGCGATCAGTCCCCAGGGCCAGACCAATTATTTATGGTCTGGACCTGGTGATCGCTCCTAATGAATGAAAACCTTCCCCTGCCTCTGTAAGTGTAAACACAGACGACAGGAGGAAGTGATGACATCTCTCCTCGTGGGGTCTTTTTGATTCCAGTGAGAGAGAGAGGACATCTAACCATGAGTTGCACCAACAGTACACTGACATCAGCACACATAGGTACACTTTCCACCCCCTGATCACCCCCCCCAGTTAACCCTTTCACTCCCTGTCACTGTTTTACCAATTGCAGTTTTCAGATTTTTCACTGATTTGGTGTCATTTGTGACTGAAATAAGTGTTAGGGCAGTTAGTATTAACCCCTGTTAAGTCTAGGTTACCGCCTAAACCCCCCTAATAAAGGTTTAACCCCTTGATCACCCCCCAGTTAACCTTTCACCCCCTGTCGACAGTGTCACTAATCGATCGCTGTATTTGTGTCACTGGTGATGCTAGTTAGCCAGTGAGGTGATTAGTTTCACCGTCAGGTTTTTATAGCGTCAAGTACCCACATACATTACCAAATAAAGGTTTTAACCCCCTGGTAAACCCTTTCACCCCGTCACCATTGTCACGAATCAATCGCCGTATTTGTGTCATTGGTGACGTTAGTTAGCCAGTTAGTTTCACCGTCAGGTTTTTATAGCCTCAGGTACCCCCATATATTACCTAATAAAGGTTTTAAGCCCCTGATTGCCCCCTAGTTAACCCTTTCACCCCCTGTCACCAGTGATAACCGTATTAGTGTTATGGGTGACGCTGGTTAGTTAGTTTGTTTTATATAGCATCAGGACACCTGTCGTATATTAACCATTAAAGGTTTAACTCTGTGATCGCCCGGCGGGTGATATAAGTTAGCTTTTAGCGTCAGTCAAGGTCTGCGTCACCCCAGGCAGCTTCAGATTAGTGCCAGTAGTGCTAACACCCACGTACCATACACCCCCCTTAGTAGTATAGTGTCTGAACGGATCGATATCTGATCTGATCGGATCTATACTAGCGTCCCCAGCAGTTTAGGGTTCCCAAAAACTCAGTGTTAGCGGGATCAGCCCAGATACCTCCTAGCACCTGCCCCTCTGCCCAGCCCAGCCCACGTGCAGTATCAATCGATCACTGTCACTTACAAAACACAACACACATAACTGCAGCGTTCACAGAGTAAGTAAGGAAGATAGGGGGCGCTAGATACCATAATATTCAAGTGCTCTAAATAAATATCTCCTGCATTACCAAAAAATTGAAAATGTAAGAAAGCTAGGGGGCGCTAGATACCATACTAATCAAGTGCTTTACATAAATAAATCTCCTGTATTACCAAAAAAATGAAAAACATAATAATGACAAATCATAATTAGATTACACATTGAAGTGCCCACAATAGTGAAAAAAATATATAGTGATTGATTGTCCACATAAAAAAGTGATTTGAAGTGGTTGAAGTGATATCTTTCAATATTATCCCAATCTTGTTGCTGTAAACAAAAGGTTTTCCATCACCAAAGGAAAATAAGAAAAGGAAAACACCTCGAAGTAGTAGATATCTGCTTACCAGATACCAATGACTCCTTTAGTTAAAAAGAGAGTCACTAGCGCTTGTGCAGGGTTGTGCCTGCTCACATGGATGGCCGGACTGTGGTTGGTATTATAGGCATGGATCGTTCCCGTCAAGCTCATTCAAGATAGGATAAGGATACATAGGAAACAAAAACAGTCTCCATAGCGTAAAACCATTTATTAAAAAAGTAAACAAATTAAAAAGCCAAATGGCCACTTACATTGGTGGGTGCCTACCCGGCACTGGGGCTGCTTGCATGTCAGGGTGACTTCGCAGTCAGAAAAAGCCTTTCATGTCTCCTCCACACTGGCATGCGTTCCAGCTTACACAGGGGGGCAGCCAAAGGATCCGGATGTTGTTGGGTGATAGGACATGTGACCACGTACCGCTCCGACGTACGTTTCGTAGTGAACGTCTTCAGGGAAGCGTACGTTGGTCACTGGAATGGTGGTTTTTATTAGGAACAGGAAGGGGGCGGGTAATTGGCAAATTGGCCACAGGAACTGTGCTCAATAAAGTTGGAAAGTTCAACTATGGTCTGGAGCTTAGCTCCATCTTGTGGATATTTACTATATTGTTCACAAAAAACTCCTTAATTGAAAACGAATGTGACTTTTTTTAGGAACAGGAAGTGGGTGGGTAATTGGAAAATAGACCACAGGAACTGTGCTCATAGCAATAAAGTTGGAAAGTTCAACTATGGTCTGGAGCTTAGCTCCATCTTGTGGATATTTACTATATTGTTCACAAAAAAACTCCTTATTTAAAACAAATGTGACTTCATATCAAACATCTCCTAGGTGGAGACGACATGTTGTTATAGTCCCCCTACTGGTAAAAACAGGTAAGTGAATCCACCCATATAGGTGGTGGGGAAGTGAGAAAAAATATATACAAGTGAATAAAATTAATGGTGGTGGTTTTGTAGAGAGAAGGGGGGGGGGGGGACTCATGTAACCCTGAATTCTATAACAGCCCCAGTCTCGGTTTACATACAAAAATGATTACAAAACTAAATAGCATTTATTAAACCTTAAAAGACTGCAATATGACCTATCTCCGTCTGACTCGGATAATAAAGGGGACAAAGAAGAGGGGGGGGGGAAATATTCCATCTTGCACCCTGGACAGCTATCTCTGACCTCAACCATAATACAAGTGGTGCCTAACTCACTCACGTGATCTGAGGTGGACAGATAATAATATTCCTAGACACTCCTGGACTCAATCATTTGTAAGAAAACAATTAAGGTCCAGATCTATATTCATCCCATGTGGTTGCATAGTCCGTAATTTATAAAGCCAGTACGTTTCATTCCTAGATATTGCCCTTTTCATATGGGTACCTCTCCAATCCCTAGAGATTTTGTCAATCCCATAGAATGTACACAATGATGGGTCACTATCATGGTAAAGTTTGAAGTGTCTTGATACACTATGGTTAGGGTATCCCTTTTTAATATTTGTTAAATGTTCATTTATTCTTACTTTCAGTTGGCGTGTGGTTCTGCCCACGTATTGAAGGGAGCATGGGCATTCCAGAACATATGTTACGTGATCAGAATTGCATGTGATGAGAGGTTTGATATCAAATTGTTGTTGTGTTACTATAGATTGGAACTGGGTCTTCTTTTTCTTGGTACCTGGTTTTCTGGTTATTTTACAAGCATTGCATCTAGTGCAATAGTGAAAACCAGAACCATCCAGAAAAGTGGGAGGTTTCCCGGGGGGATCTGGTACGTTTGGAGCCAAGCGATTCCTAAGGGTAGGGGCTCTTCGGTAGATAAACTTAGGTTTATTGGGCAGGGAAGATTGGAGATCTTTATCTTTGAGTAGGATAGGCCAGAATTTTTTGACTTTACCTTCTACTGTTTTGTATTGGCGATGAAAGCCCGATATGAACGCACAGTCACCCTTATATTCTTTTTTTGGTTTAGGGACCAATAGGGACTGTCTGTCCATATTTGCCACCTGTGAGACCAATTTTGTCAAGATATGGTCGGGGTATCCCTTTTCTCTAAATCTAGTGGTGAGAATTGCTGCTTGTGTGAAATAATCCAAGATATTAGCACAATTTCGCCGTATACGCATGTATTGCCCTTTCGGTACAGCTCCTATCCATTGCGGATGGTGACAGCTGTGTGTAGGGACATATGCGTTACGGTCAGTTTCTTTAAAAAAAGTCTTTGTACTAATATGATCACCTTGTTTGAAGAGTGTTAGATCCAAATAATTCACCGTGGCCAAACTGTACTCCGCTGTGAACTTTAGATTGTACTTATTCATATTCATACTCTCCAAAAACTTGTTAAAACTTTCTTTGGTTCCCTCCCACAGAATCATCACGTCATCTATGTATCTTTTATACAGAAGAAGTGAGTGAGGTCTGTTTTTGAAAATGGTCTCTGATTCCCATTTATTTAACGTAATATTCGCCACGCTAGGTGCATAGCGGGCTCCCATGGCTACACCGCCAATTTGATTGTAGTATTCGTTTAATGCCCAGAAATAATTATTCCCCATGGCCATAGATAATCCGAAGGTTTGTATACAAAGACTCAATGTCTATTGTTACTAGTAAGGTTTGATCCGTGATGATGGTAGATTGTAACAGTGTAATTAGTTCTCGACTATCTTTGAGATAGGATTGGCTCTGTGGGACTAGAGGCTGGAGGAAAGTGTCGAGGTATTCCCCCACCCTAGAGTACAGAGAGCCAATCCCACTCACTATTGGACGGCCTGGTGGGTTTACCTTATCTTTATGTATTTTAGGTACTATGTAGAGTACCGGAATTCTGGGTGTAGTTAGGTTCAAATAATCTGCTTCTTTCTGAGTTAATATTTGTTTACTGGTACCTTGGTTAATCCAATCTAATAGTTGTTGTTTCAGTTGTGGGGTAGGGTTACTTTTAAGCTTTTTATACGTTGAGGTGTCATTCAACTGTCTCCTTAGTTCTGTATTATAGTTTTCTTTGGTTAGTACTACCAAACCTCCCCCCTTGTCAGCAGGTCTCACCACTATCTGTTCTCTTCCAGTTTTTTTATTCCCTCCCATATTCTCTGGTTGTTTTTGTGTTGTGATATTTCAATCTGTCGTACTTCATCTTGGACCATACTCTTGAATACTTCTGTGTGGTGGTGGGAACCCTTTTGGGGATTGAACACCGAATTATTTTTCAAATTACTGTGTACAAAAGGGTCTGTTATTTCCTGAATCCTAGTGTTGCTGGTTTGCCCTGCAAAATGTTTCCTGATATTTAGTTTCCTTATATATTTCTCAATATCTACGAACAGATTGAACTTATCTATGTTCTTATTTGGCGCAAATTTTAATCCCTGTGCCAAGACTTCCAATTCTGCATCCGAAAATTCTATGGTGGTTAAATTGAATAATCCTGCTTTTAGTTATTTCTCTTCCTTTTTCTTTCTCCCTCTGCCTCTTCTTCCTCTCTTTCTACTCTTTCTATATAGTTCTGTTGTGAGTTGGAAGGGATTCTGTATGGTTCTTTCCAGTCCCTCCATTCCCCCCCTCCCTGGTGTGGGTAGGGGTTGTGTACTGGTCTCCCTCTAAAATTACCTCTAAAGTTTCCCCTTGGGGGCCTTAATGGGTACTGATTGCGGTTGTTGGCATAGTAGCCATAGTCTGGGGGTCTATAGTCAGTAGGGGGGGGTCTGTTATAGTTAGGTCCCCTGTATGGTGAATGGTAAGTGGTGGGGTAAGGGTGAGAATTCCCTTTAGGGTAATTGATAGGACCATGTGCTGTCCTATTGTTTTTGTGGGGTGTATTGGGGTCCCCTTTACTTTGGGCTACCATAGACGCTACAGTGTTGTGTACTTCAACTTCCCTCTCCACTGTTGGTTCTTGGGATGGGTTCAGCTGTAAATTTTGTTGCCATTTGTATACCCTATTGGGTAAACCCACCAGGCCGTCCAATAGTGAGTGGGATTGGCTCTCTGTACTCTAGGGTGGGGGAATACCTCGACACTTTCCTCCAGCCTCTAGTCCCACAGAGCCAATCCTATCTCAAAGATAGTCGAGAACTAATTACACTGGTACAATCTACCATCATCACGGATCAAACCTTACTAGTAACAATAGACATTGAGTCTTTGTATACAAACCTTCGCCAAACAGATGTGTTAGAAGCAGTGAGGTGGACTCTCACCAACCAATCCACCCTGAAAAAATCACAAATCAAATTTTTGATTAAAGGATTATCTATGGCCATGGGGAATAATTATTTCTGGGCATTAAACGAATACTACAATCAAATTGGCGGTGTAGCCATGGGAGCCCGCTATGCACCTAGCGTGGCGAATATTACGTTAAATAAATGGGAATCAGAGACCATTTTCAAAAACAGACCTCACTCACTTCTTCTGTATAAAAGATACATAGATGACGTGATGATTCTGTGGGAGGGAACCAAAGAAAGTTTTAACAAGTTTTTGGAGAGTATGAATATGAATAAGTACAATCTAAAGTTCACAGTGGAGTACAGTTTGGCCACTGTGAATTATTTGGATCTAACACTCTTCAAACAAGGTGATCATATTAGTACAAAGACTTTTTTTAAAGAAACTGACCGTAACGCATATGTCCCTACACACAGCTGTCACCATCCGCAATGGATAGGAGCTGTACCGAAAGGGCAATACATGCGTATACGGCGAAATTGTGCTAATATCTTGGATTATTTCACACAAGCAGCAATTCTCACCACTAGATTTAGAGAAAAGGGATACCCCGCCCATATCTTGACAAAATTGGTCTCACAGGTGGCAAATATGGACAGACAGTCCCTATTGGTCCCTAAACCAAAAAAAGAATATAAGGGTGACTGTGCGTTCATATCGGGCTTTCATCGCCAATACAAAACAGTAGAAGGTATCTTCAAAAAATTCTGGCCTATCCTACTCAAAGATAAAGATCTCCAGTCTTCCCTGCCCAATAAACCTAAGTTTATCTACCGAAGAGCCCCTACCCTTAGGAATCGCTTGGCTCCAAACGTACCAGATCCCCCCGGGAAACCTCCCACTTTTCTGGATGGTTCTGGTTTTCACTATTGCACTAGATGCAATACTTGTAAAATAATCAGAAAACCAGGTACCAAGAAAAAGAAGACCCAGTTCCAATCTATAGTAACACAACAACAATTTGATATCAAACCTCTCATCACATGCGATTCTGATCACGTAACATATGTTCTGGAATGCCCATGCTCCCTTCAATACGTGGGCAGAACCACACGCCAACTGAAAGTAAGAATAAATGAACATTTAACAAATATTAAAAAGGGATACCCTAACCATAGTGTATCAAGACACTTCAAACTTTACCATGATAGTGACCCATCATTGTGTACATTCTATGGGATTGACAAAATCTCTAGGGATTGGAGAGGTACCCATATGAAAAGGGCAATATCTAGGAATGAAACGTACTGGCTTTATAAATTACGGACTATGCAACCACATGGGATGAATATAGATCTGGACCTTAATTGTTTTCTTACAAATGATTGAGTCCAGGAGTGTCTAGGAATATTATTATCTGTCCACCTCAGATCATGTGAGTGAGTTAGGCACCACTTGTATTATGGTTGAGGTCAGAGATAGCTGTCCAGGGTGCAAGATGGAATATTTCCCCCCCCTCTTCTTTGTCCCCTTTATTATCCGAGTCAGACGGAGATAGGTCATATTGCAGTCTTTTAAGGTTTAATAAATGCTATTTAGTTTTGTAATCATTTTTGTATGTAAACCGAGACTGGGGCTGTTATAGAATTCAGGGTTACACGAGTCCCTCCCCTTCTCTCTACAAAAACACCACCATTAATTTTATTCACTTGTATATATTTTTTCTCACTTCCCCACCACCTATATGGGTGAATTCACTTACCTGTTTTTACCAGTAGGGGGACTATAACAACATGTCGTCTCCACCTAGGAGATATTTGATATGAAGTCACATTTGTTTTAAATAAGGAGTTTTTTTGTGAACAATATAGTAAATATCCACAAGATGGAGCTAAGCTCCAGACCATAGTTGAACTTTCCAACTTTATTGCTATGAGCACAGTTCCTGTGGTCTATTTTCCAATTACCCGCCCACTTCCTGTTCCTAAAAAAAGTCACATTCGTTTTCAACTAAGGAGTTTTTTGTGAACAATATAGTAAATATCCACAAGATGGAGCTAAGCTCCAGACCATAGTTGAACTTTCCAACTTTATTGCTATGAGCACAGTTCCTGTGGTCTATTTTCCAATTACCCGCCCACTTCCTGTTCCTAATAATAAGTCACATTCGTTTTCAATTAAGGAGTTTTTTGTGAACAATATAGTAAATATCCACAAGATGGAGCTAAGCTCCAGACCATAGTTGAACTTTCCAACTTTATTGCTATGAGCACAGTTCCTGTGGCCCATTTGCCAATTACCCGCCCCCTTCCTGTTCCTAATAAAAACCACCATTCCAGTGACCAACGTACGCTTCCCTGAAGACGTTCACTACGAAACGTACGTCGGAGCGGTACGTGGTCACATGTCCTATCACCCAACAACATCCGGATCCTTTGGCTGCCCCCCTGTGTAAGCTGGAACGCATGCCAGCGTGGAGGAGACATGAAAGGCTTTTTCTGACTGCGAAGTCACCCTGACATGCAAGCAGCCCCAGTGCCGGGTAGGCACCCACCAATGTAAGTGGCCATTTGGCTTTTTAATTTGTTTACTTTTTTAATAAATGGTTTTACGCTATGGAGACTGTTTTTGTTTCCTATGTATCCTTATCCTATCTTGAATGAGCTTGACGGGAACGATCCATGCCTATAATACCAACCACAGTCCGGCCATCCATGTGAGCAGGCACAACCCTGCACAAGCGCTAGTGACTCTCTTTTTAACTAAAGGAGTCATTGGTATCTGGTAAGCAGATATCTACTACTTCGAGGTGTTTTCCTTTTCTTATTTTCCTTTGGTGATGGAAAACCTTTTGTTTACAGCAACAAGATTGGGATAATATTGAAAGATATCACTTCAACCACTTCAAATCACTTTTTTATGTGGACAATCAATCACTATATATTTTTTTCACTATTGTGGGCACTTCAATGTGTAATCTAATTATGATTTGTCATTATTATGTTTTTCATTTTTTTGGTAATACAGGAGATTTATTTATGTAAAGCACTTGATTAGTATGGTATCTAGCGCCCCCTAGCTTTCTTACATTTTCACTTTTTTGGTAATGCAGGAGATATTTATTTAGAGCACTTGAATATTATGGTATCTAGCGCCCCCTATCTTCCTTACATTCCTTTTTTTGATTATCTATTTTTTTGATTAAAAAAAATTGGGGAGCAGCTTACACTGATTGTTTATATATTTCCACAAATTTTCTTTATTGTTGGGAATGTTTTCTTACTAGATGTATCACCAGTATATGTAATTCATACATATTATCTGCTATCGACACCACTGGCGCGAAGGTTTTTACTATTTTCACAGAGTAAGGCCTGGTCCCTGCGAATGCGAACAGTTTTTTTGGTAGCATTTGAATCAGTCACTGACAGTCAGGAGCTCTTTTACCTGTGAGTCTCACTGAGTCTCACTAGTGTACCAGTAAATTTAGAGACCAAATTGTCAAATCGAAGGTACACTAGTGAAGAGGCCTACACGTTTCTGAGCATGACAGACAGTGAAGAAGAAGAAATCACTCATCTGTCAGATTCAGGCTCAGAATACAAACCTGAAGACCGCAGCGGCATCCTGACAGATAACGCTGATGACGGAGTTGTGGTCCCTGCCAAGGTCAGGCGTACCAGACCCCGTTCTGCTGTCGTTGAGGTTCAAGAACCACAGGGCTCTCGTATGGAGCAGAGAGCCAGTACTCGCGCTGCTCATTCTTCTGGTGAGCTGGCAAGCATCAGCGGCCTAGTACACCCTGGTCTTAGTCAAACCAGCACTGCAGTAACACGTGGTGATGTGGCGAGTCCCATAAGTGCAGTTCAAGCTGGTGCAGTGGCTAGCACAACTAGTGTCTCACAGCCACCAGGAAGAAGACAAAGACAGGCTGTCAAGCCCATAGTGCCCTTCCTGCTGCATTAGCCAATCCTAATTGGGAACCCACCACTTCTGCAGCACCCATACTTCCCCCATTCACTGGCCAACCCAGAATTCAGGTGGAAACAGTTGATTTTACGTCACTTGATTTTTATTCGTTTTTCACTGAAGATCTCTATAGATCCATTGTGGACCAAAGCAATTCATATGCTGGTCAATTCATTGCCGCTAATCCCCATTTGACCCTTGCCAGAGATTGGAAACCAATTATGGTTTTAGAATTTAAGACCTTTCTGGGCCTATCCCTCCTCATGGACATAACCAAAAAGAGTGAGTTGTGGTCATATTTGTCCTCTGACCCAATTCACCATATGCCCATGTTCTCTGCCCCCATTACCAGGACACGATACGAGCAGATCTTGTGGTTCATGCACTTTAACAACAATGAACTCTCTCGTCCTCGGGGTGACCCTGGATACAATCGGCTCAACAAAATTCGTCCCCTCGTAAACCACTTCAACCAACGCTTTGCAGCCTTGTTTACTCCTGATCAAGTTGTCTGCATTGATGAGTCCCTGATTAAGTTTTCTGGCTGCTTATCTTTCAAACAGTATCTTCCCAGCAAGCATGCCAGATATGGGGTCAAGATGTATAAGTTCTGTGACAGGGCCACAGGCTATACATATAGTTTTATGGTTTACGAGGGAAGAGATAGTCAAGTAGAGCCGGAGAACTGCCCAGATTACATAGGGAGCACTGGGAAGATTGTGTGGGACTTGGTGTCACCCTTATTCGGAAAGGGGTACCACTTGTATGTGGACAATTGTTACACAAGCGTGCCACTTTTATTCACCTGTTTTATCACCAAATTGGCGCATGTGGCACTGTGTGATCTAATCGCCGGGGCTTACCCCAGCGGCTTGTAGATTCCCGTCTTAGGCTGGAAAAGAGAGCCTGCTTGAGATGTAATTATTTGCTCGCTGTGAAGTGGAGGGATATAAAGAATGTTTTCATTCTGTCCTTTCTTCATGCAGACATGACAGTCCAAATTCCTACGGCTACTGGTGTTGTGGAGAAACCCCTCTGTGTCCACGAATATAACCTTAATATGGGAGGGGTAGACCTCAACGACCAGTTGTTGGTGCCATACCTAATTGCCCGTAAGGCCAGACGCTGGTACAAAAAAGTGTCTGTATACATATTTCAATTGGCTCTGCTGAATGCTTTTGTGCTATACAAAGCTTCAGGATGAACTGGATCCCTCCTTAAATTCCAGGATGAGATCATCACAGCCCTTCTGTTCCCAGACGGTGCTGTGGCCCAACTTCCCAATCCAAATGCAGTAAGCCGGCTGCATGGGAGGCATTTTCCTTATGTTCTCCCTGTTACCCCTATCCAACGATCCCCCCAAAGAAAATGTTGTGTCTGTAGAAAGCGCGGATATAGGTGTGACACGCTATTATTGGCCCTTCTGTCCTGACCATCCTGGTCTTTGCATTGGTGAATGTTTTGAACGCTACCACACACTAGTGGAGTTTTAGCATAGGGTACAGCACTACACAGACTAGGACACACATTCACAGGGTCTCCAAAGATGCCATTGCATTTTGAGAGACCTGAACTTGGAACCGAACCGTTTCAACCGTTACAGTTACAAAAAAAAGTGTAAAAAATAAAAAAATTAAAAAGTTAAAAAGTATAAAATAAAAAACAAAAATAGTTGTCGTTTTATTGTTCTCTCTCTCTCTTTTCTCTCTCTATTGTTGTGCTCTTTTTTTACTGTATTCTACCATGCAATGTTTTATTGTTGCTATGTCTTATCATGTTTGTTTTTAAGGTATGTAATTCTTTTATACTTTACTGTTTACTGTTAACTGTTAACATTTTTTTGTTTTCAGGTATGCCATTCAGCTGCAGCACAGGTTTATTTTTCTTGACAGCAACAGTGTTTGCTCCCACGATATGTAAAGCCGTGACTCCAGCGCTGTCTGAGGTTATTTTGCCACTACAGTTAAAAAAAAGAGCATATATGCCGAAGCATGGGGGGAGCAGAGGTGGAGTAGTAATTTGCTCCTAACATTAGGGGCGGATTGCCCCCATGCTTTGGTGTATATTTTTTAGGCACATATTGTGTTAAAAAATGTTTTATTTTTACTGTGTTTTCTTGTATTTGTTTTGCAGGTATGGTAAGTCTTACTGTTATACCTCCATATACCTTAAACTGAATATCGACTGACTGCTCACATGCATATTTGGTAAACCTGCATTTATACCTCCATATACCTTAAACTGGATATTGACTGACTGCTCACATGCATATTTGATAAACCTGCGTTTATACCTCCATATACCTTAAACTGAATATTGACTGACTGCTCACATGCATATTTGGTAAAACTGTTTGTCACCACTGTTTCAACTCCATCTGTAGCCATGCTCACATTATTTCAATGTTTATTTAGCTATTAAGTCTTACCTAAATTATGGGTTCCCTTATCTTTACAATTTTGGCCTTTTAGTCCCCCTGCAGTTTGATTGTGGTGTGAAAGTTTTGCTTTGCTTGCTGTGTTCCTAATATCCCCTCCTAATTGATTAATTGCCAGATTCAACCCACACCCAACACACAGTATAAAAACAAGGCCTTCTTTACGGGGGAACACATACAGGGGGCTGCACATACAGGGGGTTCTTCCAAAGAAGTGGGGTTCTTTAAATAGGTGGCACTTCTGCTCTTGCACTTTAGCGATTTGCAAAAAACAAACCACAACAGACTGCAGATGACCTCAGTTCCAAATTATCTCACCTTCCCCTCTGAAACATGCACTCTTTACCTCTCCTCCTCTTCATAATTGCAGCCTCTCTCCTCAAACTGTCTTTTCTTCATCCCTCTGCTCCACCCCACAATCTGTACATCTCACCCTTACTTCTCCCCTCCCCCTATTACTGCACCCATCACCTCTTTCTAATTCTAAGCCCACTTGCTAACAAACACCCTAGGATACTGAAGCATGTCCCCTCATACAAATCATATTCTCATATTACCTCCCTTACTCTTCTGCTTCTCCTAACCGCTGGAGATATTTCCCCAAACCCTGGGCCTCCCTTATTTAACTGTGCCCAACACACCCATCACCATCACCCTACACCCTCTGGCAGTAGTCGCAATCTACGCAATTTAGTCTCATTCCTCTTCTTCCCAATGCCAGCCTCCCTCTCTCCTGCACCCTCTGGAACGGCCGCTCTGTCTGCAACAAACTCACTGCTGTTCATGACCTCTGTGTGACTAATTCTTTTAATCTACTTGCTCTCACCGAAACCTGGCTCCAAGAATATGACACCCCTTCTCCTGCTTCCCTATGCCAGGGTGGCCTTCACTGGACTCACTCCCCTAGGCCTAATGGATGCAAGGGAGGTGGAGTGGGATTCCTCCTATCCCCCAGAGCACCTTCCAGGTTATTCACTCTCCTCTCTTTTTTTCCCTCTCATCGTTCGAAGCCCACTGTATACGTCTATTCTCTCCTACTTCCCTAAGAATTGCTGTGATCTACCAGCCCCCTGGACCATTATCGACTTTCCTTGATGAGTTTTCTGCCTGGCTACCCTACCTTTTCTCTTCGGAAATTCCCACAATCCTTCTCGGTGTTTTCAACATCCCTGCTAATACAAACACTCCTGCTACTTCTAAACTTCTTAGTCTAACCTCTTCATTTGACCTGAAGCAATGGGTACAGGCTTCTACTCATTTTGATGGCAACACCCTTGACCTTGTATGCTCGTACCTATGCACTCCTTGCAACTTCTCAAACAATCCTTTTCCTCTCTCCGACCATCACCTTATTAGTTTCTCTCTCCCCCTATCTTCCACCACCTTTCCCTCCAATCGCCTAACCATCACCCGTAGAAATTTTCGCAACTTCAAATCCTCTCTCCTCTATTCTGCTACTGACCACCTCTATGAAAAAATCTCTCCCCTGTCCTGCCTCAACCAAGCCACGTCCATCTACAATAAATCCTTGTCCTCCACCCTGGACAAGCTCGCTCCCCTCACTACATGCAGAATCAGGCCTCGACCCCTACAACCCTGGCAAACAGATGACACTAAAATTCTCAAAAAACGTAGTTGCGCTCTTGAGCGTCTGTGGCACAAGACTACGTCTCTCAAAGACTTCAACCAATACAAATCTGCCCTCCGAAAAAACTATTCTTTCCTCTACACTGCCAACCTATTTTACAGCTCTTATTAACACCTTCTTATTCAGTCCCCGTAAACTCTTCTTTACCTTCAACTCTCTACTTTGTACTCCACCGCCTCCACCCACTGACTTACTCACTGCCCAGGAGATCGCTAATCACTTCAAAAAACAAGATTGATAAAATCTGTGATGAAATCTCCACTCTACAGGTATCGCCCCCAGCTAAGACCCCATGTCAACAGGTACAACTGACACTCCCCCTATTCAAATCTGCTACTACAGACGAAGTTGCTAAACTCCTTTCTATCACCCACCTTACCACCTGTCCCCTGGGCCTTATTCCCTCATATGCTGCGGTCGCCCTCTGACTCCATTCTATACTCTCTAACCCACATCTTCAATCTCTCCCTCACCTCTGGCATCTTCCCCAATGCTCTAAAACATGCACTGGTCACCCCCATACTTAAAAAGCCGTCCTTGGACCCTACCAATCTTAACAACATACGCCCTATCTCCTTGCTCCCCTTTTCCTCTAAACTCCTTGAACGCCTGGTTTACAACCAACTGAGTGATCACCTCATTAAAAACAACCTTCTTGATTCCCTTCAATCTGGATTTCGCCCTCAGCACTCCACAGAAACTGCTCTTTTAAAACTCACAAATGACCTACTAACTGCAAAAACCAACGGACACTATTCTGTACTCCTACTTCTGGATCTTTCAGCTGCCTTTGACACGGTTGACCACCCCCTCCTCCACAAAAAACTTTACTCCCTCGGTCTCCCTGACTGTGCTCTTCAGTTGCTCTCATCCTACCTATCCCAATGCACCTTCAGTGTTACTTACAATTCTACTTCCTCCACTCCTCTTCCCTTCTCTGTCGGGGTCCCCCAAGGTTCTGTTCTTGGACCTCTTTTATTTTCAATCTACACCTCTTCCCTGGGCCAGCTGATAGCCTCTCACGGCTTTCAATATCATTTCTACGCTGACGACACACAAATTTATCTCTCCACCCCTCAACTCACTCCATCAGTCTCCTCATGCATCACTAACTTACTAACCGACATATCTGTATGGATGTCACACCACTTCCTCAAACCCAACTTGTCCAAAACCGAGCTTATAATATTTCCTCCCCCACGTGCCTCTTTCCCTGACTTGTCTGAGAAGAGCAATGGCACAACCATCCACCTGTCCCCACATGTCAGAGTGCTAGGTGTTATCCTGGATTCTGAACTCTCCTTTCGGCCCCACATCTAATCACTTTCCAAAGCTTGCTGCCTCAACCTCCGCAACATCTCTAAACTACGTCCCTTCTAACGAATGGAACCACAAAGCTCCTGATTCACTCCCTGGTTATCCCTCGCCTCGACTACTGCAACTAACTCCCTCCTCATTGGCTTACCTTTAAATAGACTATCCCCCCTTCAGTCCATCATGAATGCTGCTGCCAGACTCATCCACATTACAAACCGCTCAGTGTCTGCTACCCCTCTCTGCCAATCCCTCCATTGGCTGCCACTTGCCCAACAAATTAAATTTAAAATACTAACAATAAGTTACAAAGCCATCCACAACTTTGCCCCCAGCTACATCACTAGCCTAGTCTCAAAATACCAAATTAATCGCCCTCTCCGTTCCTCCCAAGACCTCCTGCTCTCTAGCTCCCTCATCACCTCCTCCCATATCCGCCTCCAGGACTTCTCCCGAGCCACGCCCATCCTCTGGAATTCCCTACCCCAATCTGTCAGACTGTCTCCAAATTTATCCACTTTTAGGCGATCCCTGAAAACTTTCCTCTTCAGAGAAGCCTATCCTGCCTCCATCTAACAACTGCACTATTTTCTCCATTAGCTCATCCCCCACAGCTATTACCCTTTTGTATAACTTGACACTCCCTCCTAGATTGTAAGCTCTAACAAGCAGGGCCCTTTGATTCCTCCTGTATTGAATTGTATTGTACTTGTACTGTCTGCCCTAATGTTGTAAAGCGCTGCGTAAACTGTTGGCGTTATATAAATCCTGTATAATAATAATTACACTGTAATGTTACTTTGTTTTATTGTTAACCATCATTTGCTTAGCAGGTACGCCATTCAGCTGCAGCACTGATTTATTTATCTTGACAACAACAGCGTTTGCTCCCACGATAAGTAAATCAGCTACTCCAGCGCTGTAGGAGGTGATTTTACCACCACAGTTAAAAAAAAATGGTGCATGTATGCCCATCATTAGAAATGGGTGGCTGAAGGGCGGTATTCTTATGGTGGGCATACCCACTGATCAATCTCTTTTTTTTGTTCAGCCCACAGGCTGCATGAAAAAAAGAACATTGCAATGTATGCCCAACAAGGACCAGCAACATACTGGTATGTTGCTGGAATTTGAGTGGCTATACCAGAATGATGCCTGCAGGTTTAGGTATCATTTTGATATCATTCTTTTCAGCCAGCAGTCGGCTTTCATGTAAAAGCAATCCTAGCGGCTAATTAGCCTCTAGGCTGCTTTTATAAGCAGTGGGAAGGAACGTCCCCCCATCTTCCATGGTTTTCTCAGGCTCTCCTGTCCCAACAGGCAACCCGAGAATGCAGCCGGTGGTTCCGCCAGCTGACCATAGAGCTGATCAGAGACCAGAATGGCTCCAATCATCTCTATGTCCTAAGAAACCAAAAGCTACGAGCATTTCAAAATTTAGGTTTCACCAGATAGAAACAGCGCCATTGGGAAATTGGCAAAGCATTTTATCACACCGATCTAACAGATCCCAGTTTTTTTTTAAAAAGAGTACCTGTCACTGCCTATTGCTATTATAGGGGATATTTACATTCCCTGAGATAACAATAAAATGATCAAAAAAAAAAATGAAAGGAACAGTTTAAAAATATAATAAAAAAGCAAAATAAATAATTTAAAAAAAAAAAAAAAGCACCCTGCCCCCCCCCCCGTGCTCACGCGCCAAGGCGAACGCAAGCGTCGGTCTGGCGTCATATGTAAACAGTAATTGCACCATGCATGTGAGATATCACCATAAAGGTCAGATCGAGGGCAGTAATTTTAGCAGTAGACCTCATCTGTAAATCTAAAATAGTAACCTGTAAAGGCTTTTAAAAATGTATGTAGTTTGTCGCCACTGCACGTTTGTGTGCACTTTTAAAGCATGTCGTGTTTGCTATCCGTGTACTCGGCATAAGATCATCTTTTTTATTTCATCAAAAATTTGGGCAATATAGTGTGTTTTAGTGCATTACAATTAAAAAAAAGTCTGTTTTTTCAAAAAAAATTGCTAGCAAATACTGTGTGAAAAAACACCCACCATTTTAATCTGTATGGCCTTTGCTTTAAAAAAATATATGATGTTTGGGGGTTCAAAGTTTTTTTTTTGCAAAAAAAATATATTTTTTCATGTAAGCAAAAAGTGTCAGAAGGGGGTTTGTCTTCAAGTAGTTAGAAGAGTGGGTGATGTGTGACATAAGCTTCTAAATGTTGTGCATAAAATGCCAGGACAGTTCAAACCCCCCCCCCCAAATGACCCCTTTTTGGAACGTAGACACCCCAAGCTATTTTCTGATAGGCATGTTGAGTCCATGGAATATTTTATATTTTGTCACAAGTTTCGGGAAAATTACACCTTTTTTTTTTTTGCACAAAGTTGTCACTAAATGATATATTGTTCAAACATGGCATGGTTATATGTGGAATTACACCCCAAAATACATTCTGCTGTTTCTCCTGAGTATCGGGATACCTCATGTGTGAGACTTTTTGGGAGCCTAGCCATGTACAGGACCCGGAAAACCAATCACCGCCTTCAGGATTTCTAAGGGTGTAAATTTTTGATTTCACTCCTCACTACCTATCACAGTTTTGAAGGCCATAAAATGCCAAGATAACACCCCCCCAAATGACCCGATTTTGGAAAGTAGACACCCCAAGCTATTTGATGAGAGGCATGTTGAGTCCATGGAATATTTTATATTTTGCCACAAGTTGCGGGAAAATTATTATTATTTTTTTGCAAAAAGTTGTCACTAAATGATCTATTGCTCAAACATGCATGGGCATATGTGAAACTACACCCCAAAATACATTCTGCCGCTTCTCCTGTGTACGGGGATACCACATGTGTGAGACATTTTGGGAGCCTAGCCGCGTACAGGACTCCAAAAGCCAAGCACCATCTCCAGGCTTTCTAAAGGCGTAAAATTGTGATTATACTCCTCACTACCTATCACAAAGGCTCTGAAATGTCCAGCTAGCACAAAACCCCCCAAATGACCCCATTTTGGAAAGTAGATACCCCAAGGTATTTTCTAAGAGGCATGGTGAGTATTTTGCAGATCTCATTTATTTTTGAAAATGAAGAAAGAAAATAAAAATGTATTTTTTTTTCTTTTTTCACTTTTCAAAACTTTGTGACAAAAAGCGAGATCTGCAAAATACTCAACATGCCTATCAGCAAATAGCTTGGGGTGTCTACTTTCCAATCATTAGTCATTTAGGGGGGGGGGAGTTGTGCTATCTTGGCATTTTATGGCCTTCAAACCTGTGATAGGTAGTGAGGAGTGAAATCAAAAATTTACGCCCTTAGAAATCCTGAAGGCGGTGCTTGGTTTTCGGGATCCTGTACACAGCTAGGCTCCCAAAAAATCTCACACATGAGGTATCCCGATACTCAGGAGAAGCAGAAGAATGTATTTTGGGGTGTAATTCCACATATAACCATGGCAGGTGGGAGAAATAATGGAAAATTGTATGAAATACTTACCGTAATTTTCCTTTCCTGACGCCAAACCATGGCAGGATACTAGTGATAGAGCTCCGCCTTTTGACCACTCTCTCAGGACCAGTGAATAGCATAAATGAAAGGCCTAGTTAGGCCCCACCCCATTCTCTGTAATTAGCTACATTCCGAAACGTATAAGGGTGGGACCGTATGCTGCCATGGTTTGGCGTCAGGAAAGGAAAATTACCATAAGTATTTGATACAATTTTCCATATTCCTGATGCCAACATGGCAGCATACTAGTGATAAATAACTAGCTGACAGGGTGGGATCTACTTGTCAAACCAATCTTCTAATTAGGATGAGACAGAGGACTGAATAGTCCTTCCTACAAAGTCCCCCAATGACAAGGCCCCGGAGTCTATTCCGTCAAGTTTCAGTAGGAATGTTGGAACGACCACGATACCCTTGTACATATGGGCACCATAGATTCTCTTGAATAGGGATGAGCTTCGTGTTCGAGTTGAACCCATGTTCGATTCGAACATCGTCTGTTCGCCCGTTCGCTGAATTTTGAACGATATGGGCCGTTCGCGCCAAATTAATGTGGCGCGTCACGGCCCATAATTCACTGCGGCATCGCAGTGCATTGCTGGCTGATGATTGGCCAAGCATGCACTATGACCCGCAAGCTTGGCCAATCACAGCGCCGTCTGAACAGAGAGCCGTAATTGGCCAAAGCCAAGGAGGCTTTGGCCAATTATGGCTCAGGGGATTTAGTACACGCCCCACACTATATAAGGCCGCCTGCACGGCGACCCTGTGTAGTGTGTGTTCCAGCGTTCATAGATAGAGAGAGAGAGAGACAGACAGTGTAATTTGATTTAAGTTAGATAGATTAGGCAGAACAGTCAGTCAGTTAGCTGCACTTACAGTGTATTGTGTATATATATGCATCCCAGGTGTTGCATATATATATATATATATATATACACTGTATTCAGTTTAGCTAGATCCGTTCCTGTTATCTTCTTACTGACAGGCAGGCTTGTCTTGTTACAGTATTTACAGCTACCTGAAGAAAATTGCTGGTGTTCTTTTGATCCTATTAGTACCACAGTCAGGCAGCTAGACTATTTACAGTTAGTGGGGTGCGTCCTGCTCACAGTGTTCAGCTAAAACTACAAGTTAGTGGGGTGCGTCCTGCTCACAGTGTTCAGCTAAAACTACAAGTTAGTGCGGTGCGTCCTGCTCATAGTTTTCAGCTAAAACTACAAGTTAGTGCGGTGCGTCCTGCTCACAGTGTTCAGCTAAAACTACAAGTTAGTGTGGTGCGTCCTGCTCACAGTGTTCAGCTAAAACTACAAGTTAGTGCGGTGCGTCCTGCTCACAGTGTTCAGCTAAAACAACAAGTTAGTGTGGTGCGTCCTGCTCACAGTGTTCAGCTAAAACTACAAGTTAGTGTGGTGCGTCCACCTCACAGTGTTCAGCTAAACCTACAAGTTAGTGTAGTGAGACCTCTGCACAGTGTTTATCTAAAGCTACAAGTTAGTGCAGTGCGTCCTACACAGTGTTCAGCTAAAACTACAAGTTAGTGTGGTGCGTCCACCTCACAGTGTTCAGCTAAAGCTACAAGTTAGTGTAGTGAGACCTCTGCACAATGTTCATCTAAAGCTACAAGTTAGTGCAGTGCATCCTGCTCACAGTGTTCAGCTAAAACTACAAGTTAGTGTGGTGCGTCCTGCTCACAGTGTTCAGCTAAACCTACAAGTTAGTGTAGTGAGACCTCTGCACAGTGTTCATCTAAAGCTACAAGTTAGTGCAGTGTGTCCTGCTCACAGTGTTCAGCTAAAACTACAAGTTAGTGGGGTGCGTCCTGCTCACAGTGTTCAGCTAAAACTACAAGTTATTGCGGTGCGTCCTGCTCATAGTGTTCAGCTAAAACTACAAGTTAGTGCGGTGCGTCCTGCTCACAGTGTTCAGCTAAAACTACAAGTTAGTGCGGTGCGTCCTGCTCACAGTGTTCAGCTAAAACTACAAGTTAGTGCGGTGCGTCCTGCTCACAGTGTTCAGCTAAAACAACAAGTTAGTGCGGTGCGTCCTGCTCAGTGTTCAGCTAAAACTACAAGTTAGTGTGGTGCGTCCACCTCACAGTGTTCAGCTAAAGCTACAAGTTAGTGTAGTGAGACCTCTGCACAATGTTCAGCTAAAACTACAAGTTAGTGCTGTGCGTCCTGCTCACAGTGTTCAGCTAAAACTACAAGTTAGTGTGGTGCGTCCACCTCACAGTGTTCAGCTAAACCTACAAGTTAATGTAGTGAGACCTCTGCACAGTGTTCATCTAAAGCTACAAGTTAGTGCAGTCCGTCCTGCTCACAGTGTTCAGCTAAAACTACAAGTTAGTGTGGTGCGTCCACCTCACAGTGTTCAGCTAAACCTACAAGTTATTTTTTTGCGAGCTCTGCACAGTGTTCAGCTAAAGCTACCTGTAGAAGGTTGGTGGTGTTTTCCTGATCCTATCACTACCGCACGCAGCTAAGAAAGCTACAAGTTAGTTTTTTGTGAGCTCTGCACAGTGTTCAGCTAAAGCTACCTGTAGAAGGTTGGTGGTGTTCTCACCAGAATTCTTTCTCTTTTGTTTTTTGCTATATGGTGGTGTTCTCATACTACAGGCAGGCAGTAGATTTTGCTAGCTGCAGTTTCAGTACATTATATATATATATATATATATATATATATATATATATATATATATATATATATATATATATAATCTCCCAGCTTAGTGCAGCTACAGGCCATTAGTATGTCCGGAAGGCCAAGAAGGAGAGGCAGAAAGTCACAAGCCAATAAGAGAGGGCAAGCAGGCTCTGTGTCTAGTGCTGGTCGTGGAGACGGTGCATCCTCATCAGCACGTGGCCGTGGGACACGCTTGGCCTTTTTTTTGGCAGCTGGCCGTGTTGAGCCGCAATATGTGGAAGACTTGGTCGAGTGGATGACCAAGCCTTCCTCATCCTCCTCATCCTCTCTCACCCATGCCCAGGGTACTTTGTCTGGCAAAGCAGCGGCCTCTTCCCTCGGCTCAATGTCATCAGTAACTCCTTCCCTAGCCCCAACATGTCCTCCTGAGGAGTCCCTCGAACTGTTTGACCACAGTGTTGGGTACATGCTCCAGGAGGATGCCCATCGTTTGGAAGGCTCTGATGATGATACTGAGCTCGATGAAGGCAGTAACATGAGCACGGACAGAGGGGGTGCCCAAGAAGGACACCAATCTGGCAGTCATGCTCCCCCTGCTGCAGCATACTGCCAGGTTTGCTCCAGTGATGAGGAGGGAGGGGATGATGAGGTCACTGACTGACCGAATGCCTCAGCAAACCTACGCTGCATGGCCTCCCTGATCCTGCAAAGCCTGCGTAAGGATCCTCGTATTCGTGGTATCAAGGAGAAGGACCAATACTGGCTGGCAACCCTCCTTGATCCACATTACAAGGGTAAGGTTGCGGACCTTATCTTGCCATCGCAGAGGGAGCAGAGGATGAAACATCTTCGGGAGGCCTTGCAGAAAGGTCTGTGCAATGCGTTCCCAGAGACTGGGAGGTTACAAACTCCTGTTTCTGGACAACGTGTTGCTGAGGCTTCGGTCAGTCAAAGAAGGAGCGGTGGAGAAGGTGGCCATCTGACCGATGCGTTCAGACAATTTTTTGGTCCGCAGCCCCAAGGTATGATCGGTTTCAGCAACCATCGCCAGCGTCTGTTTTACATGGTGCAGGAATACCTAGGGGCAAGATCTGACTTGGACACCTTTCCCATCAAAAATCCTCTGGGTTACTGGGTCTTGAGGATGGATCACTGGCCAGAGCTTGCACAGTATGCAATTGAGCTACTGGCTTGTCCTGCATCCAGCGTTCTTTCAGAACGCACATTCAGTGCTCCTGGAGGCTTTGTAACCGATCACAGGGTGCGTTTGTCCACCGACTCGGTCGATCGACTGACCTTCATAAAAATGAATCAGTCTTGGATCACCACCAGCTACCAAGCACCTGATGCTGATGTAACCGAATATTTTTTTTTGAAATCTCAGATCCCTTCAAAGACTGCCTATGCTGATGCTGAGTGACTATCCCTGAGTAATTATCCTCTTCCTCCTCAATCATCACGCTGATAGCTTGTAAGAACATTTTTGGTTCTGGGCTCCACCACCAGTGCCTAAGGCCCAATTTTTCAGCCCTTGTTTAACAGTGGCGTGTAATTACAATTTTTGATACAATACTTTGCAGCAGGGCTCATTTCTGCGTTCCAACTAGAGTATCTGTGAGGGGTTGCAGTGTTGTGGCACCAGCACCAGTGCCTAAGGCCTAATTTTTCAGCCCCTGTTCAACAGGGGCATGTAATTACAATTCTTGATCTAATATTTCACAGCAGGGCCCATTTCTGCACCCACCAAGAGCGAGTGAGGACTTAGTGTTGTGGCACCAGCACCACCACCACCAAAGGCCCAATTTTTCTGCCCTTGTTCAACAGGGGCATGTAATTACAATTCTTGATCTAATATTTCACAGCAGGGCCAATTTCTGCCCCCACCAAGAGCGAGTGAGGACTTACAGTGTTGTGGCACCAGCACCACCACCACCAAAGGCCCAATTTTTCTGCCCCTGTTCAACAGGGGCATGTAATTACAATTCTTGATCTAATATTTCACAGCAGGGCCCTGTGAGGGCTTACAGTGTTGTGGCCACAACAACACCTAAGGCCCAAATTTCTGCTGAGTATATAGGGCAGGCCCCTACTTTCAAACATCTAACTTACAAACGACTCCTACTTGCAAACGGAAGGAGACAACAGGAAGTGAGATGAAATCTACCCCTAGGAAGGGAAATTCTCTCCTGTAAGAGTTAATATGGGAAAAACATTTCTCCTTTCCACTGATGCTTTCCAATCCTTGTTCCACAAAAAAACCCAAATTTTCAAAAAACATTTGTCATTGGGACAAAAAGTGAGCTGAAATCTTCTGAGGAGGACAGACAGCAAAACAAATGTCACAGGGGTGATAACCCTTACCTATGTTTTCCAAAAAGCTTAAAGATTTTTTGGCTGGAGCTAAACACGTTAAAAATGTACCCGTTCAAAATTACAAACAGATTCTACTTGACAACAAACCTACAGTCCCTGTCTTGTTTGCACCACCTGTATACTGCTGTTCAGAGTATATAGGGCCTGGTGGCCCCACACCTTTCCTTATTTTAATTTGGGTGCGGGGTTCCCCTTAATATCCATACAAGACTCAAAGGGCCTGGTAATGGACTGGGGGGTACCCATGCCATTTGTCTCACTGATTTTCATCCATATTGCCAGGACCCGACATTACATTAAACCCGCAAGCAGTTTTAAATCAGATTTTTTTCCTTTAAAAATTACATTTTGTGCAATGACTGTTCTAAACATGGGAAACACGCACCACTTTACAGGCATACTATAGACACACCCCAGGTACGATATTTAAAGGAATATTTCACTTTTTTTTTTTTCACTTTAAGCATCATTAAAATCACTGCTCCCGAAAAAACGGCCATTTTAAAAAGTTTTTTTTGCATTGATACATGTCCCCTGGGGCAGGACCCGGGTCCCCAAACCCTTTTTAGGACAATACCATGCAAACTAGCCTTTAAAATGAGCACTTTTGATTTCGAACATTCGAGTCCCATAGAGGTCAATGGGGTTCTAACGTTCGTGCAAATTTTCGATCCGTTCGCAGGTTCTGGTGCGAACCAAACCGGGGGGTGTTCGGCTCATCCCTACTCTTGAATGTGCTGCCTATGAGGCTTCAACCGCTCTGATAGAGTGCTCCGCCGTTGCTGACGGAGGCTCGCGACCCCTAGTAATATATGCACAACCAAGCCTGCTAGGATCCAGGTGGTAACCTCTTTCCCTTGATGATTCCCAGCTGGAGTGACAAAAGGTTTATTCAGATAGACAGATACTACTTTAAGGTTCTGAAAATTAACAGTACGTGTGACTTTCCTGTGTGATGTTGTGGAAAGCTAGGCAATGTCCAGCTGTCTGGTAAATAGCAGGCTGCTGTTACGTTTGATGCAGAATGATCTACAAGACCCAACTCTACACTTTCTGGAAAGAAAGGAGTGTATATATATATATATATATATATATATATTTATTTTACTTTGAAGCTCCAAGAGCTTGAATCTCTGATAACTTTCTGCTTAAAGTTCTTGCAATTGATACTGCCTTGTAAGTGATGGCCTGAACTGAACATTGCTCTGTTGGAACAAACGGTTAAACTGATAGGAGATCCAGCAACTCTAATGCCGCGTACACACGGTCGGACTTTACGGCAGACTTTGCCCGGCGGACTTTTCGACGTACTTTACGACGGACTTTCTGAATGAACGGACTTGCCTACACACAATCCACCAAAGTCCATTGAATTTGTACGTGATGACATACGACCGGACTAAAACAAGGAAGTTCATAGCCAGTAGCCAATAGCTGCCCTAGCGTGGCTTTTTGTCCGTCGAACTAGCATACAGACGGCGGACTTTTCGACCGGACTTGATTTCGACGGATTAATTTAAAACATGTTTCAAATCTAAGTCCGTCCAACTTTTGAGAAAACAAAGTCCGCTGGAGCCCACACACATCGAATTGTCCGACGAAATCCCGTCCGCCAGGCAAAGTCTGCCGTAAAGTCCGCTCGTGTGTACGCGGCATAATAGATCTTTCTTTCTTGGTGACCGACTCCTCATGACTGCCCTCAAAAGTTGTGCAATCTGATGGATTAGTGGCCCATTTAAATGTGTTATTGCCGAGATAGCTCACGAGTGTGGGCTATGTGAGGATAGGCTAAGGTCTGGAGGAAGTATAGAACAGCTGAGACTGGAAGGGCAGTAGGATCAATGTTTCGCCCTACCAAGAAAAAGCAAACTTGTTCCAGAATTAGGTCTAGATGTTGTAAGTAGAATGTCTTCTTGCACACAACAAAGTTGAGATCACTCTGGAGTGAAACTGGAGCAACCGGAGTTGTCCATCCTCCCCCTTTAATGCCCCTGCTTGCAGCCCCAGTCTGCGTATGCTATGGAGGGGAAATGTCTTCTGTACCCTGAAATGAATGGCCAGGGAAAACAGAGGGCCTCCTGGTCAATATTGAGGACTGGCTATGACAACTGTGTTCTCCCTTGACAGCCTCAAGAGGAATCTCATTTACGGGAAATGTTGGTGAAAAATATTTAGGTTAGATTGCAGTCCCAGGGAGAGACCAGAGCATCTGCCCCTTGCGCCTTGGGGTACAGAAACAAAATCAGACCAAAGTTTGTGCTCTGGGAAGCTTGTACTTGTTCAAAAGAAAAATCCGCTGGGAGGTAAACTGCTTCTGAAATTTTGCTGGTGATCTTCTGCCCCAGGCGTTATGTGTTTCTTCTCTCCCAATAGCATATTGCTGCGGGTTTCATCATGGAGCTGAATAAAGATGACTGCTGCCCTGTTGCTAAACTGCAAGGAGATTGGTCCTCCTTGACTCTGTGTAGTAAGGCCAAAGTGCTAAAAGGGCTGTTTGAACCCCCAGCACGTTCAAGATTACCCTCCTTGGCTGGGAAGCTCTATTTGCCTTGACCAAAGGTCCCTCGCAGTGTATTTTCCCTGCTGTCTTGCAGACATGATTCGTAGCAATTCTCCAGTCTAAAAGGTCCTAACGGACCGAGACTTCCTCAAGGTCTTTCCATCTCTACGGACCGTTACTCATACTGAGTAACACTTATTAACTGTGTTCTATCCTGTTTCCTCCCTTGCACTAAGAATTCTAGATGAAATTTGCGCAGGTGCCCATGTACCCCAGGAATCATCTATATGCAGGATGACATTGTACCCAGATGACTGAGGCACTGAGAAGCCATCAAACAAGTGGAAATATTCATCCTCAGAAATCTGTTCCTGACTGTCACCACTTCCTCTGATGGAAATAAAACAGAGGAACTAGCAGAGCACCACCGGGTACACCAACCATTGGGATGGAAAAAGTTGGCTTTGCTTTCCTTCTAAGGTGTGAGGATAGGATAGGCATCCTGACGATCCAGCAACAGCCTCCAGCCATGTGGTTATACTGTTTAATGGACTCTGTCTTAACCTCCCTGGCGGTATGATTCTTTCGGATTTTAGGTGCTGAAAGCGGTACAATTATTTTGCATGGAAATTTGGCGTTTTATATTGTAGGTCTGTAATTCTTAACAATAACACACTTAAATCTGTCCAAACAAGAGTCTAGTAGATATCCTGGGTATGATAAAGTTTGAAACACAAAAACATAAATTATAATATAATAAATAAAAATAAATAATTAAAAAAAAAAAAATAATAATAATAATAAAATAAATTTCCCCACGATTCACTATCGCTCAATTCTGCAAGTGTTCTAATTTATTATTGCTGTTTTCTAGCTGGTCTCAAGCCACTTTTGACGTAAAGGGACACTTTTTGGTTGCTATGGACAATCTCCAGTTTCCAGGCAGAAACAACAGTATATATAACATAAAACTGCATGCAGGGCATGGGCCAAAGCACTGGGGACAAAAGGGATGTGAAATCATTTCATACAGTACTGTAATCTGTAAGATTACAGTACTGTATGTGTTATGATTTTTACATTTTTTGAATTTGCCGCCAGGCTCCGCCCCCCCGTGCGTCGCGACGCTCGCAGAGAACGGAGCATGGCACAGAGAGACTTCGGAGGAGGACGGAGTCCGCAGACACTGCGGGGGACATCGCAGGATCCCGGGGACAAGGTAAGTAAAGTCACACCAGGATCCTGCGATGTAATCCCGAGTGTGGCTCGGGGTTACCGCTAATGGTCCTGAATTTTAACCCCGAGCCACACTCGGGAAAACCACCAGGGAGGCTACAGAGCTCAAAGAGGGCCCCACAGGGTTCAACCTCTTCTGATCTGCAACTGGACACTGACCAACATATCCTGCGAACTCAGGATTGGGTAGCAAACTTGCAAACCCTCTTGAGTCTGAGGTGTCTGTAAGCAATGTAGCAGCCCACCCGCTGTTGTGGTGGACTTGGCAGCTTCGTGGAAGAGAGGAGCAGTGAGGAATCTCCCGAAGTGACCATAAGTGTCTGATACCTTCATCCAAGACTCTGTACAACATGTCCTATAGAAACCCGGCAAGCGTGCCTTCTAGGTCTTACCTTAAGAGTCTGGGCATGCACTTGTGTGACTGGCTCACTGATCCCTCCAGAAGTCTGCACCAAAACACAAGCCAGACCCTTGGCATCCACTGCTATAAAAATGTCATTTTTGGCAAGATACTTCCAATAGGAAATCATGTCTAAGGCTCGATTCACACCTATGCATGTTGCTTTTGAGCGTTTTTGGAGGGTTTTTTTTCATGCTTGCCACGTTTTTGAGCAGCGTTTTTGTAGCATTTTTACAGCGTTTTTTGCAGCGTTTTTGCCGCGTTTTTTTTTTTTTTTTAATTTTATTTTAGACTGTAAAAAAAAAACTGTAAAAAAAAAAAACGGCAAAAACGCATGTAAAAACGCTGCAAAAACGGTGCACTTGCGTTTTTGATGCTTGTCCATTGAATTATAGTACATGCAAAACGCTGCATTTTGCATGAAAAAAAGTCCCTGACCCTTTCCAAAAATGCAGAGATACAAAAAGGCATTGATGTGAACATGTTCCATAGGAACCCATGTTAAAAAATTCCCATGCATTTCTGCAAAATGCAAAATGCATCAAAAAACGCGCTAGTGTGAATGGAGCCTAAAGGGATGCAGACCCTGCCACTCTCCCCAGAGTCCTGCAGGTGCAGCAGCTGGTTGATAATTATTAAACCATTCCCGTTAGCCTCACCCAGTACATGGGCTGGTTATTACTGGTATGTCGCCATCTGCAGATGCTACAGTATGTAGGAGCATGTTGACCATTAGCTTGTTCAGAGTATACAGTTTCAACATCTTGTTTATACTGGCATTTTTCTCGAACCCCCTTCATTCTTCCTGAACTTTTGTTTCTAGGAAGCAATACGCAGACCAGGGTCTCAACCATATGGCCTCCCTAGCCGCCAAAGTGCCAGGGTGCTCTTTCAGTGGCTATACAAGCAACTAGAAGGGACTTCCTTGTCAGCCTCCATAATTTTGAGTAGCAGACTGCTGCATCTGTAAAATATGTAGCAAGGACCCAGACCCCCTTCAGTCCAATGAGAACCTCCAGAGCCATGAGTTGTCAACATCCCTCCACATAGAGTGGGTCGTAAGGCATAGTAGGTGCAGAGCATGTCTTTGGATTGTAGTGAGAAACCCACATAGGGAGAATATATAAACTTCAACACAAGCATTAGCATGTTGGGGAATTTACCCAGCAACCCCAGTGCTGCCAGACAGAATCGCCACCCACTTAGCCAGCAGGCAGCCTCTGCAAAGTAGATTCATGGGCGCCAGACACCTAGGGTGTGCCACCTGTCCAGGATTCACCTGGACAGTTCGGGTTTTTAATCATGTGTTAGTCGACCTGAGACCCGGACATATTACCCAGACCAGGCTGTGGCTCCCCAAGTAACCGAGATAGTCATATACAAAACTGTTGCCGCTGTAGGCGGCTGTTTAGCCTCACTGAAGGGTAATGATGTCAGCAAGGGCAATTTGGCCACACCCACTAGAGCGCTCTGTGCGTTACATTACTACTCTCCTTGGGGCACCCAAATGTGTCTGTGCAACGCCAACCCGGCAGACTCCCAGACATCTACAGTAGGACAGCCACACAGGGAAAAGCATCCAGCAAGATGCCACATCTGCACAGGCAAGAACGCTGTCTCCTATGGCAACAGTCTCCAACAGTTTCCAATACAAGTGTAATGCCCCGTACACACGGTCGGATTTTCCGATGGAAAATGTCCGATCGGAGCGTGTTGTCGGAAATTCCGACCGTGTGTTGGCTCCATCGGACATTTTCCATCGGATTTTCCGACACACAAAGTTGGAGAGCAGGAGATAAAATTTTCCGACAACAAAATCCGTTGTCGGAAATTCCGATCGTGTGTACACAAATCCGACGGACAAAGTGCCACGCATGCTCAGAATAAATAAAGAGATGAAAGCTATTGGCCACTGCCCCGTTTATAGTCCCGACGTACGTGTTTTACGTCACCGCGTTCAGAACGATCAGATTTTCCGACAACTTTGTGTGACTGTGTGTATGCAAGACAAGTTTGAGCCAACATCCATCGGAAAAAATCCTAGGATTTTGTTGTCGGAATGTCTGAACAAAGTCCGACCGTGTGTACGCCCTATAACAGTTGCTTCAGGTAATTAAGGCAAGTTCAAAACAGAATCTTGTGCCATTCTTATCAATAATAAAGACATTTGGCATTACCTGTTAGCTGCATACTCCTCCAGGCATTGTCTACTCACCAGCCTCCTGGGCATAGATACTGCACCACAGGCCCTGCAGGACTCTTGCTGGGGTGCTGGCTCTGGGGAAGAGGAGCAAAGACATCTTCCTTGGAGCTCTTCTCCTGAGTGGGAGCGCCGTCCGGGCTATGCTCCTCTGAAGAATGTCTGCCTTGCCTTGGCCCGGCCCTTTTGAGAGCGTGGGCGTGCGGCGCTGAAGCAAATCAAAGCCAATCCGCATGAGCGGGCACTCTTTTCCCTGAAAACTTACCGATACGGTGGTCCCCAACCTAGTTGTTGAGGGTCTTTATAGGAGCGGTAACTGACGGGCCAGCTGAGGTGAGGATAGCTGAAAAGCAACAGAAGGATCAGGAGTAGTTATAGGATCTACATATACCTACATGCATATACACACATATCTACATATGTACACATATATATATTACTTACTGTCAGCTGAGCTGAAGATGTCAGAGGAGAGTGTGTTTGGAGAGAGAGAGAGAGAGAGACAGACACATGTTGTGTGAGGATCCATTGTTGGAGTGTGAACCTGCTTGGGTGAGCAAAACCATATCAGAGACTGTAGCTCTGGCTAGAGCCATGTACTTTGTCTATATATCAGCCTGTTGGCTAAAGAGATTGAACTTTTCCTATCTCTGCACCTGTGTGACAAGACAAACCAGTCGTTTACTTCTGTTTGTTTTGCTGAATAAAGCCATTTTTATTTTACTGAACCGGCCTTTCACCCCTTTGATCCCCTACAATACATACATGTATTTACATTCACCCCCACACATACACATATGCATACCCACATACATATTTTTTAAAATGTGTATATATGTATACACACACCTATATATATATATATATATATATATATATATATATATATATATATATATATATATATATATATATATATATATATATATATATACACACACATGCAACACCTGCAGAGGACAACAAGGAATGGGAAAGGTAATGAAAGAAAAAGAGGGAGACATAGGTAGAAGGTACAGGCGACCCTGTATGGCACAAGGGGCTGAGAGAGAGATAAAGCATAGCTGGCCCCCCATATTCCACAAGAGCTGCAGATACCAATTTTAAAAGCAGATTTTGTTCCTAAAGAGGAAACACTGCAGGGGCCCCAATAAGACCCACAGAAGGGGCTCCCAGACTATAGCGCATGTAAGCAGCCTGAGTGCTGGGGCTTGAACCCAGCCAGATGCTGCACGGAGGTAGAGGGGGGGACATAGTACTGCTTACTCTTCACTGGTGCATTGAGATATGAGAAAAAAAAGAAGAATGGGGTGGGGCCTAACTAGGCTTTTCATTTATGCTATTCACTGGTCCTGAGGGAGTGGTCAAGAGGCGGGGCTCTATCACTAGTGTGCTGCCATGTTGGCGTCAGGAAATACCATTTAGTGTAATTTTTGTAAAATTTGTGATAAAAAAATAAAATATTTAATGGGCTCAACATGCCTCTCAGCAATTTCCTTGGGGTGTCTACTTTTTAAAATGGGGTCATTTGGGGAGGGGGGGTTGTACTGCCCTGCCATTTAAGCACCTCAAGAAATGAGATATGTAAACTAAATTCCAGAAAATGTACCCTAGTTTGTAGATGCTATAACTTTTGCGCAAACCAATAAATATACGCTTATTGACTTTTTTTACCAAAGACATGTGGCTGAATACATTTTGGCCTAAATATATGACTAAAATTGAGTTTTTTTTTTATTATAACAAAAAGTAGAAAATATCATTTTTTCTCCAAAGTTTTCGGTCTTTTTTCCGTTATCGCAAAAAATAAAAATTGCAGAGGCAATCAAATACCATCAAAAGAAAGCTCTATTTGTGGGAAAGAAAGGACGCACATTTTGTTTGGGTACAGCATTGCATGACTGCACAATTACCAGTTAAAGTGGAGGTCCACCCTAAAAAAAAAAAAAAATAAATAAATAAAAATGCTCCTAAAAATCTGAAAGAAAAAAATGTTTTTACTTACCAGAAATGGCTGTTGCTAGGCAGATCGTCCTAATCTGCCACTTCCTACTCCGCGGTGATCTTCATTCTTCTCCTCCTCGCGTTGTCTTCTGGAGAATGAGGCACGCAGTGTTCTGGGAACTGTGTGTGTCCCAGAACACAGCTGGCCATTCACAAAGTGCTGTGTGACTCGCGCATGCGCAGTGGGAAACAAGCAGTGAAGACGCAAGGCTCCACTGCCTGTTTCCCTTAGTTCGAATGGCGGCGCTGGGACCCGATCCAATGGTTGGATCGGCCTTGGGCGGCTGACATCGCGGGCACCCTGGACAGGTAAGTGTGCTTATTAAAAGTCAGCAGCTACAGTGTTTGTAGCTGCTGACTTTTAAAATGTTTTTCAGCTGGACCTTCCCTTTAAAGCAACGCGGTGCCAAATTGTAAAAAGTGCTCCCATCATTGAGCACCCAAATCCTCCTGGGCTGAAGTGGTTAAGTATTCCTTTATTTTTGCTTTGAGTGTCCATAAGTATTCTTCATTAATTTTGAAATTACTAAATGAATATCTGTTCAAAAGGAGAAATATAATGTCCTAATGCCAAATTTTTCTTTCGTTACACCAACATTCTAAGTATAATTATAGACATATTTTATCTTCTTCTAACAGTGCAAATATCTTCTGAAATACTAAGTAAAATAGCATGCATCATTAGATGTATATGGGTTAACTAATAGGCTGGGTAATTGGTTGTAAATGGTTATTACATCTACTAAATCTAGTTTTAAAGAGAACATAAAGTACATCTGCTTAAATGACCATTTACCTTAAAATACATTGTAATGAAAATAGTATTTAAATACTGTATATGAAAAGATGTAATACCTAAACAAAATCCAGTTTGTTTTAAGTGCACACATATGGACAAAATACTATATTATTTTGTTTCTCTTAAGTTAATAATAAAAACATTTATAAAATGTCTACATGTATGGTTGTGGATCTATGCATACTGTATATAAATGTATATACTGTATATGTTAGATAACAGTTGCAAAAGTACACAGCCATAATCTATATTTTTAAAAATGTTTGAGACAAAAATGACTTGCCATCATAATGAGCAAAGGCAATTTATTCTTGTTCCAGTATCCGTCTCTTTGCAAATCAAGATTAAGAACTATCTGAGCTATTTTATAATCCAGTGATTAAAGGGGATAATGTAGGAATCTATTTTATATTACATGTAGGAATCTATTTTATATTAAAAGTAGATAACTGTTTTTACTCAGCATGAGCTTTCCAATAATAAACCATTCCAGTGTATTTGTATGTATCAGCCATATACAGCACATTTGTAAAAATACCTAAAGTTAATTAATATTTAGCTTAAAACCACCCATTATGTACATTTTGTGATAAGACTGATTTACATAATACTCTGCAACATATTGTACTGTACAGATTTTTGTTAACCCCATCATTAGAAGAGGTAAATTTAAGCCTAGAAACCAAGTTTAAATTTAGCAGCATCAGTACACATTGGTTGACTTGAAGAAAAACGTGATTGTTTGCTTATATGAGGTTTTGGGAAAAAACTCTATTACATTTCTGTACATTTTTCCCTAATGTTTTTATCCTTAGATAACAAAATGTAAAAAATATGTATTTAAAAAAAAAATCTCATTTAATTAAATAGTTCACACTCTGTAATGTGTCAGTGACAGTATGGTCTCAGAACAGAGAGCACACACAAGTATTACACAATATTGATATTTGCTAACAAGCGCTCCTGGTTAGTAGTCATTAATAAGCTTTTAGGCAACATTTAGAGATCATGACTTCAAAACACAGCACATGCATTTTCTGCTGATTTATTAATCTGCTAATTGTACCATGTGCATAGTACGTTATACATTCTGTCATGTACTTGGTCTGAGGCCGATTTGACAAGAGGTCTTCCCTTGCGGCTAAGTACCAAGCACCCCTGAAGGTTAGAACAGGGAGTGCTAGGCTTGAAGAAGCATGGGTGTGGTTTTGGTAGATCTGCTGGAAGCTGCTTGCAGTACAGCAGAACTGGTTAGCTTTCAGCTTGTCTGTCTAGAAAGATGGCAGGACCTCCGCAGCACCTGGAAATGTAGTGGAACCAAGTCCATGACCATAGGCAAGGCAAGGAATAAGCATGATCAGGCTGGTAGGACCAGACTGGGGAAGTATAGTCATACTCATATGCCTTTGCTGCGGGAGGTCTAGGAGAATAATCCTGACGATTTCAGGGAAAATCTCCAGGTGACAGACCCCGTTTTTCACGTCTGTTGGCTTTGTTAACCCCCTATATTACCAAGCAGGACACCTGCATGCAGCAAGCCATCACTCCCAGTTTGTTCTCAACAACCGAACAAAATCCAATTGGCTCAATTTCACAGGCAATTTCAAGTGTGGAATAAAAACTTGTAATTACTGCAGGTACATTAAAACGGGTCAACTCATAAAATCATGCAGCAATCAAAAAGAATTCTCGATCCCCGTGTTTATTAATTGTAACACCAAATTTGTGGTATATGTTATCACATGCACCAGTTGCCAGGTACAATATGTTGGACGCACAACACGGCGTCTTAGAGACAGGCTACATGATCACCTGTACAACATTGAGAAGGAGATCTTAACCAATGTATCAAAACACTGGGTTTACACACACCACAAAGACACTTACAGTTTAACTATTCAGGGCATTGAGAAAATCATCACACTGGTGAGAGGAGGTGACAGATTCCAGTTACTGTGCAAACGAGAAGTCCTTTGGATATTCTCGTTAGACACCAGGATTCCACGGGGGTTAAACTTTGAGTGGGACGTTTTACATTTCTATGAATAAAACAACATTGGAGCTATATCCCCGAGTAATACATCTGTAACCCTTTCCTCCCAACTTTTTCCTTGATTACACATCCACATTCTTTTTTGGTGGATGATGGAGCAAAAAAACATATAGGGACACATATCAATATATCAGTTCCCTTTTTTACACACATCCCCAGTAACCGATACATTTTATTGGGCTACACACACTTCAATCCATACGAGCAAATGACTAGTAATATGCATATATGTTTTCATTTAAAAGAAACAATTTACTATATCTTTTGCATTCACTGTCACTTGAATCTCGTTTCTAATTAGACATTATTGTTTGATGGTAGCTGTAGGTAGACCATAACACTAACTTTGCACAAATGTTTTTTACCACATGTGTACATGGTTCATTACCTTCTTTGCAAAGTTCCCATGTGTTTTGAGTTGATTTAAGAGCTGTGGTCTTCAAAGAGGTAGATCAGTTGTTTATTTCACATAGTAATTGGTTTAGTGAGATTGTTACTTATCTATTGATATAAACACATATATTGGAAGAACCTGTCATATGGTCACTGCCAATATTATACTATGTATAGAAAGAATAGAGACAGGTGCATAAACACTGCATTTTGTCCCATTTTTATCTACCTCATACAGTTCTGCCCATACACTTGAAGACAATTCATCGAGAGATGTGATTGCTTCAAAGAAAGACGTTCAGCAACGTTAATGTTGTTACCTGATTGGGATGAATGCATCCCATACGGAGTGATGCAAGGTTTTAAATGAGCACTTTTGTGAAGCTGGAGTGGCGGGGTTATCAGAGAGTGATACGTTTCACAATCCTTTATATGTTGCAAAGAATAATATTCACACATGTAGGAATTGAAGCAAAAGCATTTATTCACACATGGACTCCTGTAAATCAGGAGACTTTTGGTCGCATTATTGCGACAGGACGCCAGTTTTCTGCCCAGCTTCCAATTCACATATGTCATCACGTTTTTTGAAAGTTGAAATCATCATGTATATACACATACACACACATATAAAGAATTGCTTTTCATCATTATTTTTATTTTTATTTTTATCTTTATGTCGTTTAAAATTTTTTGCATATATTTATGCACCATACACACATATTTCGTTTTTTCTTGTAGACACTGATAGTGGTGTTGGATGCACATCTTTTTATCACATGCATATAGACCCAATTCTCATTCTATACACCGTTTACATTATACCGCAGCCACCAGCTCACATAGTTTGCCCATATTTGCGCCTATCCGTATGATCATTTATACGTTTGAACGTCAAATTCCAGCACCCATCTCATTATTGTGGTTTTGGAAAATAACAAACATGTTTTTCGAAAACCTTGAATAGAATTTTTTATCATTTATATATGTTGACATTTGCCAATATGAATACATTTCATTTATATATTCATGTCTTCATTAGTGATTCCACTATAGGACGCACATCCAATCACATCTATGCCAAAAAGATCCCACACAGACCAACGATCAGCTGTTTAAAATCAGGTAATCAATATGTAGTCATGTGGTAGATAAATTATGTGTATATAAGTGGTGATCACTTTTGTACAAACCAGCTATGAGTAAGCGCTCTATGGGAGCGTGAAACGCGTTAGCGGTTATGCTGCATTATCCCAACAAAGCCATGTAAGGATTTTAATCATGTTATTACTTTTTCAATGAAGAGGATTTTATTTTTCACTTTTCCAATCCGGAGTGCGGCTGTCCAGATTTTTCCATCACACACATACCATTGGAATAGCAATTGCCGGCACCTGGGGCTCTCACAATCATCCACACAGCGGAGGACAGGAAGCTTGAACCCGGTCACCTAGAGCGGTGGTAACTATCCTGTTTATCTCAAATATCTGGACTTTTGCTACATATTTCTCTCCACCAGCTCGGTCATCTCCCCGCACCACCAAGGTATATATACTTCATTATAACCTTATGATTTTTGAAAGACCACTCTTGGTCTCAGAGTGAGAGAGCAATATTGGGAATAAATCATGGATCATCCCAGTACACAAGTGCCTGTTGTGGAAGCAGCTTTTAGCAGAACTCTTATGCCGCGTACACACGGTCGGACTTTCTATCCTACTTGGTCCGGCACACTTTCCGACGGACTTTGTCCGCCAGGTGCGCCGGACTTTAAAACGGACGGACTTGCCCACACACGCCGGGACTTTCCGGCGGGCTAAGTCCACCCGTCTTTCCTACGGACTTTCGCCGGAGTTCCGGCAGACTTTCAGAATGAACGGACTTGCCCACACACGGACAAGTCCGTTCATTTTGAACGTGACTCAGGTGCGACGGGACTAGAAAAGGATGTCAATCTTGCCGCTTTTATCGGCGAGATTGACACCTTGCGAGCCCCGTCGCGGGGCATACCAGGCCCTTAGGTCTGGTATGGATTATAATGGGAACCCCCCCTACGCCGAAAAAACGGCATGGGGCCCCCCCTAAAATCCATACCAGACCCCGATCCGAGCACGCAGCCTGGCCGGTCAGGAAAGGGGGTGGGGACGAGCGAGCGCCCCCCCTCCTGAACCGTACCAGGCTGCATGCCCTCAACATGGGGGGTGGGTGCTTTGGGGGAGGGGGGCGCCTTACGGTGCCCCCCCACCACAAAGCACCTTGTCCCCATGTTGATGAGGACAAGGGCCTCTTCCCGACAACCCTGGCCGTTGGTTGTCGGGGTCTGCGGGCGGGGGCTTATCGGAATCTGGGAGCCCCCTTTAATAAGGGGGCCCCCAGATCCCGGCCCCCCACCCTATGTAAATGAGTATGGGGTACATGGTACCCCTACCCATTTACCTAGGAAAAAAGTGTAAGTAATAAAACACACTACACAGGTTTTGAAAATATTTTATTAAACAGCTCCGGGGGGGATCTTCCTCCGCTTTGGGGGTCTTCTTCCGGCTTCGGGGGTCCCTCCGCTTCATCTTCTCCCGGCGTCCGGTTGGTTCTTCTCCGCTCTCCGGCCTCTTCTCCCGGTGTCCCAGGTCTTTGGCCGGCCCCTCCACTGTCTTCATGTAGCTCTATTGCCAGCGGAGGTCCGGACTTCTGGGCTTCTTGTCTTCTTGTCTTCTCTTCTCTTCCCCCAGATGTTGACACGACGCTCTCTCCGGCTGGACTGGTCTCTGAGGGCTGCGTTGTGACTTATATAGGCGGAGACCCCGCCCCCATATGATGTCACAGTCCCTGGGCATGCTGGGACTGTGACGTTTTAGGGGGCGTGGTCGACCACGCCCCCTAAAACGTCACAGTCCCAGCATGCCCAGGGACTGTGACATCATATGGGGGCGGGGTCTCCGCCTATATAAGTCACAACGCAGCCCTCAGAGACCAGTCCAGCCGGAGAGAGCGTCGTGTCAACATCTGGGGGAAGAGAAGAGAAGACAAGAAGACAAGAAGCCCAGAAGTCCGGACCTCCGCTGGCAATAGAGCTACATGAAGACAGTGGAGGGGCCGGCCGAAGACCTGGGACACCGGGAGAAGAGGCCGGAGAGCGGAGAAGAACCAACCGGACGCCGGGAGAAGATGAAGCGGAGGGACCCCCGAAGCCGGAAGAAGACCCCCAAAGCGGAGGAAGATCCCCCCCCCCGGAGCTGTTTAATAAAATATTTTCAAAACCTGTGTAGTGTGTTTTATTACTTACACTTTTTTCCTAGGTAAATGGGTAGGGGTACCATGTACCCCATACTCATTTACATAGGGTGGGGGGCCGGGATCTGGGGGCCCCCTTATTAAAGGGGGCTCCCAGATTCCGATAAGCCCCCGCCCGCAGACCCCGACAACCAACGGTCAGGGTTGTCGGGAAGAGGCCCTTGTCCTCATCAACATGGGGACAAGGTGCTTTGTGGTGGGGGGGCACCGTAAGGCGCCCCCCTCCCCCAAAGCACCCACCCCCCATGTTGAGGGCATGCGGCCTGGTACGGTTCAGGAGGGGGGGGGCTCGCTCGTCCCCACCCCCTTTCCTGACCGGCCAGGCTGCGTGCTCGGATCGGGGTCTGGTATGGATTCTAGGGGGACCCCACGCCGTTTTTTCGGTGTAGCGGGGTTCCCTTTATAATCCATACCAGACCTAAGGGCCTGGTATGCCCCGCGCTCGCCGCAATAGGAAGATTTGTTTTTCCTATTGCAGCGAGCGCGAGATGCAATACCCTGCCCTCGTGTCGTATTTGGTCTGTCGGACCAGCCTACACACGGGCGGGCTTTCCGTCGGACCAGCACACACACGAGCGGACTTTCCGCCCGAAACTGAGTCCGACGGAAAGATTTGAAACTTTCTTCAAATCTAGGTCCGGCGGGCTTTTGGGAAGAAGTCCGCCGGAAAAGTCCGCCGCCGCCCACACACGGGCGGATTGTCCGGCACACTCTGGTCCGCCGGACCAAGTATGCCGGAAAGTCCGACCGTGTGTACGCGGCATTACAGCACCATCCAATAATCCTCTAAGACAGCCATTGCAAGCATACACCTTACAACCGTCGGAAGACGATGAAATACAATTGATAAGGCTCTTCAGGAAATTAGAACAACTAATGTCTAAAGAGATTAGAGCCTATTGGGACATTACTTTTCTTACAGAATATGTATCAATACTGCACATTCCTCGAGGACTAAGAATCAAAAAATTTCCTACCTCAGATTTATTTGATGAAGATTTCAAAAAACAGTGGACAGACACTTTAGACACCTGTTCCTTTAAACTAATGGAGATTTTGATCGCCTCAAAGAAAAAAGAAACAGAGAAGTTACAACTGGATATTTCCACAATACAAAAAGATCTTACCACTTCTCAAGCGATTAAAGGTTTCTCTGAACTCGATGAAAGGTTAAACAAGAAACTAGATCGAATGGAAAGAGCAGTAATTGATACCAAGAAAGGCAAAATGGCCCGGGATAAGGATGATTATCAAGGAAACAAGGTCTACACCTGGCACAAGCCACTTTACAAGTCCAACAGATCCCGCAAAAACCGAGGTAAACGAGTAAATTTCTCAGACCATGAAGGGGAGTCGGCCGACAACACTCTAGCACGTACCATGTCAAACTCATCACTTGACAGATCTCCAACCCCACCAGAATCCATCAGATCCACCAACAGCCGCTCCCCTGGAAACCCTCACAGGTCCAGACAAACCAAGAAAAAGAAACCCTCCACAAAAAGACAAGAAGAGGTGGTAGGAAACACAAACGCCACGAACAACACACGCTATATGCTGCGGGAGAAGACGCCGAAGATGCCGAGGAAGTAAAACACAGTGTGATTAATTTGTCCAAAAAACAACTGAGCACAGAAGAGATCAGCCTGTTGGCCAAAGGTTGAACTTTTGTCCTAACAGACATTTCAACCTTTTTGAAACATTTTTGGACATTAATAAATTCTCAAGGACTTTAACTCTTAGGAAACATTTTTTTGATTGTGCAGTGGATGAGCCCAATGTGTCTGTAGACAGCTGTGACACAGGTGAGTCCCCTTCTTCACCCATACTATTCGTTGATAACTGTGCTCTACAGGATTTAACTGATTTGGCAGATGAGTCAGATCCTTGTCCTCTAAATCCCACGGATGTACATATTGAAATCTCCAGGGGTAGATCAGATTTTTATCCGGTGGCGGCCAGAGGTAAGAATCTTGACTCATTCCAAAAACTGGTGGAGGGGGACTTGGTACACCTGGCTCACAGCTGCAACAGAAAGAAATTTACACAGGACAATCTGTCCGTCAAGGAGAGACAAGCCTTTAAGAGGCTCTTGCAGACGACCAGATTGTCATCATAAACGCAGATAAGGGGGGTATGGTGGCGGTTTTAGATGTAGAAGTCTACAAAAAAGAAGCTCTGCGTCAACTATCTGACACACATACATACCAGAAACTACCCTCCAACCCCACTATTGCTTTCAAAAACACGCTCTCCACACTCATAGATAGAGCCACACAAATGGGTATATTCACTCCTAGGGAGAAAGAATTTCTTATTCCAGAATGCCCCATAACACCAATATTCCACCACCTACCAAAGATCCACAAGGGGTTAAATCCCCTTACAGGTCGACCTATAGTGGCGGGGATAGGCTCTTTAAATGAACGCCTAGGAGAGTGGGTAGACTCTCATTTACAGCCAATAGCCACCAGTCTCCCTGGTTACATAAAAGACACAAACGATTTATTGAACAAACTGCAAGACATTAAATGGGAAGACAATTATAGATGGATCAGTTGTGATGTATCTAGTTTGTACTCTAGTATCCCACATCATCTGGGGATCCAGGCAGTCACTTATTTTCTTAGAAAAACAGGCAAACTCTCTTTGATTTTACAAGAGTTTATTATACAAGCCCTGGAGTACCTTTTAACACACAATTTTTTTATGTTTGACGGGGACTATTTTCTCCAGAAATGCGGGGCCTCTATGGGAGCCAAATTTTCCCCCTCACTGGCCAATATTTATATGGGCTGGTGGGAGAGGTCCCGCATCTTTGGACCAAATAGTCCCCGCCGCAAAGATACGGTCTTTTTCTGTCGCTTTATAGACGACCTGTTATTTATTACATCAGATAGAGAAGCTAATTTGGATATCTGGCTGGCATATTTCAATGACAATTCATTAAACTTAAAATTTACGGGAAATCTGCAATCCAGATCCATAGAATTCCTTGATGTGCAACTGGCGGGGTCCGGTGATGCGATTCAATCCAGTCTGTACAGAAAACCTCTCAGTGGCAACACTCTACTTAGAGCTGACTCTGCACACCCTAAACACACCATCAGAGGCATTCCATATAGCCAGTTTTTAAGGTTAAAGCGCCTATGTAGCTCTCCTGATACTTTTGAGGCTGAAGCCAAAAGCATGGCAAACAGGTTTAAAGCTCGAGGCTATAAAGAAACATCAATACAAAAAGCACTCAACACAGTAAGATCCATCCCAAGACCTCCACTTGTAAAGAAAAAAACAGCTAGAAACATTTAACAGAGAAGGGACATGTCCCCTAGAATCCCGGTATTTTCTACTCCATACAGCTCAGAATTTAATACAATCAAGAAAATTATCATGAAACACCTTCCTGTTTTGTATAATGACCCTATATATAACAACATCCTTTCTAAAGGGATCAAGGTTGTATCCCGCAGAGCACCCACATTGGGACGTTCACTGTCTCCCAGTTTGTTCTCAACCAACCGAACAAAATCCAATTGGCTCAATTTCACAGGCAATTTCAAGTGTGGAATAAAATTGGAATTGTAAGTACTGCAGGTACATTAAAACGGGTCAACTCATAAAATCATGCAGCAATCAAAAAGAATTCTCGATCCCCGTGTTTATTAATTGTAACACCAAATTTGTGGTATATGTTATCACATGCACCAGTTGCCAGGTACAATATGTTGGACGCACAACACGGCGTCTTAGAGACAGGCTACATGATCACCTGTACAACATTGAGAAGGAGATCTTAACCAATGTATCAAAACACTGGGTTTACACACACCACAAAGACACTTCCAGTTTAACTATTCAGGGCATTGAGAAAATCATCACACCGGTGAGAGGAGGTGACAGATTCCAGTTACTGTGCAAACGAGAAGTCCTTTGGATATTCTCGTTAGACACCAGGATTCCACGGGGGTTAAACTTTGAGTGGGACGTTTCACATTTCTATGAATAAAACAACATTGGAGCTATATCCCCGAGTAATACATCTGTAACCCTTTCCTCCCAACTTTTTCCTTGATTACACATCCACATTCTTTTTTGGTGGATGATGGAGCAAAAAAACATATAGGGACACATATCAATATATCAGTTCCCTTTTTTACACATATCCCCAGTAACCGATACATTTTATTGGGCTACACACACTTCAATCCATACGAGCAAATGACTAGTGATATGCATATATGTTTTCATTTAAAAGAAACAATTTACTATATCTTTTGCATTCACTGTCACTTGAATCTCGTTTCTAATTAGACATTATTGTTTGATGGTAGCTGTAGGTAGACCATAACACTAACTTTGCACAAATGTTTTTTACCACATGTGTACATGGTTCATTACCTTCTTTGCAAAGTTCCCATGTGTTTTGAGTTGATTTAAGAGCTGTGGTCTTCAAAGAGGTAGATCAGTTGTTTATTTCACATAGTAATTGGTTTAGTGAGATTGTTACTTATCTATTGATATAAACACATATATTGGAAGAACCTGTCATATGGTCACTGCCAATATTATACTATGTATAGAAAGAATAGAGACAGGTGCATAAACACTGCATTTTGTCCCATTTTTATCTACCTCATACAGTTCTGCCCATACACTTGAAGACAATTCATCGAGAGATGTGATTGCTTCAAAGAAAGACGTTCAGCAACGTTAATGTTGTTACCTGATTGGGATGAATGCATCCCATACGGAGTGATGCAAGGTTATAAATGAGCACTTTTGTGAAGCTGGAGTGGCGGGGTTATCAGAGAGTGATAAGTTTCACAATCCTTTATATGTTGCAAAGAATAATATTCACACATGTAGGAATTGAAGCAAAAGCATTTATTCACACATGGACTCCTGTAAATCAGGAGACTTTTGGTCGCATTATTGCGACAGGACGCCAGTTTTCTGCCCAGCTTCCAATTCACATATGTCATCACGTTTTTTGAAAGTTGAAATCATCATGTATATACACATACACACACATATAAAGAATTGCTTTTCATCATTATTTTTATTTTTATTTTTATCTTTATGTCGTTTAAAATTTTTTGCATATATTTATGCACCATACACACATATTTCATTTTTTCTTGTAGACACTGATAGTGGTGTTGGATTCACATCTTTTTATCACATGCATATAGACCCAATTCTCATTCTATACACCATTTACATTATACCGCAGCCACCAGCTCACATAGTTTGCCCATACTTGCGCCTATCCGTATGATAATTTATATGTTTGAACGTCAAATTCCAGCACCCATCTCATTATTGTGGTTTTGGAAAATAACAAACATGTTTTTCGAAAATCTTGAATAGAATTTTTTATCATTTATATATGTTGACATTTGCCAATATGAATACATTTCATTTATATATTCATGTCTTCATTAGTGATTCCACTATAGGACGCACATCCAATCACATCTATGCCAAAAAGATCCCACACAGACCAACGATCAGCTGTTTAAAATCAGATAATCAATATGTAGTCATGTGGTAGATAAATTATGTGTATATAAGTGGTGATCACTTTCGTACAAACCAGCTATGAGTAAGCACTCTATGGGAGCGTGAAACGCGTTAGCTGTTATGCTGCATTATCCCAACAAAGCCATGTACGGATTTTAATCATGTTATTACTTTTTCAATAAAGAGGATTTTATTTTTCACTTTTCCAATCCGGAGTGCGGCTGTCCAGATTTTTCCATCACACACATACCCAAGAAAAGGCTTGTCGCCACCTTGCGGACTTGGCGAGGGGGAGAAGTCTCCAGGATATTAAGTTTACGACTGGGATCTCACCCCAGGCTCTGGGAATCATTATTCCAGAGACCTGTTCTGCCATCATACAGGTCCTGCAGAAGGATTATATTAAGGTAAGTTTTATCCTTTAACATCACATTCTATGTATTTAATGTTTGCGAATGTATTGTATTAATTTCATCATTCCATAATTACCATGATTATAATATGCTGACTTTGCCAAACCCATACACACTATACCTACCTCTTTTGTGGTCAGATTTATGGATGAATTCACCAAAGCATGTAGTGCAAGTGCCTGCCTGAATACTTTCAAATGGTACTGTTTCAAGTTTTGTTCTCCTATTATCTTGATAGGTAATTGCAGAATGTAAAAATGTGCTTCAATTTTGACACTCTGTATACATATTTTTGGATTATGACACTTCTTACCTGTCCAGTGGGCTACCAACAGTGTAAGTAAGGAGAGGCTAGCCTAAGTAACACACATTATTTATGCATTCATCTCTCAATGAAGTAGAGATGGTTACCTGTCCAAAACATCTCCCAACCCTAAAATTTTTCCAATGGCCCATCAAAGGAGGTGAGGAATATGATAAGTGGACCTTATACTTTTGACTTTAAATACTCATTTAAATAAATGTTATACTTATGTTGGCCAAGAATGTTTGTGTCTAATCTGCTTGCAATGTTATGTGCAAAATTACAAGAGTTTTTTTCATGTTTGACTCCACATTTTACTTCCAACCCACAGGAATAGCAGACTGTGGCCTCCCAATTTGACCAGCAGTGGGACTTTCCCAACTGCGGTGGTGCGATAGATGGGAAACACGTCTGGATGGTCCCACCCACCCCCCAACTCGGGGTACAGTAGTATTGTGTTGTTGGCAGTGGTGTCGGCGACTTGTGAGTTTTTGTATCTGGACGTGGGGAAGAATGGCCATATGTCGGATGGAGAAGTCATTGCCCATACTGAATTCTACAGGTGTGTCCCGAATGGCAGCTTGGGATTGCCTCCTCCAGCGAATAACATGGCATGCCTCCTGTTTGTCTTTGTGGCAGATGAGGCCTTTGTGTTGGGGGAGCATTTGATGAGGCAGTTCGCCATGAGAACCCTGACCAGAGGGTTTTTAATTACCGGCTGGCCCATGCCAGAAAAGTGGTGGAAAATGCCTGTGGAATAATGGCCAGCCGCTTCCATCTTTTTCTAATGCCCATAAATATGGCCGAATACAAACTGAACCATATAATTTTATTCTGCTGCAATTTACATAATTTTATGCGGAAAAACGCAGCCAACTATCTGGCCTCAGTTGCGACTGAGGCTGGCTTACCAAAAGAAATAATGACGGCACTTGAAGCTGGCCGTTCTGGCTTGCCCCCCCAAAGCGCCCATGAAGTACAGGAAAGCTATCTGGAGTATTTCATAGGTAGGGGGACAATTGATATGCCAGAAAATCTGTAAGCTATTTCTAATAATTTTTTTGTGAAACACTAAACTCATATTTCATTTGATTCACTGCTTGTGTTTCCTATCTGTCTCCTAGGTTCTCCAATGGCCTTTTATTTTTGGCCATTTTCTTCAATGGTACAAACATTACTTATTTGATACATGAGGTGACAATCTCTTCAGCTATTATGTTCTGTTGTGCTATGGGTATGCTACACACACACAATGTTTTGGTTGTTAATATATGTAATGCATTAATGATAAAAATATTCATCCTTTTAAACTCCATGAATTAATTGCTTGTAGTCCCTAAAATGCCCTGATTTTGGCAAATTTAACAGTACAGTAGGGGTTATTTACTAAAGGCAAATTAATTTTGCACTACAAGTGCACTTGAAAGTGCACTGAAAGTGGACTTGTAGTGCAAAGTGGATTTGCCTTTAGTAAATAACCCCCATTGTCCCTGTAGCTATACCAACTTACTAAAAAAATGGTATTGAGCATTTAAAGAAGAAGCCATACATTGTTGAGTATAAAACATTTTACTCCAAGCACATTCACATGTGCATTATAAAAGGGTTTTTAAACAAACCAACATCTTTGGTATATAACATGTGTGTTTGACAGTAGATATAGCCTTTTTTGTGGCTAAACAGGCATGTTTAAAAACATAAAATCCACATCCCCAACTCATGAACTTACAAAGTTCAACTTTGATAAAGTGAAGGCCATATGAGACATTAGTATGTCAAAACTGAGAAGATTTTGCCTTCATCAGATGGGGTGGTCTCACCCCTGTAAAAGCCAAATTTTGAAGATGCACACAAATTGGGACTCAAAATGTGTATTTCCATCATGATCCCATGCCTAAAATGTGTGTCTTTTCCCTACATCTATTTTGATAAAGCCACAAAACACACAGTGTGTCAACATGTGCTGTCTGCCATCGTGGGATATCAATGTATGCATTCTGTGGGTGCAACCCCTTCCTCGCAACTAAAGTAGGTGAGAGAAAGGGGTTGTACCCCTGAAACACGTCCATTGATCTCCCATGATGTGAGCTAAAACATGTTGACACACTGGGCCTTATTTCAGAAAGAACAATTCCCTTTTCCCTACAAGTGCACTTTCATGTGCACTTGCATTACACTTGTAGTGCAAAGTGGTTTGGCTTTTTTTAAATAAGCCACAGTGTGTCAACATGTGCTAGATCCCATCATGGGGGATCAAAGGACGTGTTTCGGGGTCCAACCCCTTCCTCTGACCTACTTTAGTTGCGATGAAGGGGTTGCACCCACAAAACGCATACATTGATATCCATGATGGCAGATAGCACATGTTGACACACTGTGTGCATCTTCAAAATTTGGCTTTGCAATTACTTTAAACATTTTAATAAAAAGATAAACACAAGAAAAGAGTTCCCCTAAGTGGACTTTTCCGGCACTTGCATAATAGAAAAAAATTAGAAGTAGAAACTATAGTACATCATAAAAGGGCATAAATTTTATTCAATTAGAGTAATACAATTATTAAAAACAAAGTGGATATCAACAGTAACAAAGTAGTACTAATAGGTAAATACATGGAACAATCAAGCAATAAGCAATAATGAAGGTAAACCTCTTTTCAAGCCCGACGCGTTTCGGGATGTTTAGTGTTTATAGAGTCCTTCTTCAGGGGCATGGTCGAAAAGAGGGGTTCATCTGAATATATTGAAAAAATATGTATGAGTAAGATTGGAAGAGTGTAAAACAAAAATCAAATAGTACATAGGTTATCAGTAGATATCCAATAGGGGATTTAAATGATCCATTGATCACCTACCTGGGAGAGTTCCATTAACCGCTTGTGGGGGGAAGTTTAAAAAAGCTACTGAAGAAAAGCGGGGTGGCAGTGGGCAATTAAGGATGTAATAAGTATAAGTGCTAAATTTAGATGGTATAAGCTGCAGGAAGATAAGCAGTCATCTCCATAGAGGAGTGTCACACTAAGCCCATCCCGCTCGAACCCAGGCATGCGCAAGCCAGAGCGGTAAGCTGAGGTCACAGGAAGGCGCCCCTAAAAAATGAAAAAATTGAAGTGCCTTAGCAGAAATACAATATGTATAGAGAATAAATGCAAAAAATGACAGACCAAAAAGGTGTACAGAGAGTATGTATCTATATTTTGTGTATATATTGGAGTGGTAACTGTCAAATATACGCATATAACTTACCAAATATTTAAGGCCGGGTAACAGAGGAGGAAATTAACTAGCAAGAATAATATACCTTATAGGGAACAGAGGTAATAAAAATACGTGTATGTAAGATAATGTATAGATTAAATTGATGCATACTGGGAAAAATATCTGATTAGAGATGTGTAATGGGGAAGTATATGTCCCAATTAATGCATACATATTAAAAAATATAATGGTAAAAGACTAAAGTGCTTTGAGCGGAATTAGCATCAAGATATGAAGTTCATGTATCAAAAACCAAATATGAGACTAGAGCTGAAATAGCCATGTGTATAAATTCCCCTTAGCCTGCAGGGGATAGAATATAATCAAGGCAGGATAAAAGGTGGTAAGGAGACAAAAAACAACAATGCTCCTGTAGCCCAAGAGGAATCAATAGTGAAAGAGGAAGTATAATGCAATGGTAATAATGGTCTTGAAGGGGGAGAAAAATGAGCAAAAAAGTAAATACACATACCTAGGAGGGTAAGAGTATGGACACGGCCAGCCACGCAAACCTGCATCCAGCGTACAGAGCGCTATAGCAGAGAGTGAGTGGGGCCGGTTTAAATGTATGACAGGCTCCAATCAGCTGGCGTCAAGGAGACGCTCAGCTGTGTAATGAGGGCCGTCAGCTGGGACGCCTATTAAAACCTCCCGGAGCGAGGGTGCGCGGCGCCGCCCCCACCGCGAAAGCGCAATGACGTTGGAGCGACGTCGCGCACACCCGCTCCACCGACACGGAAGTGCCTCATTCAGCGAACTGGGCATGCTCGCTGGAGTGGCAACATGGAGGCGGTGGGCGCAAGGTGGAGCTACGCCCAGCAACCTCCCTAAGCACCGACCCAGAAAGAAAAAACATATCTGGGGCGGTATTTCCGTGCCGGGCCACCGCTCTGGCCGAACACGCCCCGGGGGGGGGCAGGGGAGTGACAAAGTAGACTAAAACAAAAAGAGCATATAAAAATGTATACATCCTAGACAAGATGGAAAAAATTACACCCCAAAAAAAGGGGAATATGGGAAAGTAAAAGATAATAATGTAGGGATACAGGACGAACTAGCAATAATAAATTGAAAAAATAGAAAAGTATGGGAAATTAAACGTTAACCCTGCTGAATTTCAGTGGCTTAAATAAAGGTATATGGAGAGAGGACTGGGACATGTCGCAAGATAGTGAAATCATAAACGAGGGGGAATAAACCAAATTGAATGTTAAACAATATAATAATGAAGTAAATACAAACGAGTAATATGATCTCTTCATACAGGACATTACAAGATAGAAACACCAACAAAAGCCTCAAGTGAGAAAACTGGCATAGAGTAACAGAAGACATGACCATGGGTTGAAATATGGCTCTGTACGCTGGATGCAGGTTTGCGTGGCTGGCCGTGTCCATACTCTTACCCTCCTAGGTATGTGTATTTACTTTTTTGCTCATTTTTCTCCCCCTTCAAGACCATTATTACCATTGCATTATACTTCCTCTTTCACTATTGATTCCTCTTGGGCTACAGGAGCATTGTTGTTTTTTGTCTCCTTACCACCTTTTATCCTGCCTTGATTATATTCTATCCCCTGCAGGCTAAGGGGAATTTATACACATGGCTATTTCAGCTCTAGTCTCATATTTGGTTTTTGATACATGAACTTCATATCTTGATGCTAATTCCGCTCAAAGCACTTTAGTCTTTTACCATTATATTTTTTAATATGTATGCATTAATTGGGACATATACTTCCCCATTACACATCTCTAATCAGATATTTTTCCCAGTATGCATCAATTTAATCTATACATTATCTTACATACACGTATTTTTATTACCTCTGTTCCCTATAAGGTATATTATTCTTGCTAGTTAATTTCCTCCTCTGTTACCCGGCCTTAAATATTTGGTAAGTTATATGCGTATATTTGACAGTTACCACTCCAATATATACACAAAATATAGATACATACTCTCTGTACACCTTTTTGGTCTGTCATTTTTTGCATTTATTCTCTATACATATTGTATTTCTGCTAAGGCACTTCAATTTTTTCATTTTTTAGGGGCGCCTTCCTGTGACCTCAGCTTACCGCTCTGGCTTGCGCATGCCTGGGTTCGAGCGGGATGGGCTTAGTGTGACACTCCTCTATGGAGATGACTGCTTATCTTCCTGCAGCTTATACCATCTAAATTTAGCACTTATACTTATTACATCCTTAATTGCCCACTGCCACCCCGCTTTTCTTCAGTAGCTTTTTTAAACTTCCCCCCACAAGCGGTTAATGGAACTCTCCCAGGTAGGTGATCAATGGATCATTTAAATCCCCTATTGGATATCTACTGATAACCTATGTACTATTTGATTTTTGTTTTACACTCTTCCAATCTTACTCATACATATTTTTTCAATATATTCAGATGAACCCCTCTTTTCGACCATGCCCCTGAAGAAGGACTCTATAAACACTAAACATCCCGAAACGCGTCGGGCTTGAAAAGAGGTTTACCTTCATTATTGCTTATTGCTTGATTGTTCCATGTATTTACCTATTAGTACTACTTTGTTACTGTTGATATCCACTTTGTTTTTAATAATTGTATTACTCTAATTGAATAAAATGTATGCCCTTTTATGATGTACTATAGTTTCTACTTCTAATTTTTTTCTATTATGCAAGTGCCGGAAAAGTCCACTTAGGGGAACTCTTTTCTTGTGTTTATGTACTATTGGACGTGGCACGGCTTCTCTCCTAAATAAGTTGGTCTCCCTCCTTGTTTCATTTTAATAAAAAGATAAACAATAACAACAACATTTACATTTTTTGGTGGTTTTAGATTTTGGCTAAAACATCAATGATGTTGGTCAGTCTTTTTTCAACATCATTGATGTTTTGCTTGACCTTCTCTAAATCCCGATTGCACACCATTATTTCGCTGATGAGGACTGAAGTTGAAGCGAGTTTCTTCTTCCACAACATCCACATCACCTAAGGATAAAAAAAAACACACCATGTATTATAAATATTTAGGCATACATCTATTACCTGAAGATGTGTTCTCAGACACTGACCTGTTGTGGTCACCATTTCGACCACTTCCTGAACCTCGGAATCAACATCCTCAGGCTGTGTGCTGAGTTGTTCCCCTTCTTCAGGAAATGTGGGGTTTCTGGTGTCCTCAGAATTCCCGATTCTTTGCTTCCCTATGTGAATAAAAAAAGGTATACTTAGCAGGCAGATATTTGAGGCGAGAAATAGCAATATGAAACACTGCTTGGAAGTGTCATTAAATTGTCTCTTTTGGCAGAGTTCCAAGCTGAAGACATGATTTTTTTCCCTTTCAAAAGCTGGAATACTTACCGGTTTTGTTAAAGTTTCACACATGAAGAGACCCCTAGTATCCACTGGAGCACCTGCGTGGGACACCATAAAAAAGTTGCTCTGGTGTCCCACACTAGTGCTCCTGTTTCCAGATGTGTAAACAGCTGCTGAGTGTCCTCTCCTTACATTGGATCACATTTGCATTTCATTATAGTTACAAACACATCTAAACAACAATGTAATAAACTTATTTTAATAAAAATAGGCATGAACAAATGTAGTTAACCTGCATCTGCCAAAAACGACTTATTAGTGGTTGAAGGAACGATGTTTAATATGAACGATTACTGTGCCCATGAACCTCAAACTTGGCATTTTAAACTGTACAACAGTAAAGAAAAGCACATGTACCAGCACACAAAAGTACTAATAATAGGAACACATGATAAATACTTACTTTTTTTAAGCACTTTCCTGATCCTTCTATACTGATCATGCTCCCACAATTTCAGGTCTGACCAACATTTCCTCAATTGCTCCTTGGATCGTCGTACCCCAAAATTCCTGTGCAGACTTCACGCAACTTTAGTCGTGATCTTGGCCTTTCTCACATTTGGGTTTCTGTACGGTCCATACTTCCCATCATAGTCTGCCCTCTTCAAGATGTCAACCATTTCCACCAACTCTACAAAGGACATATCTGAGGCCTTTTATCTCGTCCTGGATGTGGAAATGCCTTGCTCCGGGCTTTCCTCATCCGCGTCATTGCTGCTCTCTGCAGGCACTTGCTGTGTCTCCACCATGTGCTCTCCCACAGCCCTGAAAGAGAAGAGACGGGGGAATACACTAGAAAGAAGGACAGGGGTGGAGTTTTATGCAGGCGCAGTGTATATAAAGCATAACACGTGGGCATCGTACGTACGCTTTGTGAGTGGAGGACGTTGGATCGTAAGCGCCGATCGTTCTAACGAAGGTACAATTGTAACTTGGGGCATCAGTGGTTAGTGGCCTATACTGCTTATAGATTGAGGCCTAAATTGGGACAAGATTAGGAGAGTTTAGCCTGACATTGTGGTTTGTCTTGTGTTGTATCTTGCAGCTAAAATGGTAGATAAATTCACTGACCCGTATTTGCTTCCCAAATTTCTCGACATGTACAGGGAGCTGCCATGTCTCTGGCAAGTGACATGCAGAGAATACTCCAACAAGCAAAAGAGGAAGGCAGCGCTGGAGAAACTGTTGGGATTGGTGAAGCCGGTGTATCCCATGGCAGACATTAACTATTTGAAGGCCAAAATTGGTAGCCTGAGGAGCACATATAATAGGGAGCGCAAGAAGGTCCAGGATTCCATGAGATCTGGAGCAGCAGCAGATGACATATATGTACCCAGGCTGTGGTACTATGACAGACTGCATTTTTTATCAGACCAGAGTGCACCAAGGCCATCACTATCTACACTTCCTTCAACACTTCCTTCCACACTTCCTTCCACATCAGCTGAGGCTCCTGAAGTCCAACCTGGGCCTTCCACCCAGGAAGAAGATGTGGAGGAGCCCAGCATGAGCCAGGTATAGCATTGTTGAACATATTTTTTGTCAAAAATTGAATGATGTTAACTAGATGTTATTATTGATCACTAATTTCGGATTTAACAAAGTGGTTTACATATCAATAGACAATAGTAGCCAAAAATGATTGGGACAAGAATGAAAAATGCTGGGGTCAGAATGATAGTCTTTTCTATTTGTTAACATTCAATTTGCAAGTCATGAGCTCAAAATTGTGTGTGATTGATGACCAAAAAACTAAAACTAAAAACATTTTCATACACAGGAAAGTCTCGGCCAGGAGGAGGCCGTGGCAAGCAGCCTGACAGAATCCCTCCCCTCCGCTCTCCAACCAAAAGGACCAGGAAGGTGAGGAACCTGGAGGAGTCCGCGCCTGCTTTAATTCTCCAGGCTACTGCGGTACAACGACCCCTGGTGGCCCTGAGTCATTTGGATGTGTGACAGCAAGTAAACTCGAACACATGGAGGAGGGCCAATGCCTGATCTGTGAGGAAATCATTCTTCAGGCCCTAAACAAGGGGACAAGGGGCCAACTCACAAATCAAAGCCACCTGTGTAAGTTGGACCATACTCCTCCACCACCTCCCAGCAACACCACCAACACCACAGCCACCCAACCCATCAGAGCAGCATGAAAGGAAGCGTGAAAGGAAGCATGAAAGGAAGTGTTGAGAGTGATGGCCTGGGTTTGGTGTGGTCTGGCAAAAGATGCAGGCTGTGTAACACCACAGCCTAGGGACATATATGTCATCTGCTGCTGCTCCCAATCTCTCGGAGTCCTGGACCATATTGTGCTCCCTATTAAATGGACTCCTCAGGTTACCAGTTTTGACAGTCAAATAATTGATGTCTGCTCTGGGGTACAAAGGCTTCACCAATTCCAACTGTTTCTCCAGCATTGCCATCCTCTTTATTTTGTTATGACCCCTATTAAATTCCTAATGTTTGTTTGGACAAATACTTGGCTATGTGTTTTACTTCAAAAAGGACAATTTGTTTGGCAGGTGCATTTCAAAAATGGTGTCAAATTAAAAGGGACACCAACATAGTTGTATCACTTTGAGGTTAAAAAATACAAGATAATAATGGTGTTGTGGTAACTTGACACACAAAACGACAAAAAATATTCTGGAGATCACTAGAAAAAAAAATTATTCTGGAGATCACTAGAAAAAAAGAAAAATACACGATCGGACTTTCTGACAATAAAGTTTTGTTGGCGGAAAATTTGAGAACCTGCTATCAAACATTTGTTGGCAGAAAGTCCAACAGCAAATGTTCGATGGAGCATACACACGGTCAAACTTTCCGACAACAAGCTCACCTCCAACATTTCCTGTCTGAAAATCCGACCGTGTGTACGTGGCATAACAGGTTTTCTTCTAAAATTGCCCTGTATTTGGCTCAATCCATCTTCCCATCAACTCTGACCAGCTTCCCTGTCCCTGCTGAAGAAAAGCATCCCCATAAGATGATGCTGCCACCACCATGTTTCACGGTGGGGATGGTGTGTTCAGGGTTATGTGCAGTTAGTTTTCTGGCACACGTAGCATTTTGCTTTTAGGCCAAAAAGTTAAATTTTTATCTCATCTGACCAAAGCATCTTCTTCCACATGTTTGCTGTGTCCCACACATGTCTTCTCGCAAACTGAAAATGGAACTTCTTATGACTTTCTTTCAACAATGGCTTTCTTTTTGCCACTCTTCCGTAAAGGTCAGATTTGTGGAGTGCATGACTAATAGTTGTCCTGTGGACAGATTCTCCCACCTGAGCTGTGGATCTCTGCAGCTCCTCTAGAGTTACCATGGACTTCTTTGCTGCTTCTCTAAATAATGCTCTCCTTGCCTGGCCCGTCAATTTAGGTGGATGGCCATGTCTTGGAAGATTTGCAGTTGTGCCATACTCTTTCCATTTTTGGATGATGGATTGAACAGTGCTTTGTGAGACGTTCAAATCTTGGGATATTTTTTTTTATAACCTAACCCTGCTTTAAACTTCTCCACAACTTTATCCCTGACCTGTCTGGTGTGTTCCTTGGCCTTCATGCTGCTGTTTGTTCGCTAAGGTTATCTAACAAACTTCTGAGGGCTTAACAGCAAGATTAAATTACACAGGTGGATTCTATTTACTAATAAGGTGATTTCTGGAGGCAATTGGGTCCACTAGATTTTAGTTAGGGGTATCAGAGTAAAGGGGGCTGAATACAAATGCACACCACACTTTTCACATATTTGTAAAACATTTTGAAAACCATTTATACATTTTTCTTTCACTTCACAATTACATGGGGATTAAATATAAATAGAAATGTATGTTTAGTGGGATTGTAAAAGTAAAAAAAAAAACATAAGTATAAAATAATAATCAGATTATTGGTTTCTATAATAAGAGAGTGATAAGAGATGTTGTTGGTGTCTATTTTTTCTTGTTGTTTCTATTACTTAGTTTTCTACTTGTTGCCCAGATATAAATATAGTTCAATTATTTTGTTTACACACTTTTTTTATTAAGAGATAAAAAAATGTGGTACAAAAACAAATGCATCTTGTATCAAATATAGACACCACTTGAGCTCAGAAGATATCATGCGATTGCAATGGCAAAATATACAGGTAAGTGTATATTTAGTGAGAAGAATGGGAAAGACCGTCTTTTATT